>PVJH01001965.1:0-185045 GCA_004026705.1 Nesogale talazaci
GCCCAGAAAGCACTCCACTTTCTCTTCCTCCCCTTCATTTGTTCTTCTGTGCTCTGGTCAGACATGACATTCTCCCCGCCTCAGTGCTGACATCCAAGCAAACTCCTCTGGGGGGGAGGGACGGCTGTCCAAGTAGTTGGAATTGGTGCTGAGCCCTCAGGCACACTGACAAAAGGGTATGATTACAGAATTAGAGAGATCCCTAAGGAGACACTCATTTGGAAAATGTGAAATGAAATGTAAAAAGGACTCAAGCGTAATGAAATGGCATCAGCAGTCAAGAATACAATATCACCCAAATGAATCCTTTCCTACTTACCCGCCCAAAACTTAAGCCTAATTAAACCTTTTGTAAATGTCTAGATGGCTGTATGTTAGGCTACCATCCTTACCTAATGAGCTCCTTAAATTGTATAAGTCAATCAGAAATAAGCTGATGCTTCATAATCCTGTCAATAAAAGCCAAATGCTTGAATCCTCAGGAGAGTACTGATGCGTGCATGGCTTAGTTCGCTCCAATTTTCACATCTTCTGCCCCAACAAGCTTTAACCAATAGGGGGAAAATGACTTTATCAAAAAAGTAACCTACAGATTTGGGTAAAAATTGATCATGAGATATTGACAATAAGCTAATCTGTAAATGTATAGAAAATGTCAACACATAAACAAAAAAAACTCAAACAATACAATTAAATCATAGATAGAGGACATTAATAGGAACCTTACCAATAAGGCGAGTAAGTAGCTAAGAAAAGCATGAATAAATGTCATTATAAAGTGCAAACAAAATGAGATATCATCTCACACTAGCATAAATATCAGAGTTAAAAAAACAGCAAATGCTGGCAGGAATATGGAGAGTCTTGAACACTCATATAATGCTGATGTTACTGTAAAATGATGAAATGACTGTGGAAAATTGTGTGGTGCTTCCTAAAAAGTTGAAAATAGAAATATCATATGATCCAGAACTTATATTGTTAGATATATATTAGAAAAGTAAAATCCATGGCAAGATCATATATATACACACCCATGTTCAGTGTAGCATCATTGTAAGAGCAGAAGATGGAAACATCCAAGTATCTATCAATAGAATAGATAAGCAATCTATAATACATGCACACAAAGGGATACTACACAATTTTAAACTACAACAATGAATCTGAGAAACACTTCATAATATGGATGAACCTCAAAGTCATTATTCTGAGTGAAATTAGTCAGTCACAAAAGGACAAAATCATATGAGACCACTGTTGGAATAAAAGTGAATAAAGCATTTACACCTAGAAAGACACATTACTTGAAGATTAGTGGGAATGGATGGGGAAAGAAAAATAAATCATTAACTAGATATACATTAAGTTTGGTGAAGGAAATCAATAAGGTGGAGTCAGCAAAAATGATCAAGGCAAAGGAGACACTGGGAGGAACATAAGAGTCAAAATTAATAAAGGTGAATTCTATTACAAACAGTCTTGCAATAGCAGTGACAATGATAATGTTTACATAAATAAGTAAACTGAACATAGTGGAGAGTAAATAACAATATGTTAATGAATATATATAGGTTTGACAGATAATTTTTCTACAAACGTTTTTATATGTCTTAAAAATCATTCCATGAATAGAGTAGGCCCATACAGGGGGAAAATTTTGTAATGCTTCTAGATCATAACCAAAGGAATGAGCTATAAGGCTTCGAGCTCAGGATAATAGTTTTGGGAAACAATAAGATCAGTTGACATGGCATAGTTGACAAAGACAATGTTCTACATCCTACTTTGGTGAACAGCCATTGGTCTCTCATAGTCCAGAGCATAGAAGAGTGAAGAAAATCAAGTTTGCAAGGAAACAATTCGTCCATAAGACTAATGTGCATGAATCACAGCTCCAAGACCTTGAGACCAGAAGAACTAAATAGTTCCTGGCTACAGCAAAAGGGATCACTCTGAAAGGGATAAAACTGAAGGTCCTGGATAATGTAAGAAGAAAAATACTTAAAATCATTTTTAAACACCCAGAATATCTTTCTGGTCTGATAAAGACTGTTGGAACCCCTGAGACCATGACCCTAAATCACTCTTCAATCCTGGAAGCATTAATAAGAAGGATGGATAGATAAGAAGTATTAATAAGTATTAATAAGAAGTATTAGCAAAGACTGTTAATTGTTAGAAGAGGGCTGTTAGTATTGTTTTAGGTATAATCAAGTAGTTTTTAACTCATCAAATGAAACACTTACCTGGTCCTGTGAAATCCTCACAATTGTTCTTGTGCTCAATCCAATTTTTACAGCCAATGTATCTTGTTGAACCTTCCTCTACCTTAGCAAGCATGATGTACTTTTCCAGGAATTGGTCTCTCCTGACATGTCCTAAGTATATGAGACAAAAGGAACATACTGACTATACTTTTTCCAAGACGGTTATTCTTCTGGAAGTCTGTGTTACTTTCAATATTTTCAGTAGCAATGTAATTCTAATGCTCAGTTCTTCAGTTGTCCTCATTCAATATCTAACAATCACATGAATATGAAGCAGTTAAATATATAATGGCCTGGAAAAGGTGCACCTTAGTTCTCAAAGTAACATCCTTGGTCTTCAAGATTTTAAAGAAGTTTTGCATCCTTTGATCACTTATTGCTATCTCCATGAACACTGACTGTGGATACAAGCAAGACAAAATCGTTGACAACTTCAATCTTCCTGTGTTTATCATGATGTTATTTATTGGTCCAGTTATGAAAACTTTGGTTTTCTTTACATTGAGTTGTAATCTGTACTGAAGTATGAAATTCTTGATCTTCATCAAGTGCTTCAAGTCCTAACTTTCATCAAGAAGATTGTGTCATGTGATGTGTTAGTCTGGGTTGACTAGAGAAGCAAATTATAGATTCCCATGCGTATAAGAGAAAGAGCTTTATGTAAAGAGTAATAGTGTACTAAGAAAACATCCCAGGCCAGTTCATATCAAGTCCCTAAGTCTGATTTTACCCCATATGTTGATACTATTTCATAGATTCCTCTTTAGGCTCACGCAGCCATGCAATGATAAGGAATACAAGAAGATCACAGGCCAGTGGGTAGAAAGCTTTGTGGACCCAGTGGTTGTGGAAGCATCTCAGTGCTGGTGTGGGTCTCCATGTGGCTCTTCTAGATCCAGGGCTCTGGCTCCATCACCATTGTTCCATGTGACTTTTCAACAGGAATGTGTTGCAGAGTGTGGGTATGGCTTCCTGTTAACTATTTATCTCCATAACTCCTCCAAATGAAATCATCAAGCTGTGACTTGATTGACAAGCTAGACTCCACCCCTTTGCAAGTTGACAGGAGATTGTATAACAGCCACATGTGTCTATCACAGGTTGCTAATAAGACTTCCTCCATTCCTTATGCCATATTCTATTTTATATAATCCTACTTCTCTGATTATTTGACTCACCATGCAGATTGAATAAGTGTGGTAAGAGGATACAACCTTAATGCACACCTGTCTTGATTTTAAGCCATATAATAGTCCCTTGTTCTCTGTGCACTACTGCCTCTGGAGCTGTATACAAATTGCACACAGGAACAATAAAATGTTCTGGAATTGCCATCCCAAGCTAGCCACAGTGTGTTATGACCCACAAATCAAGTGCCTTTGCATAGTCAATAAAGCACAAGTAAACCGCTTTCAGGAATTCTCTGCTTTCAGCCAAGATTCATCTGACATCAGCAATATTCCTTGTTCCACATCCTTTTTCTGAACCCTGCCTGAATTTCTGGCAGCTCTCTGTCAGTGTACTTCTTGAAGCCATTGTTTGATGATCATCACTAAAGTTTCACTTGCATGTGTTATTAATGATATTGTATTACAATTTGAGAATTCTGTTGGGTCATTTTTCTTTGGAATGGATACAAATGTGGATCTCTTCCACTCAGTTGATGAGTAGCTAGCTTCCTAATTTTTTGGCACAGATGAGCAATGCTTGCAGGGCTTCATCACCTTATTGAAACATTTCCATTGGTATTCCATAAATTCTTGGAGTCATGCTTTTCACTAATGCTTTCAGTGTAGCTGGGATTTCTTGCAGTAGCACTGGTTCTTCATCAACTGCTACTTCTTGAATTGATTGAGCATCAGCTAGTTATTTTTTGTATAATGACTTTGCATTCATTTATATCTTTCAACATTTTGATTGGAGGCTTGATTTTTAAAAATTCTTTCAGGTTAAGATATGCTGAATGTGTTCTTCCTTTTTGTTTTCTAACTCTAGGCCTTCACTTATTTCATTATAGTACACTGACGTGTTGAACTTCCTTTTGAAATTTTCTGTTCAACTGTTTTACTTCTATTTGCTCTACCTGCTATATGAGTAAGAGCTAGTTTCAGAGTCTCTTCTGAAATCCACTTCCATCTTTTCTGTTTTGACTGGATTTTAAATAATCTTTATATATATATAGTGTTCTTGATATTATCCTATAGCTCTTCAGATTTATGTTGTTAGTGTTCAATACAGTATATCTGTTCTTAAGATGTTCTTAAAGTTTATGTGGTTCAGGTCATATTTTTGTCTAAAAGAATTGTTCTAATTTTCTTCAGCTTCAACCTGAACTTACATATGAGCAATTGATAGTCTCTTCCACACTTAGCACTGGGGCTCATTTTAACCACTGATACTGCGCTTATCCATTGTTTATTTTCATTGATGCTGCCAATTTCATTTTTGTGCATTCCATCTGCAGAACTCCACATGTGTCGTCTCCTTTTGTGTTGCCGAAAATGTTATTTGTAATGAAGAAGTCTTTGATGTGGCAAAATTCTCTCATGTACTCTCCAGTTTCATTGCTATAACCAAAGTCATATCTTCCAGCTTCTGTTCCTTCCTCTTTGTTCCAAACTTGTACATTCAATAATTGTTAGTGAATCTTGCATGCATGTTTCATCAATTTCAGAATAAAGATGTTAGTAAAATTCTTCAATTTCTTCAACACTAGTTTTAGTGGCTGGTATTTACACTTTAATAATTGACTGGATTTCCTTGTATGTGTATAGTTATCCTATCACAGGCAGCATTGCATTTAAAGGTAGTTATTGAAATATTCTTTTTGGGGGGGGCATCACTGCTCTCCAGCGGTGGGAGTAGGAGGAAATATTCTTTTTGATGATGAATGTGACACCATTCTTCTCGAATATGCCTTTTGGTATAGTAAGCTAAATCATTTTTTATTTTAAGTGGTCAATACCAGTCCATTTCAGTCTACAATATCGATCTTCATGCATTCCATTTCATTTTTACAACTTCTAATTTTCTTAGATTAATATTTTGTACACCCCAAGTTCCAATTATTCATAGATGCTTGTAACTATTTCTTCTCATTTTGAGTCATGCCCCATTAGCCAACGAAGGTCTCAAAGGCTTTAGTCATTCCTGTTATTATGGTAGGGTCTACTTTGAAAAGGCAGCTCTTCTTTAGTCATAATATGAGTGCCTTCCAACCAGAGGGGTTCATCTGGCAACAACTCTGACAATGTTCTGCTGCAGAGCATGAGGGTTTCAGTATCTGACAAAGTTTCCATGCTATTCATAAAGTTTTCACTAGCTATTTACACTGAAGTGGACAGCCATTTTCATCTTCATAGTCTGCTCTTAGGAAACTGACCAAACTTGTTCACTTTAGGTACACTGTTGGTATCTGAATTACCAGTGACATAATAGGTTGTACATTGGGCTGTTAACTTGAAGATGGGATTTTCTATTCCCATAATTATTTAAAGTCTTGGAAACCCAAAGAGGCAATTCTACTCTTCCCTATAAACTTGCTCTGAGTCAAAGTTGAATCAATGCTAGTAAGGTTGTTTTTTTTTTGGGGGGGGTATGTAAGCCTGATGTAATTGACTCCTCTCACTTAGTATAATGCTTCTAGTGCTTGTATACATTATAATTAATATGAACAGTCTTTTATTCCTTTTTATGATTTAATAATATTCCAATGAATACATGCACTGCAGCTATTTATCCATCCATCAGCTTATGGACATGTAGCTTATTTTCACCTTTTGACTATTGTGAACAGTGCCACTGTGATCATTGGCATACATTTATCTGTTTGAGTCCTTGTTTTAAAGTCTCTTGGGTATATACCAAGATGTTTAAATGCTGGCTCATATTTTTTTTTACTTTTTGAACAATTTACAATAGGCAAAATAAATCACAAAAGTTATTGTTGCCCACCTACAGAAATGGCATGGAGGGCTTCTCTGACTTCTGCTGACTTCCCTATTGCTAAGAGACAGAGGCATCCCTCTCAATACTTCTTTGCCAATACTGACACCAGCAATTCCTTCCATAGCACTCTCATTTTTCTGCTTGGCTTAATAATTTCTCATAGTTTGGTTGGTCCCTTCTCAATATTCAGCTGGTAACCAAAATATAAAGTACCCACTAGGCACTCCCTTTAACCACACCCAATTTTCTTTCCTTCTCAGAATTCCTCTAAATATATAATTATCTTGAATATTTACTTATGGTCTTAGTTCACAACTAGATTGTAAACCCCATGAAAAAAGAGACTTCATTGCATTCTATACTGTGCCCCCCCCAAATTGAGGACAGTTTTGGCAGATTTATAAAAACCCCAAACCAAATTCACTGCCATTCAGTAGACGCAGACTCAGAGACAGAAACCCCGTGTGTCTCTGAGCCTGTAACTCTGTACAAGAGTAGAAAGCCCCACCTTTTCCCCACAGAGCTGCTGGTAATTTTGACCTACTAACCTTGTGAATCACAGCTCAATTCATAAACACTATGATATAAGTAGGCATTTAATAAGCCCTTTCTGAATGGATTCAAGAACCAAAACCAAGCCATTTTCTCTTTGTTTCTCTGGTACTGAATGCTGAAAGAAATAAAATGTAAAAATATAACAAAGTTGTAGAATAAAAGATGAATTCCTGAAAGAGTTCATCAGAATGTTGTTAAAAGCAACAACAACAACAACAACAACAAACCAGTTTACATTCTAATTAATGGTAAATGAAGAAAAGCTTCCCCTTAGGAGAAGACATGGATTTTCACTCTTGCCAATTCTAGTCAACATTGTACTAAATGCCTTATCCATACCAACTAGGCAAGAAAATGAAATACAAAACATCCAGATTGGAGAGCAAGATGTAAAACAAATTCCATTTGTAGAGAACACAATCTTGAATAAGAAAACTCTAAATTATTCACTAAAAAGCTATCAGATCCAGTAGACATATTCAACAAAGTTGCAGGGAGCGTATAGAATGACAGGAAATGAAAGAGCTGCAGATGTATTCCTCACATTTCCTCAGGTACATTTTCTTGAAATGAAACAGTCTAGACACATAAAGACTGTTTCTGTGTTCCTGAAAGTCCTTCCCCTGCCTTTTGTGAAAATATTAAGGGATTATATTCTCAGATCTCGTGTGCCCTGTGCTCTGTGCCTTGCAAATCAATCTGCAGCCAAAGTGTAGTTAAGGAATCAGGGATTCTGCAAAGAGTGCATTTATTCAGCTTTGTAGTATACTCATTCGTTTTTTTCTCTTCTCTGCCTTCCCAACCGCCCCCCCTTCCCTGGGCCCAGCTCCCTGAACTGGTTTAGTTTTCACTAGATTCCGAGACAAAATCATTTTGGGAATTCCAGCATTGTCTGATCTGAACCCAGGGAAATAGGATTTGCCTACATCTTAGCCTTTATAGTGCGAGCTGGGGAGGTCAAAGGTCTCTTGAGGCTAGGTGTGGGGGTGACTGTAACCAGCCAGCTGTAGATGCAGGAAATGGTTGTAGCCCTGTGATTTTTTTAAGATGATTTAAGATACTGGAATGATAAGCTTTTGGTTGAGACTCAAATGCATCTCACTAGGGAAGAATGTGGTTGCCTGGAAACTTGCCAATCTGATCAAGATGACTTTAACTGAAAATGGATTGGGAAGGAGGGGGGAATTATGCTCATAGCAAACTATAAGGTCAGATATTATACATAGCAGCAGGCATGTCAGAGTCAAAAGAATTGCAAAGAAAAACCCAGTGATTTTTCAGGAGGAAGTGACTGTGAAGAAAATTGGAAATGATGCTTCTAGCCCCAACTGTCAATATGCCAGTGACAAGAATAACAAGAGAAAAAGTAAACTGACATTTTTAGCACAAAAATAACTTTTAAAAGTAAAAACTAAAGGCATCACAAATAATTGAAAGAGAGAGATTCACAAATGAAATATTTTCATGGACATTTTTAAAGACAAATATCTGACAGAACTACCAAATACTATTCTCATGCTCTCCTTGCTTCAATATGAGATTTATTAATCTGGTCGGCATGGCTTTCAAGCTGTGAGTGAATAATATTAGAATATTTGCCCTTATCACCAAACCCCATTTTTTATGTAAGAAATGTCCAATCATTGAAGGGTTTCATCTGTACAAGTCAACAATTTATGCAAAGCAGTTCGTAGCTGGCCTATACTCATACAACTTGATTTTCTCAATAGAATTTTAAATTCTATACCATTGACTGAAGTAACCACACTTATGCATAGTAGTTGCGCATTGGGTTGACAGCTGCAAAGTTAGCCGTTAAATAGCATCAGCAGCTTGACAGGGGAAGGCTGAGGCTTTTGACTTCTGTGAAGACTTGCAGGCACAGAGACTCACAGGGAAGCACTAGTCTGCCCTATAGGGTTGCTGCATGTCAGCATTGACTTGAGAGCAGTGGAAGTGTTGCTCCAGATAATGCTAACATAAAATGACATATGGTGTGTGTGTGTGTATATATGTATATACACCAGAAATGAATTTGGAGCTTGCGTTTAATTGTAGCCTCAATCTAAAAACAATTAGTTCATTGCCCTGAGTGATGTCTAACCTGCTTAAACAAATCACTGAGGATAAGGATGGTGTAGAGAAGTGTGCTGAAGAAAGCTTGGCTATCAGAAACAGTAGAATCTGGGGTCTTAAAGGCTTGCTTTAAAATAAGCAGCCATCTAGGTCAAGCATCAACAAAGCCCACATGGAGAAAGCACACCAGCCTATGAGATGAAATGATTGCAAATAATGCAATCCAAATATGAAGAAGGGAATGACATCAGAGCTTAGATTGTGAACACCTGGTTTGCAGAAGGTTATGGATAATAGAGTATGCCAAAAATCCATTTCTGGATCCACACATGGATTTAGCCTCCAGTGAATCCTCTCTGATTGTAGTTAAGATATGTCAGTAGCTCTGTTATCAGACAAAAGCATTGTAAAGTTAATTATGGCAAATGCAGTTGGGTCATAATGCAATATCTTATAATCTGATCTCCATTTAAACTCATTTTAATGCTGCTTCAGTGTTTAAAAATTGAATGGGAAATTGAAACTCTGGACAATACCCTCAAACCATGTACCAGGTATGTGAATAACCTTGCTAACTCCTACAATGTACTGCACATTCATGATAGAGGAATGAAGAGGCCAGACATGGTCTTTGCTCTATGGAAGCTGATAGTAAGGACAAAAGGTCATTGTCATAGGGTTCATTCCAACTCATGTTGACCTCACGTGTACCATAAGATTGCCGTGGCTGTTTCTTTAAGGTACCTCTGGTTAGACTTGAATCTTCAACCTTTAGATTAACAGCCACACACATTAAGCATTTGCAGCACCCAGGGGCCCTGATAGACAATAATCTCATAAACAAATCAATAAGGTAATTTCAGATAAAAAATAAGCAGAGAGTGAAAGGGAAAAAGAGTTATCAATGGCTGTTCATTAGAGTTTGAATAGTTTTGGATGGCCTATCTGATGAAGGGAATTTTGAGCTTAGATGTTAACAAAGTGAATAAGTGAGCCAAGCAAAAATCTGAGGGAAGTGTATACTGGCAAAGAAAATTGAAAAGACAAAGACACACAGCTGGAATTAGTTTGTTGGAGAAAATAGAAGAGCATTATTTCAGTTTGGGTTCTCCAGAAGCAAACTATGATATACGAATTTGAGTGCAAATAGTTTATTGAGAGTTGTGGGAAATACCAATGAAGCAGTAGTACAGTGAAGTGGGAAAGGATGGGCAATCAGGAAAGGGTAATACCTCAGCGAAACACTGGGAAATAGAACAAAATACAAGTCTCAAAATGACCCCAGCAAAGAAATGAGAACTGAAGTTCTTTCTTTTTTTATCATGTTTTTTCAACAGGATTATTGGCATAAAATACACATATCATAGAATTCCATAGCACAATCACATCAAGAAGGGATATATTGTCATTACCACAAATAACTTTAGAACTTTTTCTCCATTCTTTTTAATTTTTTTTACTATATTTCATTTCTAAAAGCCATTTAATTAAGAGTTTCTACAGATACCATGTCATTCCACAGTTCAATCATATCAAGTACTATTGCAAAATTACTGTCATAATCAGTTTCAAATCATTCTTTTCCTTCTTGAATTTCTTGACATCAGCTCCTGTGATATTTTATAATCTGGTGTAGACTTGAGACTGTTAAGAGTGAAGGGGTGGAGTTTAGCCTGTCAATCAGGTTGTAGCTTGATGAACTCATTAGGCGGCATTACAGAAATAAATAGCTCACTGAAGACCAGACCCAGACACTCTGCTTTGTCTTCCTGTGATGAGCCAGAGTCCTGGAGCTTGAAGAACCATGTGGAAACCCCTGACAGCACTGAGATGCTTACACTGGCACTGGCACCACAAGACTTTCCACCCACTGACCTCTGATCTTCCTGCATTTGGCATCATTGCATGTGTTGCATGAGTCTGAAGAGGTATTTATAGATTGGTAAGGGACATATGGGTTAATATAAGATTTAAAGACTTGATCTGGACTGGGCTGGAATGTTTTCTTAATCTTCGGTTACTCTTTCAAATAAAGTTTTCTATTATACACATGTGAGTGTCTCTGGTTTTGTTTCTCTAGTCATCCCTGACTAACAGAGATGGCTTTTACCTGCCCCCTCACCACCACCACTGTACCCTGCAGAAACCCTTATTCTACTTGCTATAAGTTCCCTATAAGTTCATAAATCCTGGACTTCTTATATTGAAAAGCAGAAAAACATATAGCAAAAATTCAAGAGGGTAACCCAAGTGACAAAATACATCTGAGATAAGCCCCAATATTAACAAGCAAACAAAAGCACTACACCTTCCAGGAGTCATTAATTGAAGGCTGTTCCTCATGAGTAGAGTGATCTTCTCAATTTTCAGAAAGCAACTTCCAAACCCAATGATGTAGATGCTAGTCACTGAATGATTGAAAATGCCAGTCATTGGAATGCATTGACAACATCTATTCTAGTAGGTGAATATGGAGCACAGTCAGCGAATGGGCAAGTTGGAGGATCAAGATAGGACCAAAGCACCCAGATGCAAAATCGTTTTGAAACTAGCAACCCCTCCCCCCAAAAAAGAAAGAAACTAGCAATTCACAGAAGTATTTTACTTAGTCTGCACAGTGTTTTCACTTGTTTTAATCTCTTATTTTGTTTTTAAATGGCAAACAATAAATACCAGAAAATTTCATATATAAAATTGATTTCTAGTTCTCTTTGTAGCAATGATTGCATATATATCATTGTGAATGAAATGACACTGAATTGTATACCTAAAATGTTTGTAATGGAAAATTGTAACAATATTTTAATAATGTATTTTGCAATAACAAAATAAAAAGACAGAACATAGTTTTGCCTCTTGGACTTACTTTTAATATCATCACTATTTTATTGCACACAGGTAGCAAAATGTCAATGGGAGCAAACTTTGGATTGCTACATCCAGCAACCAAAGAATGCTACAGCCTCCAGAAACCCTACTAGGTTTTCTTGGTGAGCCAAGAAAAAGCAATCAGTGTATTTTTAATAAAAGGAAGAGAAACTAAATATCCTCAAATAATCTTACTGGTGGAGTGAAACTTCTTAATATGATTATTCCATTCTGTCTCTATAACTCTCCCCCAAATTATTAGGTGGGATGATACAAATAGGGTACATATAGCATGATTATATGGAATTAGTCTATTTTAATTACCCTGGCTATAAGAATGAGCCAGTCATTTTTGAAGTTACCTTTGAAATTCCCAGTCTGTACTCCCCCTCATTTACAATAATAAAATTTTTTCCCTCTTTGATGTCTGATACTTGATGCCTTCCACACCTTGTGGTCACAAGGACTGGTCTGCTTCTTCCATGTGGACTTTGTTGCTTCTGAGCTAGAAGGCCACTTGTTTACCTTTAAGACTCCAGATGCTATATCTTTTGATAGCTGCACACCATTAGCTTTCTTCAACACATTTGTTTAAGCATACATTTGTCTCCAGCAATCCCAAAATGAAAGTGAGAACACAGTGATAAAATATTAGGTTCTTTGATACCTGATTCCTGATCTATTTGACACCTCATGGTCACACAGGCTGGTGTGCTTCTTCCATATGGGTTTTGTTGCTTGTGAGCTAGAGGGCCACTTGTTTGCCTTCAAGTCTTTAAGTCCCCAGACACTATATCTTTTGATAGATGGGCACCGTCAGCTTTCTTCACCACAATTGCATATGTACACATTTGTCTTCAGTGATTGTATTGGGAAGGTGAGAATCATGCAATGCCAATTTAATACAACCGAGTGTTCTCGCATTGAGGAAGTGCTTGAGTGGAGTCCCAATGTTCTTGTACTGCCTTAATACTGTACTCATAAATGTGTGCATGTAAATTTACTTCCCCATCTTTATATATAAATGTATTTGCCTATGTACACGCCAATATTTAGGTCTTTATAAATGCCCTTTGCCTCCCAGTAATTTCCTCTATTTCCTTTTATTTCTCTTTTAACCCACTATCATGCTCAGCCTTCATTTGGTTTTCAGTAAATTTCTCTCCGCTACCCTACCCTTGATCAATCTCTGGAACACTTGTTGCTCCCTTGTCCCTGCATTGGTCATCACCACCTCTTTCCCCCTTCTCTCCTTCTCCTGTATCCCCTCCCGAACCATCGGTCCCATCATTTTCTCCTCCAGACTGATCATCCAGCCCATCTGCAGAGATAATAATATGTACAAAAAACTTGACAAAGCAAGATAAAGCAACAAAATAAACAAAATGATGAGTATATCAAGAAAAAACAAGATTCAGAAAATATATATTAAAAAATAAAAAAGCAAAACCTGTAGATAGTCCAAGGTCTATTTGTTGACTTCTGGAGTGACCTCTGGTCTAGTCTGATGTGGTTCCACGCCATGGCCCCCAAGTCTATCCTTGACATTCCCTCAAGACCTCCACGCTCTGCTCCCCCCACTGCTGCGCTGCATGCCCTTAGTGTTTTGCTGTGTAGTAGGGTCAGACCATCTGCGATCCTGACAATGTGTCTCCAATGTTGTCCCCCATAGGTCCTTGGATCAACAAGGGACATCATGTCCCATAGTGGAGCTGGCCATCTGATCCTCTCTTGTGTTGGCTGTTCTGAGTGGGCAGATCGTCCTCAAGGCTTGGTGGGCCAGGATGCACTCCACTCTATCTTCCTCCCCCTTCATTTGTTTCTATGTTGAATAGATACTTTTAAGCAATATCATTAATGTTCCAAAAAGGCTACAAGAACACATATACAAAGAACTAAGGAAATTAAGAAAAAGTAATATGAAAAAATAAAACAATTATGAAAGATAAATAAAAATGGAACCATGTATTTAAATGGTAAAATATAACTGAAGTAAAAAATCCATTCTGTTGACATAAAATTTCAAGTAAATTAAAGAATTTGTGAACTTGGAGATTAAAAAAAACAAAGCAAATAAAAAAGACAATGAAAAATATTAAGTTTAAGGACGAAGAAAAAAAAAGAACCAAGGAAAATCAATAGGTTCCAAGGGATTTTTGAAACACCATCAAGAGGACAGTAAGGAGCTCAAGATGGGGAGGGAGGTGAATCATATTGATGAGGGTATGCTACAGGAGTGCAAGGTTTTCAATGTTCAAACTTAAAACAATCTGAGAAACAAAAGGAAGCACTTTCGGGTTATAACCTAAAATATGCATAAATAAACAGAAGTCCTTATTGTTATAAAGTGTTGTTAGTTCGCTTGCAGTAGGCACTCACACTCTTGATAACTCCTGGAACAATGAAATGCTGTGAAATCCTGCACCATTTCCAGGAGTTTGCACCAGTGGAATACAATGGTGTTTCAATGACTAATTTTTATAAATAGATCACCAGGTCTGTCTTCCTACGCATGTTAGTAAAGAAGCCCACTGATAACAGCAACATGCAAACCCCCATTGGCAATTAGGTGGTTGGGATAGCATGATACACATTGACTGGGAATAAAATCCAGATTTCTGCATGGAAGGCAAGAAATACACCACTGAATCACCAATGCTTCACTGACATAAATACATGCTTAAATGACTTAATAAATGGGGAAGAAGAGCGACTCCCTTGCAGAAGAATTCTAAGTAATTTATGCATATATTTCACATTTGATGGAAGGAACATGACGCCCCAATCCTTTGGTATGGGCAGAACATCAATAATTCCTTCTAATGAGTATGGTACAGATAATTTTAGAGTAAAGTAACATTACAGAGTAGAAATCTGACAAACAGGAGATCTAGAACAATAGCAATAAACATAAGTCATGCCAACAGTATGCACCCCTGTATGGTACAATGAAAGAAACACTGGGTTCTCTCTCTTCAGTAGCACATAACTCCAGTCTTTTTACTATTATTATTTTAGTCATTTTATTGGGGCCTCGTACATTGATTATCTCAATCCATACATACATATACTGTGCCAAGGACCTTCACATGCCTGCTGCCATCATCATTTTCCAAATATGTGCTTTTCCACTTGAGCCCTTGAAATCAGTTTTCATCTTTTACCCTCACTTCCTGATCCCCCTCCCCCACCAACCTCTGTAGTTTATAAATTATTATTATTATTTTGTCATATTTTACACTGCCTGACATCTCCCCTTGCTCACTACTCCACTGTCTGTCCTCCAGATAGCAGGTTATGTGTAGATCCTTGTATTGATTCCCCTTCTCTACCCCACCTTCCCTCTACCCATCCAACAACTCCACTCTCACTACTGGTCCTGAGAGGTTCATCTGTCCAGGGTTCCCTGCATTTCCAGTTCCCATCTGTACCAGTGTACCTCTTCCAGTCCAGCTGGATTTGTAAGGTAGAATTGGGATCATGGTAGTTGTGGGGAGGAAGCTTTTAAGAACTAAAAGAAAATTGTGTTCTTCATTGTTACTTCACTGCATCCTGCCTGGCTCATCTACTCTCCACAACTCTTCTGTAAGGGGGTGTCCAATTGCCCAGTCTTATCACGAGTAAAACATGAGAAAAAATTTAATATTAAAGCATCCTACAAAATATCAGATCAGCATTTATTAAAACTGAAAAGTCATCAAAAATAAGGAAATTCTGAGACTGTTACAGCTAAGAGAAGTCCAGGTAGACATGACAACTAAATGTAATGTGGTACCCTCAATGGAGTCCTAGAAGAGAAAGAAAAGAACATTAAGGTAAACTAAAGAAACTTGAATAAATTATACTTTATTTTGCACCAACTCATTAATTTTGACTCGTTAATGTTAACAGATGAACTGTGTTGATATCATTTGTAGATTATAGGGGAAACTAGAGTATGTAAAACTCACTATATTACTATCTTTATCAATTTTTACAAATTAAAATCTCATAAAACAAAGTATATGAGGGCAAGTAAAAACTATCCTAAAATCACAGAAACTTTTATTAGATGACAATATCAAAATATGAATCTATTGCTTCTCAACACACCCTCCATCTAGGCATAAAAATTTCTGTAGATGGTATTTGCACCTCTAGTCCATCTCTAGGAACAATGACAGGGCTTTCTAATCCCATAAAATGTTATAGTCTTGGAAACTCATAGAGGCAGTTCTACTCTTTACTAAAGGATGACGAGTTTGGGGTTTGGGGAACCCATCTCCAGGGAAGCCCTTGTGTGACAGGTTATGTATTGGGTTTTTACCACACGTTAAACAGTTTGAAACCATCAGGCACTCCAAAGGATAAAAAAGGAACTTTCTACTGACATAAAGAAAACTCACAAGGGCAGTTTTACCTTGCACTGTAGGGTCACAATGAGTTGCTATCTACTCATTGGAGTGGGTTTTGTGAAGCCCACCCTCAAAGAAATCTTCACTCTTCAATTTACAGCACATCAAAAATGACTGATTTGGAGTCTTTGAGGTGCTCAAATGATATTCCTTTAAATTGCTGAGTTTTGAAAACAGAAAGAAGTCTGAAGGGCCAAGACCAAGATGATAGCTAATGCAAGGTTTCCGAGAGAAATGCACATAGGACAGCCCTTGATATCCTCAAAGAATGAGCAGCTATCTTGTCATACTTGGATGAAAAATTCCTAAGCTTAATTTTTGACTTTTTTCTGAACAGTGCAGTTTTGAATTTTCTTAAAACTTTTTAATGGCAAACCTCCATAATCACCCTGTGCTCCTTGAGAAATTCTGTCCAGATGACCCTTTTGGACTTCCACAGCACATTTGCCATAACTTTCTGGGCTGGTTTGTCTGTCTTGAGTTTAACTGACACAGCAAATTCCCTCAGAAGCCTCTATTTTTTTTAGAAGCTTCTATTTTTATTAGACTTCCTCCCCCTTGTCTGAAGGCACCCTAAGAAGACAAAAACAAGTGTATTTCTGAGGCAACATGTCTGAAGCAATCCACTTATCACAGAAGTATGAATACACAATTTATTTATAATAAATCCATCCATACATGAATTGGAACCCTAGGAATAATACTTTTGTACTTAATCTCCTAGTTTCAAAGTACTGGATAAGTCAGAGGTGTCAAATTTCCTCTTATTTGCACTTTTTGCTGGTTTTATTGATTTATATCTTAATGTTTTTATACAAAAGGTTTCTATAGTAGAAGCAATAAAACATTGATTCAGTTCTCTTTTCTAAGTGATTAACAAGTTTTCCTGATGCTGTTTTTTGAATATTTCATTTACTAAGTAAGTAGTGATTGCTATTGCATAATACAATCAAATCCATATTTGGGTTTATTTTGAATTTTATTCTGATTATACTGATCTATTCATGATTTAGAATTGTAAGACATTATTATAGCTTTGTAATGAATTTCAAAATTCATTCTCAGTTATTTTTTCTTTGATCTTCTTTATTCAATATCCAACTTCTGAAGAAATTGAAAATACCATGGCTCGAGTAAGGTGCACCAGTCTCCAAAGCCACATCTTTGCTTTTTGTACATTAAGGATACCGTGTGCAGCAGAACAGAACCTTCCCCACTGCAAAGTACTGATCAATCTCTTGACTGTTACTTTCATGAACATGATTATGGATCCAACTAAGACAAAACTCTCTTTTTTAAACAATGTTATTAACATGATTCACACATTTTGCAATTCAGTAGTTCAACCATAATGCAAAGAGTTGTGTAGTCATCAACACAATCCATTTCAGAACAGTTCTTTGTTGTAGTCACTGTTATTAGCTTCTTATCTCCCCACAGTGTCCCTTGCCATACAACCAAGAACAAGAACTCTAGCTATTCTCATTGTAAATGCACCCATTACAAACTTCATATATGGAAAATGTACAAAAATAACATCAGCACCTAAAACAATAACAAGCAGAGAAAATTTTCAACCCCAAACAAACAAAATATATAAAAAACTAAAACATATTTAAAAACTAAAGCATATTATAAATGGAATATCCATTGATAAAATGCTGAATTTTAACCTAATTGAATCTGAAATAATCCGCTTTCTAAAGTACTGTGCATGATAGCTTCTTTATTCATATCCCAGGTTTATAGGCAGGTCTAACATGAACATTAATTCACATATATTTCTCCTTTTGTTGGAGGCAGAGTGGGGAGCAAGGATGGAGGGGAAGGGATGGGAGGTTGAGGTCAGAGGCTCAGATGGAAAGGTGGAGGTTCAGAGAGTGATCACAGCTGCAGGCATGTGAAGAAGCATGGCACAATATATGTGTTTATGTATTATGAGAAACAATGTATGAGCCCCCAATAAAAATGATTAAACATGGAAAAAATCACTCAGTAGTTATTTTTAAGAATATCCTTAGGCTGAGCCCTGGTGGCATAGTGGTTGTGCGTGGGACTGCGGCCCACTGGGATGGAGGTTCAATTCCCGCTTACAGGAGCAAAGGCTGGGCCTCCTACTCCCACCACCAGGGCAGTGATGCCTTAAAAAAAAAAAGAATATCCTTGCTGGTCATATTTATTCCACAAGATAAAGTTTACAACAACTTCAACTCCCCCAAATATTAGAATTTTCAGTAAAAATAGATAAACAGGCAAATTTTACAATGTTGTTATGTTTTAATATTCTTCGTTATAATTTTTGCTTTTCAATATACACATACTGTGTTGGTAAGCTTGTTGTGCCAATATGGCCAAAGAAGATAGGTAGGTCTGTGGTGACAACATGGCCAATGAACACACAAGATCAATTGATGGGCGGAGATAGAAAAGGCTCACAAGCCCCTCTTGCTCTTGGATTTTCAGACAGCAGGCTGCTTCATTTGTCCTGTGCCTCAACCTCTAAGCAACACTACCCGTGGGACACCTAATCATGGACTGTGGAGCTGTGAGTTAAGGTTCCTTCAAGCCCTGCTTTCACGCTCCTGGAACAGACATCTCTTGAGCTGGGGACTGTTCAACTCTGTCATCTGGCTGACTGTTGGTGACTTGCTTTGCTGTTTGCTGCTTGTGGCCAGATAGCCTGAATTGCTCTACAGAGGACTACTCGGTGGCCCTCAAGACTCCAAGGACTGCCAGTCTACTAGCTTTCTCACGTAAGTGAGTTGCACCGAGGCCTTTGTACTGCTTTATAGCTTAGTTACTGTTTATTTCTTATCTTATATATATTTCTACCTATATAAATATATAAAGAGAACTAGTGTCCTGGTTTTGTTTCTCTAGAGAACCCTGTACAACACACATACTTTTTGATAAAACTTATAATCCCAGATATTCTATGCTTGTGATTGATAACTGAATATTATTTTGTTTTCAGCTATTTTATTGACATATAATCCAAGTACCATGCAATTCAATGGTTTAAATATATTAACAAGTATTGTATAATCACAACTACAATAAATTTGAGATCATTTTCTTCATTCTTGTATCTGTGATTATTAGCTTCCCATTTCCCCCAGTATCCCTTGTCATAACTCTAAGGAGATATTAATCTAGTTACTGTCTCTGTAGACTCATTTATCCTAGATTTCACAGAAAGTAAACCATACTTTTAAAAAAGAAATAAAAATAAAATATGGAAAACCTAAATCCAAGAGAAACCAGATAACAATGAAAAACCAAAACAAGTTAAAATGGATCAAAAGTGGAAAAATTGTAAGGTGTTAAATTTTAATCTAACTATAACTGCAGTAATCCACTTTTCAAAGCATTCCACCTGAGGACAAGACTATTCACATTCCTGATCAATGGTCTGAAGGAGTTCAATGGAGGCTTGATCTATATGGGGACTCTGCAAAGATATTTTGGGCTCTCACTCTCATTGCTGTTCTTGTTAGATTCCATCAAGTTGGTTCTGACTCATAGTGACTCTGTGTACACTAAACCAAACAATGCATGATCTTGAACCCTCTTTAAATTGTTATGTTTGAGTCCATTGGTGCAGCAACTGTGTAAGTCTATTGTCTTTGTGCTCCTCCTCTTTTTTGCTGCCCCTCTTCCAATCGTAATGTCCTTTTCCAGGAACTAGTCTCTCCTGACATGTCCAAAGTGTATAAGACAAAGTACTCGCCATCCTTGCCTCTAAGGAGCACTGTGGCTATACTTGTTTTAATACAGATTTTTTGTTTGGTTCTCTTTTTTGTGATTCATAGTACTTTCCATATTTTTCCCAGGACCGTAAAGACAAATTCATTAATTCTTCATGCATATTGCTTGTGGTGTTAGGTGCCAGTGAGTTTCTTCCGACCCATTGCTACCCTAAGCAAAACAGAATGGAACACTGCCTGGTCCTGTGCACGCCTCACATTGATCCTATTCTTCATCCATTGTTGCAACCACTTGTCAATACATGTCATCGAGGGCCTTCTTCTCTTTCATTGCCCTTCTGCTTTACCAAGAATGATGTTCTTCTTCATGGACTGGTCTCTCCTGACATGTCCAAAATACATGAGACAAGTTCTCACTTTTCTTGCCTCTAAGAAGCACTTTGGATGTACCTTTTCCAAGGTAGATTTGTTCATCCTTTTAGAAGTCCATAGTACTTTCAATATTCTTGAGTAACACCACAATTCAAACACATCGATTCTCTATTAGTCTTCCTTGTTCCATGTTCAAATTTCACATGCATGTGAGTCATTTGAAAATACTGTGGCCTGAATCATCAAAGTAGCATCCTTACTCCTCAATACTTTCACCAGTCTTGTGTAGCAGATTTACTCAAGGCAAGGCCCTTTTTATCTCTTGACAGCTGCTTTCATAATGATTGATTGTGGATCAAAGAAAGACAAAATTTTTGATAACTCCCACCTTTTCTATTTATCATGATGCTACCTATTGGTCTAAATGTGAAAATTTGGGTCTCTTTTATTATTAAATCATTTTATTGGGGGTTCATACAAATCTTATCATAATCCACACATACATCCACTGTGTCAAGCACTTTTGTCCATTTGTTTCCCTCATCATTTTCAAAATACGTGCTTTCCACTTGAGGCCCTGCTATTTGCTTCTCATTTTCCCTCTATCTCCCTGCTCCCCCTATCCATGACAATTGATAATTTATAGATTATTCTTGTCATATCTTATACCATCTGACATCTCCCTTCAGCCACTTCTCTACTGTCTGTCCCCCAGGAATATGTCTATATGTAGATCCTTGCAATCTGTTTTCCCTTTCTACCCCACGTTCCCTCCTCTCTCCCATTATCACTCTTCTCACTACTGGTGCTGAGGGGTTCTTCTTTTTTGGATTCCCTGTGTTTCCAGTTCCTAACAGTACCAGTGTACCTCCTCTGGTCCAACCAGATTTGTAAGACAGAATTGGAGTGGTGATTGGGGATGCGGAGGAAGCATTTAAGAAGTAGAGAAATATTCTATGTTTCATCATTGCTACACTTCACCCTGACTGCCTCGTCCCCTCCCTGAGCCTTCTGTGTGGAAATGTCTAGTTGACTACAGATGGACTTTGGATCCCCACTCTGCCCTCCCCCTCATTCACAATTATATGATTTTTTTTGTTCTTTGTTGCCTGATTCTTGTTCTCTTTGGCACCTCGTGGTCACCCAGGCTGTTGTGCTACTTCCATGTAGACTTTGTTGCTCCTCAGCTAAATGACCACCTGTTTGTCTTCAAGCCTTTAAAATCCCAGAATCTATATCCCTTGATAGCCAGGCACTATCATCTTTCTTCTCCTAAAAGCAATTTTTAAGCCATATTTAAGATTTCTATCCTCCATCTTCATCAGCAAGTTCTCCTCACTTTAATCAAACAAGATTGTGTCATCTGTATATCGCATATTGTTTATAAGTCTTCTTCCAAGCCTAATACCACACTCTTCTCCATATAATCTGGCTTCTCTGATGATATGTTCAGCACACAGATTAAATAAGTATGGTGAGAAGATACAACCTCAATTCACTCCTTTCCTTATTTTAAAGCAGACCATTCAGTAGTCTCTTGTTCTGTTTGCCCAACTGCCTCTTAATTCATGTACTAATTCTGCATTAGTAGGATGTTCTGGAATAGTGTTCTGGAATTCTCATTTTTCACAAGGCTATCCATAGCTTGCTATGATCTCTTCATCAATAGTCTCCTGCAAACCAAAGGCTCAGGATTTAAATTCTAATAGAATCTCCTTTCCTGGTCTTGTGTGCTCCTTCCTTGTAGACTTAGCTGATACCTCACATAAGTGGCTGCTTGTTTTAAGACATGCTTTTAAGATATGAGACACTATTCCTTCTGATAGCTAGGAACCATATGGCTTTTTCATAATACTTTAAGATAATATATATTATATCTTGAGTACCCATTTCATGATGGCAAGAATTGAGTAGGGTCACACCATAAGAAATAATTGTTCTTGGACTAGGGTTTATGATTGTGAGCTCAAAATCCATTAATATATCTAAGGTTTATGTATATTCCTAGTCCACTATGTAGACATTTTCAGATCTAGAGAAATACTGTAGGGGACAGTTGGGAATTTTAAGAAATAATGTCTCCTACTCCCACCACCAGGGCAGTGATGCCTTAAAAAAAAAAAAAAAAAGAAATAATGTCCTTAATATAATGAATGGTATAGAATTTAAAATGTAAATGAAAAAGGGAAAATGCACATATAGGAAAGTTTATTAGACTAAAATACCCAGAGTATTCATTTTTTTCAGATAAAATATTAAGTGACTGAATACTGTTTAAGAAAACAAGAGTTGAATACAAAACAAAACTTTTGATAACTTTGATTTATTAAGGCAAATCTATGCCTGCAGAACTAAACCATGTCACAAAAAATTAATGAAAATATGAAAGTAAAAAGATATGATGGTCTTCTATTGGGAATCATTGGGAAACCCTGAAAGCAATATATTTGAACCAAACTGCAATAATTTGGATAGCTATCACCGGCATTATCTAAGGTGCTCAGCTTTAAGTCCAAAGGATTATTTCAGTGTCTTTAATCTGGAACAAGTAAAGTTCAAGTCACTTAAAGATGTTTCCAAATTAGATCATTTTTATGTAGCCTACAAAGCATGTTGTACATCTCAAAATGGCAAAAACAAAAAAAATCTAGTTGGCCTATAGCACAAGACATGGGTCATCAAGGGCAGGAAGGAAATGACAAAAACTTCATTATTAGCAACAAAAAGAAAGCTTAAATGTTTTCCCCAGGGTGACATGCCCTTCCATAGTCTATCTACCGTTAGGGGTTAAATCACTTTCTTCAAGTGATTCACCCCCTCTTTGGGCCATTCATTTCCATTGAAGGTCACTGCACATCACTGTAAGAATGCCTATTAAACTGGGGTGAACATGAGACAATGCTGTGAAGCATTGGTTCTCTTCCATTCCGTGCTAAATGAAATATTGATCCCAGCTGTGGTAGGGCCTCTTCTGAAGAGGTTGTTAAGGTGTACAAAAAAGGGAGAGATAATTAGTTCATAAGCAGGAATGTTGCTTGAGAAGAGATGCCAGACTTTGTCTTAGTGTTTTTCATAATAATAATGGTCTCATAAGTCAAAATAATTAGACAATATATTAAAAGAGGTGAGTTTGTCCTTTTGAGAGTTCAGCATTTTTTGCTAGCTGGTGAAGAATATCAAAACTTTTAGGACAGAACAAAAGTACTTATTTTTATAACAGTCAATGCAAGCATAAAAATTAAAAAGGAAAAATCAAAGATCTACACTTTAACACAAGATTTTTAATAAGAACAGTATCCTATACCCTCAAGGAAAACAGAAAATAAATAATAAATATTAGAGCAGAAATAAACTGGAAAACAGAAAAACAATGAAAAACCAGGAAGACAAGAAGTTCCTTCTTTGAAAGCATTAACAAAATTGACAGAGTGCTGACAAATTTAACAAATGAAAAGAGAAGACGGAAATATCTAGAATCATAGATGAAAAATGTGATATCACAACATCTCAATGAAATGAAAAGAACAACACACTGTTATGAAAGACAATAATTCAACAAGTTTGATACCACAGAGGAAATGGACAAATACTTTGAAACACACCTTCTACTGAATTTAACATCAATTGATGTAGGAAAACTGAACAGACCCATAAAAAAAGAAGAAATAAAGAAGGTCATCAAGAAACTTCCAACCAAGAAAAGCTCAGGACCAGATGACTGCCCAGGGGAATTCTACCAGTTTTTCAATGAACAGCTGTCATCAATTCTCCATAGGCTATTCCAGAGATAGAAAGGGATAGAATACACCCCAAATTCATTCTACAAGGCAAGCATAATTCTGACACCAACATCAGGCAAAGACTCACAAAGGCAGAAAAATACAGATTAATATCCCTGATAAACACAGATGCAAAAATTCTCAACAAAATCGTGGCCAATCGAGTCCAACAACATATAAAAAAGATAATTCACTATGATCATGGGTCTATACAGGATACACAGTGATGGTTCAATATTAGAAAAACAATAAATATAATGTACTACATGAACAATACAAAGAATAAGAACCACATGAATATATCAATAGATGCAGAAAAGGCATTTAACATCACCCTAAAGTCATTTCTGATAAAACACTTAATAGAATAGGAAAAGAAAGGAAATTCCTCCATGTAGTAAAGGTCATATATGAAAAAACAACAGTCAACATCATGTTCAGTGGAGAAAACTTTGACTCTGGGAATGAGAAACAAACAAAAATGGTTTTATCATGATTTTTATTAAGCATCATGATGTAAGTCATAACCAGGATTAGTAGAAAACATAAAGAAATCAAGAGAATATAATTGGGTTAAGAATGAGTGAAATCGGGCTGAGCCCCGGTGGCGTAGTGGCTGAGTGCGGGACTGCGGCCTATTGACTTGGTGGTTCAAATCCAGCAGCAGCTGTCCCGGAGCAAGGTTGGGTAGCTCCCACGGCCACCAGAGGGCAGTTATGCCCCCCCCCCAAAAAAAGAAAGAGTGAAATCCTCAATATTAGCAGATGATACGATTTTATATACAGTAAACCACAAACTCAAACTCACCGTCATTGAATCAATTCTTACTCACAACAACCTTATAGGATAGGATAGTATACCCCTGTGGGTTTCTAAGACTTAAATCTTTATTGAAATAAAAGTCTCTTCTTTTTCTCACAGAGTAGCAGGTGGTTTCAAATTGCCAATCTTGCGGTTAGCATCTCAATGCATAAACACTGCACCTTTGTCAGGGTTCCAGAAAACCAAAGACTACACAAAATGATTTTCAGAAACAATTGAGTGAATTCATAAAGTAAAGAAAAATATAAGAATCATATGCAAAAATCAACTGGATTCCTGTATACAAGTCAAGAGTGTAAAGAAAAAGACATCAAGAAAACAGTGCACTTACAATAGCTACAAAAAATATAAAACACTTAGGAATAAATCTAACTAAAGAAACAAAACACGTATACCAAGAAGACTACAGAGCACTGTTACAAGAAACTCAGATGAACACAAATGTTCATGGATAGGAATATTTAATACTGTGAAAATGTCAATATTACTCAAAACAATCTGTAAATGCAATGCAATTCTTATCTAAATCCCCGTTTTATTCTTTAAAGTAATTGGAAAACTAAATGCCAACTTCATATGGAGAGGGAAGAGACTTAGGGTAAACAAAGAGCTTAAACTGAAGAACAAAGTAGGAGATCCCACACTACCAGACCTCAAAACCTATTACACAGCCACACTATTGAAAATAGTCTGGAATTGGTATAATGATAGATGCATAGACCAATGAAACAGAATAGGAAACTCAGAAATAAATGCACCCATATACATGCAACTAATTTGACAAAAGGACCAAAAAATATTAAGTGGGAAAAAGACAGTTTATTCAACAAATGGTGATAAAATATTGTATCTCCAGATGAAGAAAAATGAAAAAAAAGACCCATAATTTCCCCATGCACAAAATAAACTCAATGTGGATTAATGAACTAAATTTAAATCCCAGAGCCATAAGGTCCATTAATGAGAAAATTGGGACAAATTTAAGGGTCCTATAAGAGGGCACACACATACTACCAAATATGATAAAGGACACAGTAGAAGACAAAATAGATGACTAGGACCTATTTAAAATAAGAAAGACACATACATCTCAAAAGCCTTCATCATGGGCTGAGCCCCAGTGGCGTAAGTGGTTGAGTGCAGGACTGCGGCCCACGGGTTTGATGGTTCAAATCCAGCGGCTGCTCTCAGGAGCAGCACTGAGTAGCACCCACGACCACCAGAGGCAGTGATGTCCACAAAAAAAAAAAGCCTTCTTCAAAAGAATAACAAGAAGGCCCAAGGAGTAGGGAAAATATTTAGCAATGAAACAAAGGAAAAGTTTTATTTAGTAATATTAAGTAGTTATTTTCTTTAGAAATATTAAATATTACTAAAATATTATGAAAATCTATAGAACTCTGTGACACCTCAAAAAGAAAAATATTAATCCAATTTAGAAGTGGACAAAAGACATGAATAGTGAAATAAAAATAACCCTAAAATAGCTAACAAACACAAAAAATGCTCACAATCACTAGCCATTTGGGAGATGTAAATCAAAACAATTCATGTGATATCGCTTTACACTCAAAAGAATAGTTCAATTGTTAAAAACAAAAGAAAACAAACCAGAAAACAACAAACTACCAAGAGGATGGGGGGAAATTTAAATTCCTATACACTGCTGGTGGGATCGTAAACATAAACAACTATTATGAAAACTGATATGGAACTATGTAAAGCAACTGGGAACAGAAATGCCAGACAACCCAGCAATACACAGAAAATGAACAGATTATATGCTCTCCCATGTTAATTGCAGCAAAGTTCACAATAGCATGAAGCTGGAAATTGAGGACATGTTCATCCATAGAAAAGTGAACAAAGAAATCTGGTATACACAATGATATACTATGTATGGTATACCATACAAAATAGTGAGGAAACCATGAAATACCTCATAACATAGATGGACCTGAATCTGTTATTCTAAGCTCATGAATTCAATTACAAAATGAAAAATAGTGTATGAGACTGCTACTACAAATTTCAACACAAAAACAAAAGTAGGCACCTGTTCTCAGGTTGTTTATTCTCTTAATCTAGTTGCCCAAGCAACAAGGTCATGTTGCTGCCTAATACCTATCAACTACATGTTGTTGCTGATATTGTTAGGTACCACTGAGTTGGTCCTAACCCATAGTGATCCTATGCACAACAGAATGAAACACTATCAAACTTGTGGCAATCTCAAGAGTTCTTATTCCTGAACCCATTATTACAGCCACTGTGCAAATCCATTACATTGAGTGCCTTCCTCTCTTTCAATGCCCCGGTACTTAACTGAGCATGCTATCCTTTTCCAGGGACTGTTCTTTTCTGAAGACATGTAAATATGTAAGACCGAGTTTCACCATGCTTGCCTCTAAAGAGCACCCTGGCTATACTTATTCCATGGCAGATTTGTTTGCACTTTTAGTGGCCCATGGTATTTTCAATATTCTTTTCCAGGCCCACAATTCAAATTCATTGATTCTTCTTCAGTTGTCCTTATTTGATTTACAACTTTTTCATGCATATGATGCAATGGAGAATACCATGGTTTGGGTTAAGTGCACCTTAGTCCTCAAAGAAATATATTTACTTCTTAATACTCTTTACAATGAGTGAGAAGCATTGCCTTGAGGCAGCAACATGGGCCTACAGTTCATCACATGATGCTAAGAACACTTTTGAAGAAACATGTCCTACTATTTCCAATTGCAGGTGTGGATAACTCCCGAGCACGCCTAAAGCTGAAGCCCAAATTGACACTCCAAATACAGAAACTGATGAATTGAGAAACAAAAATTAAGCACTCAGGTTTTTTTTAGGCATCACTGCCCTCTGGTGGCACTCAATTTTAAAGAAGCAAAAAAATGTGAAAAAGTACAGATACTGTGTTAGTCTGGGTAGAGTAGAGAAACAAATTCACAACACAGATATGGATATAAGGAAAAGGTTTATATACAAGAGGAATGGAACATTGAGAAAACATCCCAATCCAGTCCAGTTCAAAGTCATAAGTCCGATATTAGCTCATATGTCCAATACCAATCTATAAAGTCTCTTTCCAACTCACAAAGTCACAGGCCAGTCGGTGCGGAGTCCCAGCTCTGGCGGAGGTTCCCTCATGGTTCCTCATTTCCAGGGCTCAGGTCCATCAGCAATATCCATTGGTGATAGAAACATATCAGCACTGGCAAGGGACTCTGTGGCTTTTCCGGCTTCAGAGGTCTGGTTTCATCAGGGTAAGGCCGTGGGGCTTCTCCTCCAGCTCTTCTGATTTCTCTGACAACACTGCCAACTTGTCTTGTTGGTAAACCAACTCCCCAAGAATGATTCAAGTCTCTTTTCTTCAATTGGGAAATACCGCGAGACTTCCCAGAATTCTCAGGAGAAACTCATGCCCACAGAGGCCTCATTGACTATCTCCAGACTGACAGGCTAGACTCCACCCCTAGACTTCCAATTATGAAATAGACACTAAGTACATGACTGCCACAAATACCAAAGTGTGTTGTTGGTTACCTGTAAGACATGCAACAGAACAGTTACATATCAGGTAAAAGTAGAAGCTTTTTCTCCTCGCTCACAGCTAGCCTCACTCTGAGGACACACGAGAGGCAGGTTCTGAGTTCGGGGAATTGCAATCATGAAATGTCTACTTCCAAGGGCAAGATCCCTCCCTTGATATTCATAACACATACATCTAACAAGCAATACCCGATTCTCTTATTCTCAAAGTGTACAAGCAAACCAAAGAAACACTTCTCTCTACTCAAAATGCTGCTCAGTCATCAAGAATATCAAAAGAAAATTAAGAATACCAAAAGACTCTGAAGAAGGAATTTAGAAATTTCTTTTCTTATCTGTAAAGGATATACTTTAAAAATAAATGTCTAATGTAGTTTCTGAAATGAAAATTCATCATAAAACCAATACTTTTTACCTAAGGGGGGAAAAAGCCAACAGGAATATGAGGTCGGAGAACAAACTTTCCTTGGCATTCTTCAGTGTTTATGGAGAAATATATTACTGTAATGAGTATCTGAATCTTCCCTATCTCTGAAGGTCACAAAGCACGGGAAAAGTCTTTAGAATTAGTAAAGAGCTATATGGACTTAATACATATTTTCATGATTTATTCCATTTTCTTTCTAAGGAAATTGAGACCTATTTGAGCATTTCTCTTATTTATCAATAATCTCTGTGATAACTCAGAAAAAATGACCAAGTGCCCCTGTCTTTGTGTCCCCACAGTCATTTGAATAACTGAATATGTAAAATCTGAATGCTGTTCCTATTTTGAGAACAAAATAATTTGTTCTGGTGAAGACCTATTTCCAGGACTTGCAACAGCACACAACAGAGTAATAGCTTCCCTATCTTAAATCTCTTCTGGAACATTGATACACATTTTTTAAATGATAAGCTAGCGTATTCAATATATATTTTATAAAGCTCTTCAAGTAAATTAATTATATATGTGTGTGTGTCTTGCACAGCAGTCTAATGTAACACATCTTTTGATCTCTTGACTTCTGCTTCCAGGAGCATTGATTGTGGATCCAAATCAGACAAAATCCTTGACAACGTCAAACTTTTCTCCATTTATCATGATGCTACCTATTGGTCCAGTTGTAAGGATTTTGGTCTTCTTTACATTGAGCTGTAGTCCACAAAAAGGCTGTAATGCTTGATCTTAATCAGCAAGTGCTTCCATTCCTTCTCACTTTCAGCAAGTAAGATTGTGTTATCTACGGACCACATGCTAGGGCATAAGTCAAATCTGCATAAATTTAAGCACCTTGATATCATTCAGACATCTCTCTCTGACCACTGTGTCATAAGATTGGAAATCAACAAAAGTAGGATAAAGAAAACAAGGGTAAACAATTGAAGGATGAATAACTGTCTGTTGCAAAAGGAGTGTGTACTGGCTCAGATCAGAGATGAAATTAGGAAATTTCTAGAAACCAATGAGAATGAGAACATGACATACCAAAACTTACGGTACACTGAAAGTAGTCATCAGAGGACATTTCATTGCATTACATACACACAAAAAAAGGAGGAGAGATTTATGATTGATACACAGGCACAAAATTTACAGCAAATATAACAGAGTCAACAAGACAATCCAAATAATACCAAAATAAAAGAAATAATAAAAACTGTGTCTGAGATTTAGGAAAGGGAAAATAAGAAAACTATGGAGAAAATCAATGCTGCTAAGATTTGTTCTTCAAAAGGATAAATCAAATTGACAAACCTCTTGTGAATTTAACCAAAGAAAGGAAGGTACACATTTCAATAGCGTGGATGAAGGGTGAAAGGTAGGACATCACAGCGAACTCTAGTGAAATCAAAAGGACAATTACAAAGTACTATTAAGGACTGTTGTCCAAAGAATTGAAAACCTTGGAAGACATGGACAAATTTTTGGAAAAACAATTCCTCCCTACACTATCCCTGATGGACGTCAAGAACCTCAACAAACCCATATTAGTAGAAGAAATAAAGTTATCAAGGGATTACCAACAAAAAATTCCCCTGGACCAGATGGGTTCACTGAAGAATTCTATCAAGAATTTAGGCAAGAATTGACACCAACCCAACACAAGCTCTTCCATAACATAGGAAAAGATGGCAAAATCCCAAATTCCTTCTTTGAAGCTAGTATAACTTTGATATCTGAACCAGGCAAGGATCCTACATGAATTCAGAACTACAGACCAATATTCCTAATGCATATCAAAGCAAAATTCCATAACAAAATACTAGCCAACAGAATACAAAAGTATATAAAACAAATAATTCACCACAACCGAGTGGGATTCATGCCATGGATGCAGGGATGTTTCAACATATGAAAGGTCATTAGTATTATTTGTCACATTGAAAGACAAAATGATAAGAACCAAATGATAATATCAGTAGATGTGGAAAAAGTATTAGACAGCATCCAGCACCAATTCCTGTTTAAAACACCAAGAAGATAGGAATGGAAGGCAAATTCCTCAATATAATACAAGCAATATGTGAAAAACCAATAGCCAATGTGGCAATCAATGGAGAAAAGACTGGATCAATTTTTCTGAAAACGGGGACTAGGCAAGGATGTTCCATACAAGTTCAATGCTATCCCAATCCAAATTCCAGCATTTTCTTCAGAGACCTGTCAAAACAGATTACCAAATTCATATGGAGGGTGAAGAAACAATGTTGGAGGACTTACTTTACCTGACTTTAGTACCTGTTCTATAGCCACAATGGTCAAAACAGTGAGGTATGGGCATAATGATAGATATTCCTACCAATGGAAAAGGATCAAAAACCCAGAAATAAAATCATCAGCTTACAGACAACTGATTTCCAATAAGGACTGCAATAATACCAAATGGGTAGTGAATGGTCTCTTCAATTCGTGGTGCTGGAGAAAAAAAATGATACATATCTGCAGAAAAATGAAGCAAGACCCTTACCTCACTTCATGCACAAGAATAAACTCAAGGTGGATCACAAACCGAGAGGCAAAACACCAAACAATCAGGACTATCAAAGAGCGAGTTGGAACAAAGCTGAGAACTTTGACTCAGGGAATACATAGGCTATCAGAAATAGCGAAGGACATAAGCACAGATGAGGCATGAATTGACCAGTGGGATATACTAAAGATAAAACACTTGTGTACATCAAAAGAATTTAAGCAATAAGAGAGACCACAGAATGGGAAAACATCTTTACCACAGAATGGGAAAACATCTTTAGCAATGACACATCAGACAAAGACCTTATTATTAAAATACACAATACTCTGCTAACTTACAAGGAAAAACACCAATTGTCCACTAAGGAGGTGGACAAAGAACCTGAGCAGAAATTTCTCAAGGACAGAAATCCAAATGGCTACTAAATATATGAAAAAATGTTCCAGATCTCTATCCATTAGAGAAATGCAAATTAAAACAACTATGAGATACCACCTAACACCATTAATGATAGGCCAATTCAAGAAATTAGAAAGTAAACAAGGGATGGAGGGGCTACAGAGAGATAGGAACTCTTCTCCATTGCTGATGGACCTGTAGGTATGTACAGCCATTATGGAAATCAACCTGGTGATATCTAAAACTGTTGGAAATACGATCCACCAATCCCTCTACTGGGCATATATATCAGGGGGTGATCAATCCTCTGATACACTTACAGCAAGGGTTCAACAGTCAGCTGTGCAGTGATCATTATTATTTATTATAATAACGATATAGAGATCATGATGGAGAGAAAGAAAGTAACAATAAGTTAGACATACATAACATCAAGGTATCATGCTCACCTCCACCCCGTATGGTGGTCCGCGTGGAGATGGAGAGGGACAGGGTGAGGGTGAGGAGCCGAAAGCGTCCGGTGTGCAGGGTCAGCAGCGAGGGTCAGGAGTGAGGGTCAGGAATGAGGGTCACAAATATTAATTTTCCCTGTAGCCTAACAGGGCACATCATTTCTCTTGTCACCAGTCAGGACATGCCGCAAGCGGGGACTGTCTTAAGGGTTATATGATAATGGTTTAGGGATGCCTCATGACTAAGAGGAGAGGGATATGATAAGGAGGGACTTCAGACTCCCGGTGGTAGGTGAACAGGTCTATATAGTTAGGGTCATTGGCAATGACTCTTGAATCCCACCCATAGGCCTCGAGGGAAGGAGATCACTATCCTAACTTGAGTCATGCAAAGCCCTCATAAAATTGGGAGTTTCAGTGAGAATGGCTAGCACACTAAATGTTGGTAAATTTCTTGCTTAATATTTTGGAGTATAATAATTGTGGAAAAGTTCTGTCTTCATCCCACAATACCTCCCTTTAAATATAAAATATTTATAGGAATAAAGTGATTATCTTCTATACATTTAGAGCTCTCAAAGCAAATTCAATAGCCAATTAATAGAGCCAAAACATCGGGCTTATGATAAACATTTTTGGATCTTGGCATGGATTGTAAAGTCCTTTCATGCCCGTTTGCTATTGGTGAAGAATATGAGAGAGATGGGATTCCGCAGCCGGAAGATAATATAGAGCCAATTACACACGTTTGCTTTCACGGTTAAGCTTTCGGCTGTGCAGTGGGCAGTCATGCACCAGCAGGAGGCAACCTCACGGCAGCAATGAGCACCAAGGAAAAATGCGGGGCAGTATTATGAGAATGTGATTCAGACTTACCTCACATTGTAGAGGTCCCCCTCTACGTCGAAGCCAAGCCTTCTAGGCTTCCAGTGAGAATGGTCTGCTAACATTCCCTTCTCACATTGTCACTCCCTACAGAGTCGGCTCTGAGCATGAAGTTGAGAAGGGCTACAGAGGCAGCACCATTATCCTTCACACGCCTCAGCTTTCTATAGAAGCAACACGGTATAGCCAGGACAAAAATTACAACTATGAGCAGCACAACACTAGGCTGAAACTCAGACTATGAAGAATACTTTGGATCCGTGCATGCGGATCCAGCCCCCCTATGTCGTTCACCAATTGCTTGATAATATCAGTATTAGGGGAAGCCTCGAGTTTGTCTTTGAATGCATAGAATATAGCCTCTTTAAGTTCAATAACATCTACTGAAATGTTTTTCCTACTCCCTTCCAAATATTTTTTAATCAAATCCCAATCATGTAATATGACCAATATCTAATGAAGTGTCTCCCTTAGACCCTTATAAATGTTCCCTCAGCAAATCACAATCAATTATTGTCACATTATACACATACAGGGTTACATAGGAATCAATTACATTCCAATCACATTTTAGCATTAATCAATAAGTCCAAAATCTTGATCTTTCAGCAAAAGTATAGTTTGAAACAATAGTCCAGTCACTCTTGTATAAAATCTTCAATTTGATAAAGTTCCAGAATGTCCTTCAGACAGTATCAGCGATGGAAGAAGCATCGCAGCAGGCAGGAATTGTGTTTCTCTGGATTCTGGGAGATCTTGAAGTTCAGGATTTCTTCAGTGATGACAGGATCGGATTACAGCATCAGCTTCTCTCTTTTCTTCTAGGTCTTTCTGGCTGGAGAGAACTCCACTATCTCCTTTACCTGTGAACACAAACAAAAAGAGCCCCTCCCTTTGGGGTGTCAGCAACCTAGAAATAGAATTATGGTTAAGGGATTTCTCCATCTCTTCTGTATTCTTCCTTCTCCAAATGTGGTCGTATTCTCTTGAGGAGAGTTTATCAGCTTTATTCTCTATGAATATAAATACATGGACCTTTCTCCGAGTGGTTATTGAGCCTGGATCCCAAACACGATTTTCATTCTCCTTGGATCTCTCAGGATCAGCTTTCTCTGTAGGAGTGAACATGTATTTACCTGTCTTAATTTTGTTACAATTTTTTAAAAGGGAGAAAAGTTTTTTGGTTAAGGTTATTAGATATAATTTGTGACACATAATATTTCTCTTCTCCCCCTTCTGTAATAGTAATAGAGATTTCAAGACATTTTAACCAATATTAGGGAACTTTCTTGATTCCAAATCAGTGAAGCTTGCCAGATCACTGTTATGTAGGTTTAAGCTGCCAGCTCTCAGAGAATTGGGAGAGCTAAACAATTGCTCTTTACCAAACTTTGGATGATTTAAAATTTTGCACAAATTCTTAAGAAACTTATTTAGCCAGAGAAGTAACTTACCAAACAGGCACTTCTTCTCTAATTTTACTAATAAAGTTATAGGTTTGATAAAGCTGTATCGCCCTTCAGTTTCTAAATTCACGTGGGGCCACTCTTGTTTCCCCACTACCACACTGCTAAAGACCCTTTGATTTAATATAGAATAGTTGAACATAAGTATTATTTTCTGATGAGTAAAAACATCTATTCTAGAAATACAAGGCAACAAAAATTGGTCTAAGCAATATTCCTTTACAAACCATGATATATCAGACTCTATCACTGCCTTAATTTCATCATTATAATCCTGATTAATAATTCCATTAACCTTCTGAAAACTTTTAGAATTAAGATTAGACCTTCCTAACAAACATTCCATAGTTCTTTTGGGTAGTGGACCCCAATTAAATTTCTGATTTAATTATAGCTTTTGACTTTTCCTCATTATTCTGATCAACTTCAATATCAATCTTAGTTCCTTGATTTCCTTCAGTACCTAGGCTAAATCTTCCTGATAAGAAATGTATTACTCTCTCAATAAATTCCTGATCTTTAAAAAAATCTACAGGCTGCTATTGGGGGTTCTGAGCCTTTACTTGCTCATTTAAACTGACTGCAGCAAGGACAGAGGCTGGCTCTTGGCAAGCTTTGTTAGGCCTGATCTGCCGTTGTGAGTCTGCACTAGACCTGCCAAATCTCTCTAAGATTTTCGTTGCTTTCCCCGGCACACATCTTGCCTTCTGAGCTCCACTGGGTGGGACTTGGACCAAACTTTTCTCTCTATTTTTCTGTCGGGAAGCCTTGACTAGTGGCAATTTTTCACTACTGGGTTTTGAGAAACATTGACTTGCCCAAGTAGTTCTTTTCCTAAAGCTGGATAGAGATCTATTTTCTTTCAAACTTAAATTTGGTGGCCCAGGTCCGAGCTCTGGCTCAGGCCGCAAACTCCTATCTGAGACGATTTTGAATGGCTTGCCTGTCCTGCACTCCCTCTGAAGATGAGCAGTGTTTCCACAACTGAAGCTCTTTTCTTTAGGTTTGGGGTACTCTGCTAGGGCATTTGCCACAATGTTGACCTCATAGTTATTTGCTTCTGCCTTCCTGCATATTCTGATATAATCTAACAGCATGCCATGTTCCCTATAAGAATGCAGAGCATCTTTATAAACTATTAGAAAAATCATAAGAGAGTTTATGCACTATTTCTTTCACAGCATGAACTTTTTTTACACACTTAGAAACAGAGTCTTCTAAGTGGAACAAAAATTCATCAAAACTTTCCTCTTTCTGCTGTCTCATATTCATATAACTTGTTGTTCTTCCTTCTGATGGAGTTATTAATTCCCAAGCTTTTAAATAAACTTCTTTTACTTAACTTATCGTCTATTCTGAAAACAGAAGCTGAGACTCAATTGTGACATAATTCGCCATCCTTAGCATTCCTACAAGCTTGTGAATGGGCTGACTCCTTCCACAGTAGCAGATATTGCAAATACTCTGTAGGATAGAGACACATTTCTGCCATGGCTCTCCAGTCAGCAGGGATCCAATCCTCAGACTCAGCCAAAGACCTTACCATTCTAATCACATAATGGGCGTCAGGGCCATAGTCACTGACTGCTTGCTTGAGATCTTTCAGCAATCCAATGGAAATATCACTGTGAATTCCTTCTGGGTGTCTCCCTTAAGGCCGTCTGTTAATAACTCTGATGGAACAAGACATTCTAATTCTAAATCTCCTTCCTGAGCTATGCTTTGCTGCACTCGTGAAAGCAAAGGTGCCTTTCTATTCTTTGTTTCTATATTTTTATTTCCTGAGCTGGTTCTCTCTACCTGTATATCTTGACACCACCATTCCTATGCTAAATCCCTTAGTTTGCATTTTTTTCACATGTAATTTCACTTCTACCTCCAGCACTGGCTTGCTTAGCTGTTTTACGATCTTTGGTACTGTCACTAAACTCTAGCAGGGGCTGTGTCTCCCCTTCTAATTCAGGCATTTGCTTCTCAACTCTGTTCAAATTAATTTCGTTATTTGCCTGATTTAATCTAATATTCTTTGCTTTCTCTACCTTTAAAAGCAAGGCAACTGCTTGGGACTGCTTAACAACCTTGATTTGTACCTTGGAATTTTCAACTTCTCGTGTCTAATCGCCTTTAATTCTTGAGTGTGTTCCTTCTGGATGTATACCTGCATTTATTAAATCATTTTGTTTTGTTCAAATAGGTATTTCCTATGAACAAGTTATTGGTCTTGCAAAATTCTATCGTGCAATCTTTAGTTTCATTTTTATTACTAAGATCATATTTCCCAACTGCTTTTTCTTCATCTGTTTCCAACTTTTGTATTCCAATCACCAATAACTAGCGATGCAGCTTCAATGAACATTTGATCAGCTTTTGACTGAAGACGTTACCCACAGAAATATTGTAACCAGTCTTAAATTTAAAATGAAAATCATGATGGTGTTCTAAAATTAACCAGTATTTTCAATTGGCAGGCAAGGCTTCTAGGAGAATATATGAATTTGAAAAACCCAAGTGAAGAGTTTTTTATTAAAAATCATTTTATTGGGGGCTCGTACATAAATAATACATACATAATACATAAATAAGCACACTGTGCAAAGCACCTTCACATGTCCACTGCTGTCATCGTTCTCCAATCATCCGCCTTTTCCCTTGAGCCCTTGGTATCGGCTTTTCCATCCCTTCCCCTCTTCCTCTGCTCTCCCTTCCCCATCAACCCTCAATACTTTATAAATTATTATTGTTCTGTCATATATCTTACACTGCCCGACCTCTCCTCGAACCTGCTCCTTTGATACCTGTCCTTCAAATAGGAGCTTATGTGTATATCCTTGCAGTTGGTTCCGTCTCTCTACCCCACCTTCTCTCCACCCACCCAGCAGCTCCAATCTCACCACTGACCTGAAGGAGCTCATCCATCTTGGTTTCCCCATATCTCTAGCTCCCCTCTCTATAAGTGTACCTTCTCCAGTCCATCTGGATTTGTAAGGTAGAGTTGGGACCATGATGGTTGGGGGGAGGAAGGCTTCAGGAACTAGAGGAAACTTGTATGCATCATCGCTGCCCAGCTGCACCTTCACTGGGCTATCTCCTCCCCGTGACTCCCCTGTAAAGGAGTGACCAATTACCTACCAGGGGACCTTAGGTCCTCACCCTGCTCTCCCCCTTATTCGTGATGATGTGATTCTTGTTCTTTGATGCTCGATACCTGCTCATTTGGCCCCTCTTGTTCATACAGGCTGGTGTGCTTCTTCCATGTGGGCTTTGCTGTTTCTGCGCTGAATGGAGACTCATTTATCTTCAAGTCTTTGAGACTCCAGACATTCAATCATTTGGTAGCTGGGCACCATCGTTTCTTCTACTCTGCTTGTCTCTGTATCCATTCATCTTCAGCGATCGTATTGGGAGTCAATTGGTCCATTGATTTTGAATTTTGTTCTTTGATGCCTGATACCTGATTGTTTCAGTGCCTCATGATCACACAGGCAAGTGAGCTTCTTTTATCATGTGTTTTGTTGCTCCTGATCTAGATAGCTGCTTGTTTATGTGCAAGCCTTTAAGACCCCCGATGCTATATCTTTTGATAGCTGGGCACCATCAGCTTTCTTCACCACTCTTGCTCATGCTCCCACATGTTCTCAGTGGGCACCTTGGGGATGCGTGCACACAGTGATATGTGTGGTTTTTTTTCCCCCGTTTGATGACTATTGCCTAGACCTTTCACCACTTTGTGGCCATGCTGGCTATTTTGCTTTATCTGTGTGGGTGAGGTCTATTGTTTATCTTCAGGCTTTTAAGACCCCAGACGACATATCCTTTGATAGCTGGGTACCATCAGCTTTCTTCATCACATTTGCTTATGCACCTATTTTACTTCTGTGATCGTGTTGGGCCAGTGAGCCTCGTGGAATACCAGATTCATAGAACAAAGAGTTCTTGCATTGAGGGAGCACCTGGGTGAGGGCCCAAGTTCCAATTGCTACCCTAGTATTTGACTATAGATATGTTCTTAAATTTGTTCCCTCCTTATAATAGATAATTGTATCTATGTATATACATACCTATGTTTTGACCTCTGCAAGTGCCCTTTGAATTCTTGCTCTTTGCTCTATTTCCTTCCATCTTCCTCCTGTCCCACCATCATGTTCCAACTTCATTGGCATTTCAGTGTTTCCTCACAGATTCATTGTCCTTGCTTAATCCCAACCAGCCTTCCCACATTCTCCTTTCCATCAATTCCAGATCACTTGTTGCTCCCTCCACACACCTCTGCCATGTGTTTGCCCATGCCCCCTTCTCCGGCCCTCAGCAATCATCAGACCTGTCATTCTTTACTCCTGACTCTCTGACCAGGAGTACTCCCTTCTTGATTTGGTTCAGTTTGTTTTTGGGGGGGGGGGGGCGGGGGTCAGTCCGCAATGCTTGCCCCCGCCAAGTGTCCTGTGTCACTTTCTGCTTCAGTCGGGAGCCAGTGTGCCCCATCTTGCTGTTGTCTGCCCAGTCCTTTCTGTGGCGCAATGGGTCTCCAGAGGGATGTATTCCTCTCAGCATCATGTGTCGGCGTGGAGCTTGGACCAGCTCCCTCCTCTTCCTCCCTTCTTGTCTTTGTCCCTGTGGGTGTGGGATGCTGGACCCTCCCCCAACCTGTTCTCTGCCACGCCCACTTCTAGGGATGGGGTCCATCTGACTCTGGTTGTGTCCGACTCTGTAGCTCTCTCTTCTCTTGCCTCATTCCATGCATTCATGCTGTCCTCATGGTTGGGTGCTTGGTGGTAGGAACTGCTCTTCCATTCCGGTTTCTTTGGAGACAAGACCAGTACTCCCCCACTGGGTGGGTTAGTGCCCCGTTCCCTCTGTTATCCTTTCACTTTTAAACTCCCTTTTATCTCCCTATCCCCTCCACCCCCTCATCCTTCTCCCATTACTGTGTTGCACCCAGGGTGTACCTCCCTGGGTTTGGCCCTCCCTCCTCACCTTACCCTACATCTTGGACCAACTGTTATGTATAGGAGTCTCCAAGTGAAGAGTTTTTAACCACTCTATTTACTGCTTGCAGTTTTTGTATAAAATGTTCCTATTCCCATACTTGACTATTAAGTCAATAAGAACTGCTGTTTCTCTTGACAAATTCAGTGCTGATTAAACCAAGGAGGGGATGATATCAAGTAGCAGTTTCTTGACAACAGGTTCTGTATATTTGCCTCTTCTGGGCTGTCTAGTAACCCACATCCACATTGCCATTGTATCTATAATGACTTGTATTTTTGGCTGGAAAAGACTGCATCAGGGTCACCAGGATGGACAGGGATTAATGAGATGCCTGATATGATGTGTGTCCACATGAGCAGTTAAGGTTAGTCAAATAATAGACTGGAAAAGCATTTTTGTTTGTATTTTATTTCAAAAGTCTCTTCTCAACAATGGCATTGGGTATGCTGACATGTATAAAAACTTGTAAGTTAAAAAAATAAAAATAATAAAAGAAAACCTGTAAATAGTTCAAGGTGTGTTTGTTAACCTCTGGGAGAGTCCTTCAGTTTTATTTTTTGCTGATTTATATATTTTTTCTAGACACTGAGTTTTTTGTTATTGGCTTCCTTTTGTTTTTTGGCACTTCATCTTGCTATATCTTGTTTTTTGTGTATATTATTATCTCTACAGGTCTATCTAGATAAGATAGACTGGATGAACAGTCTGGGGGAGAAAACAATGAGACTGATGGTTCTGGGGGAACATGGGAAAGGAGAGACGGGGGAAAGGAGGTGGTGTTGACCAACCCCGGGATAGGGGAACAACATGCAATCCAAAATCAGTGACAATGTGGGTGTGAGAGGTCTAGTTGGGATTGATCAAGGATTATGTAACCAAGAGCAATTGCTGAAACCAAAATGAAAGCTGGGCATGATTTTGGGACAAGAGGAAAGAAATAGGAGCCAAAGGGCATTTATAGAGGTCTAAATACAAGCATGTACATAGGTAAATATTTTTATATGATGATGGGGAAATAGATCTACTTGCCCATACTTATAGGTTTACTATAAAGGCAGCAGATGGACATTGGGCCTCCACTCAAATACTTCCTCAATGCAAGAAGGAACTTCTTCTATTAAACTTTCTTCTATTAAATTTCATTATGCTCACCTTCCTAACACAATTGCTAAAGAGAAATTTGTGCATAAGCAAAAGTGATGAAGAAAACTGATGGTGCCCAGCTATCACAAGATATAGCATCTGGGGTCTGAAAGGCTTGAAAGTAAACAAGTGGCCATTCAGCTGAGAAACCCACATGGAAGAAGCACGGCAGCCTGTTTGACCATGAGGCATCAAAGGGATCAGTTATCAGGCATCAAAGGACAAAAAATCATCTCATTGCATTCCCATCTTCCTGATATAATCTCTGAAGACAGAATAGGTGCATAAACAAATGTGGTGAAGAAAGCTGGTGGTGCCCAGCTATCAAAAGATACAGGGTCTGGAGTCTTAAAGGCTTGAAGATAAACAAGTGGCCATCTAGCTCAGAAGTAACAAAGCCCACATGAAAGTAGCACACCAGCCTGTGTGACCATGCAGTGCCAAAGGGATCAGGTATCTGGCATCAAAGAACTAAAAATTATATCATTATAAATGTGGGGGTGTACTGATTGGGGCCCCAAAGTCCATCTGTAGGTAAAGCAACATCCCCTTAAAGAAGGGTTACAGGGAGGAGATGAGCCACTCAGGGCACAATGTAGCAACAATGAAGCATGCAACTTTCCTTTAGTTCTTAAATGCTTCCTCTCCCCACCCCCACCCCCCAGTATCATAATCCCAATTCTACTTTATAAACCCAGGTAGACCAGAGGATGCTCACCAGTACAGATAGAAACTGGAAACACAGGGAATCCAGGACAGATGATCCCTTTAGGACCAGTGGTGCGAGTGATGATACCAGGAGGGTGGAGGAAAGGTGTGGTAGAAAGGGAGAACTGATTATAAGGATCTCATATAACTTTCTCCCTGGGGTATGGACAACATGGAAGTGAGTGAAGGGAGACATTGGACAGTGTATGATATGACAAAATAATAATAATAATTTATAAATTATCAAGGGTTCATGAGAGAGGGGGAGCAGGGAAGAAGGGGGGAAACGAGGAACTAATAACAAGGGCTTAAGTAGAAAGCAAAAGCTTTGAGAATGATGATGGCACCAAATATACACATGTGCTTGACATACAATGGATGGATGGATGGCTTGTGATAACAGTTGTATGAGACCTCAATAAAATCATTAAAAAAACAAACTTGTAAGTTAGCCTGATCCCTGTTAATGTATATCATATAAGCTACTTCAATGGTGTTTGCTGTGGTGTCTCATTTTTCAGGCTCTAATCAAGTATTCTTGATACCTGCAAATTCTGTCCTACTACAAGGACCCATGTAATTCCATTCTAGAGTATGTGAGACTGCTTCCACCAGAAGCACCTTGCCAAAATTTCCATCCACCTAGTTCTGTTTCTTAACTTTTTTCCTTTCCTTTGATAGAATCAACTTCTCTCATCCACAGTTAAAAGGACATTAAAAGAGGCTGACAGTCTGCCTAGTTAGACTACTGGGTAGAAAAAACCTCAGGGAAATGTTGAATCATTGTAAAAAGATCAAATTGGTTGGTAGGCAGATATCTCTTCCAGTTATATAAGTCAGAGGAAGGAAACAGTAAACTGTTGTAGCTATCTGGCTGGGTTGGGGACAGGTATCTGGCAAAGGGAATACAACTCTTAAGAGGATAGTGCAAGTGCAAATGTGATCTCAGTTTGAGTGTGGAAGAGGAAATCATATTTACCTCAAATCATTCCTTAGGCCTCACCACCAGACTCTCCATCTGAGACATAAGCAGGGCTTTGTTGGCCGATGCCATGGGAACAGGGAGAGCCAAAGGCCTTCAATGCAATCTTCTGGTTCAGTTTCCAATATTTCCTCTTCCTTTACATCACTCACTAAAGGACTCTAAAGGTTCTTACCTAGAATGTTTATCATTATACAACATCATAAAACACTCCACATACAATTCTAATCTCACTTAATCCTGACACAAAACTAATCCATATATAAAATAGTATTAAATTAATGTGTTCCATTCTCTGGCCACCTTTTTCTATCAGCTAATCTATACTCTGGCCAGACTTGTTACATAACACCTTAGGCATTCTTCAAATGGTCACCTCAAAAGCAGGACCAATTTCCTAAAATAAGTCACAGAAGGTCTGTTTCTGGGATCTTGCTTCCTGTACTTCCTCTCCTCCATTAAGTGAACCCCTCTTTACTCTAGCACTCTCTTCCGGACTCCCCACTGTCTACTTTGCTGAAAGCTAAAGCTGGCAATGATTTGTTCTCAAGCACCATGTCTGTGGAAACTAGCTAGAAACTAGGAAATATACAGTTTTGATTTTGTTTTGTCAAGCTTTCAGCTATAGAAAAGAAAAAAATTTAAAGTGTGTCATATAAAAGGAAAAGATAGGATGAGGTAAGTGTTAGAATGAGAGGTTTTAACATTTGGAGAAATTCTTAGAAAGGGTTTAAAACCCTCAGAAACAAACAGACATTTCCTTTTCCAATTCCAATTTTCTGGTGCCAATCAAATTTTCTCACCTCGTGCAGCCTTATAAAGGTAATCTAGGGCCCCATGGGACTCTAGTCTCTCATTCTTGGCCTAATTTGAACCATCTCTTTCAAGAAATATCAAATTCCCACCAGATTTTACAGGAAACATATACACTGGGAGTTGATTCACGCAATCACCTAGTCAATGTCATTCTCGCTGTTCTCCCTTACTCCATCACCTTGAGTCCTCCTCTGCCACTGATTGGGCCAGGAGCCAAGTAAGAACCAGAGATTCCCGAAGCTGAGAATGGGTGCACTGTCTAAATTTGTGAGTCCTTGTCCTGGAACCTAATCAATAATCATTCCAATTTGAACAGAGATGAAGAGTACTTTAATTTATTAGAGGCTAGTTCTGGGGCAACTCTACAGCAATATTTGGCGAATGATCCCTTTATTATAGTTTCCCACAAGGCGTTTATACGAGGTTACTTCTTACAAATGTTAACTACAGATTGAATGCGGGTGAATAATCCTGGAAGTGAACAATAGGATACATAGATGGCAGATGCTGCTTCTAGAAGATAAGGCACAGGATGCCCATCAATCACTATTTTAACCAAATTAAAGAGACCAGGTTGATTTGAGAAATTTAAAGTTTATTTCTGCAAGCAGCACTTTACAGAAGGAAGCAGAAGGATTCAAGATCCGAAAACTGCTTCAAAGATTCAATGAAAGGCAAACAAGTTATAAACCCTAAACTATCTGGCAAGTTGGAGCAATATTTAACAGATTTGCTACAATGACCCATCTTTAATTAAGGAAACAAGGAAGCATGCTACATAGGGAATAGAGAGGCACCTTTGGGCCTTTCACTCTGTAAGGTCTCAGGTTTCATTGCTTATCAAAAAGATCTTACTTTCCAAAATGGTTTTTGTTTGCTCAATTTTGCTGAGTTTAAAAGGAATCCTGAAAATGGGGGCTACTATAGTTTGGGTTTTACTGCAAACCAAATCTTAAACAGACCAGATCTCAAACCATGTAACATTTCTAGCATTTGATTAGCAGCAAGCTAACTCTATTATCCCTTCTTTCAATGTGAGGTGTAATAACATTTTTCCAGTTATTTAAGTTTGCCTTAGATGCTTGCAATCTCTTATATTTGCATATCAAAGTTCCAGGCAAAGGGAATTAATTAGCACATCAAGACAGAAACAGCTTAAGCAGGCTCATAACAAATAGTCAACAAGACTCTTTATGCTGGATAGGACTAAGTTGATAATAACAATAGCCTGCAAGACTACTTGTGTTAATATGATATGCCGTGTTCTTTAGAGAAGCAAAAGAGTGTCCTTTATATTAACGTCAAGATCATAAATTTGAATCCATCAGCCACTTTGTGGGAGAAAGTTGAGGTTCTCTTCTCCTATAAACAATTACACTCTTGGAAACGCCATCGAGGCAGCTCCACTCTTTCCTAGAGGGTCATGATTTTGAGTCATAATCGACTCAATGGCAGGGAGTTTTAATGTAAAGTAACCAACAAAATTTATGAGCTATCAAAAAAGCCTGTAATAAAAACGGTTACCTGAGGGTGACCAAATGTCAAATCATTAGTATCACCTTCAGTGTATAATTTTTACTTGTTAATTAGATATAGATATTAAATAACTATTATAATTATAGTCAAATAACTAACAAGAAAAGGAAAGTATGATTAAAGAAGTAAAGTGCTATGTCAGCCAAGTGATGAACACACATCTCCACATTCTCATACTCATAGGAACAACCACAAACAGAAATGGTGGAATGGATTTTGTTATGAATTCTGGAAGCAAGTCAAAGGTTACTAAAAATAAATGGATGACAAGGAAGATGTGACTTCATAAAGATAGGAAAACTCTGATTTTCATGTGCCTGTTTTTCACATCTTTCCTGTTTGGTAGGTCATCTTAAAATTGTGGCTGACCATATTTCAGTAAGGGACATGTGGTACTTGGATCAGGAAGGAATAGAATAGATCTTACCACAATCTCTTGTGTGCATTTATTCTAATATTTCTGGAAGACACCTGACAACCTGATTCGATGTTTTGTTTATGTTAGAACTCATACACAGCATAAAAGCATTGCCTCAAAATTATAACAGACTATCAGTGATTGAAGAGTAACATGGAAGCATATAATACATGCTTAGTGACAGGGAAACAGAAAATGGGGAAAGAGCTTTTGAAGATATTAGGGTACTCAAAATTATTTGTGAATACAGGAAAATTAAGAAAGTCACTCTCAGGGCAAGATGCATGTTCACCAAGTATATTAGAAGACCCTACACTTTCACCTTGAACTAATTTATAGACTCATTTCAAGTGCCTAGAATAGAGTCTGCAAAGACTGGGAGAGGAAAATAGAAAAGCAATTCACAAAGAAGTGAGAGAATCTGACTTCCAAAGTCACCACCACATCATGTTATCAAAATGTTCAATTTTCAACAATGAAAGACAAAAATCTATATAAAAATTCCTGAGAAATGATCCATTAAAACCTTCTCTCTGGGGTACAGACAACAGGGAAGTGAGTGAAGGGACCCATTGGACAGTGTACGATATGAAAAAGTAATAATTTGTAAATTATTAAGGGTTCATGGGGAGGGGGGTGGGGAGGGAGGGAAAATATGGGAAGCTGGTACTGGGGGCCTAAATGGAGGGAGAATGTTTTGAGAGTGATGATGATGCAAATGTGGTCTGCATACAATCAATGTATGTATTGATTGTGATGGGAGTTTTGTAAGGAAAACATCCTCCAGGAACCCCAGATAATGGACTTACTAGGAAAACTTTTTGAAATAACTATTATAAATAAGCTCAGAGGGCTAATGGACAGCACAGGGAAAACTAAAGGGGATCATTAACAAGCAAAATAAGAATACCAAGATTGAGACAGAAATTACAATAAGAACCAAGATCACATACACTGAAGTATTATTAACACATACACACAGAAAATCACAAGTGTTGGTGGGAATGCAGAGATATTGTAACCTTTGTTTATAGCTAGTGGAGAGGTAAAATGGTATAGCAGTTGTGGTGAACTCTTTGATGGTTCCTCAAAATTGTAAACCTACAAAGAGCATATGATCAGTTTTCTTTCATTCGCATTTCCTTGCACTCCTCCTTTCCAGCCTGGTCCAGGCTCTATGACTCCTGTAAAGAAGTGGAGTGGGAAGACAGACCATTCAGCTGTCAAAGAAGTCATGACCAGAGAGTACACCACCAACTTTCACAAGCTATCCATGGTATGGACTTCAAGAACCAGGTCCCTTGGGAACTCAAGGAGATTTGGAAGTTTGCTATAAAGGAGATAGTAATAGCAGACGTGTGAATCAACACCAGACTCATCAAAGCTGTCTGGGCCAAATGAGTCAGGAATGTCCCATATCATATCCATGCATGGTTGTCCAGAAAATGCAATGAGCATGCATAGATACCAAACAAACTCTATACACTGGTTACCTACATGCCTGCCACCACTTTTAAAAACGTACAGTCAACATTGATGAAAATTAGTGGTTGATAATTTAATAAAAGTTCTAACCCGTCAGGACCAGTGGTGGGAGTGGTGATACCAGGAGGGTGGAGGGAAGGTGGAATAGAAAGGGGGAACCAATTTCAGGGATCTACACATAAACTCCTCTCTGGGGTATAGACGACAGGGAAGTGAGTGAAGGGACACATTGTACAGTGTACGATATGAAAAAGTATTAACAATTTGCAAATTATTAAGGGTTCATGGGGGCAGGGGTGTGCGTAGGAAGGGGAAATATGTGTAGCTGGTACTGGGGACCTAAATGGAGCGAGAATGTTTTGAGAGTGATGATGACAACAAGGGTGCAAATTTGGTCTGCATACAATTGATGTATGCATTGGTCGAGATGGGAGTTGTATGAGCTTGCAATAAAATGATTTATAAAAAAAGTTCTAAAACTTCCTTCATGTGATTCAATTTTTGCTTAAATAAATGTGATAGAATTGTGAGAAAAAAAGATGGAGAGAAAGAAATAGCATAGGCCTAGCAGTTCCACTCATGACTATATATTGCAAAGTACTGAAAATGGACATCAATATTTGTTATAGCATCATAAACAGTATCCAAAATTGGGGTGACAAAAGAAGAATGGATAAATAAAATGTAGTATTTATATATGAGGGAATATTACTCAATCACATATATGAATTAAATTCTGATGCATGCAATGATATGGGTAGGATGCTTGCATTTTATGTCAACTTTGCTGGGCCAGGATTCTCTGTGGTCTAACCGTTAAGGCTTACTAATCCTATGTGATATTACATAACACAATTTTACCAACTCCATAATAAGATATGCTGTGAGCAACCAATCAGCTGTAAGAAGATAGAGGTGGAATGCAAATCTTTTGCTCAGGTCTGTCACAACTAATGCAATAGAAATAACATTTCCTCTGGAGTATGGTCTATTTTCTATACAAATGGAAGTTGTAGAAAAACATGCTTATATTTTGCTGGATTGCGATCCTGCATCTGCCTCATTGACCTCTAATTCTTTCAATTTGAGCCAACAGTCTAATATATTGCTTGATGATACTAGGTACCATGAAGGTCTGCCATCTGTCCTGGCAACCTTATATTAATTCACCTGTCTGGTCACAAACCTGGCCAGTTGACTTTGGACTCAGCTGTGTCTGCAGTCACCAGCTTATGTTCTCACTGCTGATCTTGGATTCTTCAGTAACCAAAGCTATATGAGTCAAGAAAAGCCTCCAAGCAAATATTTGAAATAAGAGCTTAGAACCTACCTGGAATCATACTGGACTTGTTCAAGTCTACTACCATGTGAGTCATTTTGTTGATACAAAGTATATAATAGTACGAAGAATGGGTCTAGATTGTATTAGGCTGGGTTGTCTAGAGAAAAATATCAGTAACACTCATGTACATGAAAGAGCTTTATATAAAGAAGTCATTTCAGCCAATTCCAACTCAAGTCCACAAATCCGATGCTAGCCAGGGCCCTCATTAGGTTCATGCAGAATGATGAGGCAGAAAGGTGAAGCTACTTTGAGGTCTGCATGTCTCTGAATCAACAGGCAAAGAAGGAAGTTACTTCAGTGAGTGTGTGATTGATCCTAGTTACTAATGGAAAGTTGGACTGTTGTTATATAATAGAGGTAAAAAAGATTATGTCTGGACTCCAAGAGATTCCTTAGCATGTCTTTTATGTCCTATGATTAAAGTCAATGATAAACTACAGCAACCTTATTCTGATTTGACTACTAAGGCCCCAAGCCTTTCAGAAATGAAGGTTTGGGACACCTCACCAGGCAAAGATGACATGCTTGCTGAGGGTAAATGAAGTACAGAATTAGTAGTGGAAGAAAGTGGTTCTAAAAACCAGTTATAACTAGATGATCAGTTGCAATATTGTCATAAATATTTCCTCTTCAGATTTATGCACCAAAAATGTTTACATTGTTCACCTGCAAAATATAAGATATAAATGGGATAGTGAATTTTTGGTTGCATATGTATCAACTGTATCATGTTAGACATGAATAAAATTCTATTACTGATTGATCTCAGTCATATGAAGCATTTTAGTAGGCAAGTGCATAGAGAAAAAAGTGATTAGTAGACAGTGTTATCTATGGGAAGAGAACATTAGGGAGTTGTTCTTTGTTAACTACTGAGTTTATGTTTGGGGAAATTTTAGAGATTTGGAAATAGTGGTAGTTTCTTTTTGGGAAAATTTTAAAGATTTGGAAATAGATAGTGGTAATATTTGCTTAAATTGAGAAAGTAATTAATGCCATAGAATTGTATACATAAAATGATTACAATAGAACATTAATAAAATAAAAACTTAAATAGCCAAACATAAACCCTGGAGATGGAGGGTATAATAACTGAAAAGAAGACTCAATTGGTGAGAATAAATAGCAAATTTGAGAAGGAAAAAAAGAGAAGAACTTACAAATTTGAAAATAGGACTATTAAAATTATCCAACCTGAGAGGAAAGAAAAAATAAAAGTGATGGAAACTTAACCGACCAAAATATGATGAAGATTTCCAACACAGGCATTTTGAGTGTTTGAAAAGGAAAAGGAGAGAGCTAGAAAAATGAAGACATAATAGCTGAAAAGGAAATAGAGCTGAAAATTTCAAAAAATGCTCAAATATACACACCAAAGAGCTCAATGAACAAAGAAAGATATATTGAAAGATATTTATAACAAGAAAAATTATAAATCAAACTCTAAAAAACTAAAAACAATGTAAAAAAATCTTCTAAGTATCAAGGGAGAAGTGATTAATCACATAGGAAGGGTTCTCAAGATTAACTGTTTCTCATAAAAAGCAAAGCAGTCTAGCGTCTTTTCGGCAAGATGATGAACTATTCAGGTATGTGGCATATACCCTCTAAAAAAGACACCATAGAGCACATGAAAAAGACATGGGTTATAATCCTGGAGCTTTGAGCTTCCGAGAAAAGAATAAAGAAGTTGATTACTGACTAGGAGACGGCGGTGTGAGGATGGAGCAGAACTCTGCAGTGCTTCATTCTGTTGTGCGTAAGGTCACAGTCGGCTGGAACAGCTTCGCAGGCACCCAACAAGAGCAACAACAGGAGAAGTTGAATGAAAGTGGCAAGAAAAAGTCGATCAGGTTAACTTTCTCTTGAACTGACGTGATGTGGCCATCTTGAAGTTTTGCAAGAAGCATTTGTTTGAGAAATCAAAGTAACATAACAGTGGCTGGTGATAAGAATGGTGGATCCTTCCCTGTTACCCACACATCTGATCATCTAAAACATGGCCAACCTTCACCAAGCTCTAAGCCAGTAAAACAATCCTTGCCCCCTGTTTTACAGGCACAGCGCCAGCACAGAATACATTAAAAAGAATGTTTTCAATAGCTTATTGAAAGAAACTAATAGGATATAGGGTAACCTCACCAAAATTGAGAAAGAGAAAAAAATTACAGAACATTTATTAAAAACTCAAACTCAGTAATGAAGAAAATTGTCAAAGAAAATAAAATTGACTCAGAGTAGAAAATTTTATTGAATAGAAAACTAGTACAAATACAACAATCATGAAACAAAATAATAAAAAATCAAATCTATATCAATAATTATATTGGATAAAAATAGATTAAATGCACCAGTCAAGAGACCGAAAGTAACAAAATAGATAAAATAGGACCCATAAATATGCTGTCTAGAAGAGACAGGGCAGACACAGACAAAAATAGACTAAAAATCAAAGAATGGAAATATGTATATCAAGCTACATGTACTAAAAAAGCAAAAGTAGGAATATTAAGTGCTAATAATATATTTTAAGGCTAAATCTAGTATATAGATAAAGAAGGGGATTATATAGTGCACCTCATGCCTGTTAGGATCAAAGGGTTAAGGGAAGTTAAGGGGATACTGTATTATACTTAGTGGTCGCCATGCAAAACTATGATGAGATCCCTCTCCCAGATAGGTAAATAGCCCTATCAGGGGAAGGATACTGATGGGAAAATCAAGTCAGGGAAAAGGTAGCAAATATGACTGGGGAACATAAATGCATACTGTTGGTAGGTAAAAAGGGAGCACCACCCTCCAATGTGTGTGGGGGATTGGGGGAATGTTTAGGGGAAGGAAAATACTTTGGGAGCATGGCATGCTCCAGAGGCTGAGCCAATGAGATCCGATGTGGAAAACTCCATGGGTGAACTAGACTGTACCTCAGACACACTTATAATTTGAGGACTTGGGACAGAAAATTCATGGTGTCTGAATAAACGGAAGACAGCTGTGCCAAGATTATTGAACTGTTGGTAGACAGACAAACATTGTTTGCAAATCAATGCCCTTTGTGCCAAGTTAAGATAGTATATATTATTCTGGCAAACCTGGTACTGACATTCTCAGTGAATATGATTTTCAATTTTCTCTAACAATTAACCCCGATTGTTTGTCTAAGTTTTTGTTGTAATCTTTTTTCTGCCTTTCAAAACCTCCTGGTTCATTTATGGCAGAGAGTCTTATTGATCTGGAATAATGATCTTCTGTTAACATTGTCTTTGATTAGCCCTTGGTACTGATTCTTTAAAGTCCTGTTGAGAGAGGGATGATACTGGGTCAATGTAGGCTAACTCCAAATTGCCATATTGTAGTTCCTGCATTATTCACTATACAGAATCAATCCTTTTATGACTGGATGCCACTTAGGATAATATACACTATCCTCGAAGACTCAGGATTCAAAGTCCCAGCATTTGATAGCATCTGGCCTGAGTCTCCAGGGTGCACCCTGAAGCCCCAGTCATTGTAGAAACTACCTCCAGTGATTTCCTTCTATCCATAATAGAAGGGTGGGAGGGAAGCAGTTACAACAAAGCATACATAAGAGATAAGGGTATAGAAGATCAAAAGTATAAACCTGACTTGAACAGTTGAAACCTTGTCAATCTGATGCATGTTAGGCCTGATGTGGTTTTCAAAATTATGTATTTTTTGTTCATAGTTGGGTTTATCTCAGATGTGTTATGTCATTGGGGTCAACCTCTTGAATTCTTTTTATATATTTTTCTGGGTTTGAATATTAAACCCAGGACTGATGAACGTATAGGGACAGCAAGTAGAATATGGGTTTCCAGGTATGTTTGGGTGAGTGTACTATATTGGATGGTGGTTAAAAAGAAGCTGATGGCAAGGAGTTTAGAAGGAAACAATGGTTTGAAACTACTCATGATAACAATTGTACAATACTGCTCTGTGGAGTGATATGATATTTTTACTAACTCCCAGTAAAATAGTTTTGGGGGAAAAAACATGATATATATCAACAAGTTGATTGAACCTCAATAAATGTCTCTGCACCAAATAAATGTGTCTTGCAATACATTTATCAAACTCTTGCAAAAATGTTGAGAGAAACAGCCAACTCAGCAATAATCCTGGTAGACTTCAACATACTACTTTCTTTTTGGAATATTCATTGAAATATAATTCACATACCATGTTTCAATTGTTTAAATATTTTTAAAAGGAGAGTGCAATTATGATCAATTTTAGAAACCTTTCTTCATTCTCATACCCTTTATTATTAGTTTTTCATCCCCCTCCCTAACAACTGCCTTAGCCTACCCTTAAGGAATTATTAATTTAGTTATGTTTTTCATAGGTTCACCTATCCTACATTTCACATAAAGAAAATCAAACAAAAGCAAAATGACACAGAAAAACCTTACTGTAAGTGAAAGCAAAACAGAAATCAGAAAAAATTTTAAATGGATCAAAAGGGAAAATGGATGATAATATGTTAAATTTTAACCTATCTATATCTGAATTCTACCATTTGTGTGTCACTTTATCATCCTATAGTGGCTTATGTGTTGTTGTGATCCTGGTTACTCTGTCAGCAGTACCTCAAATATCAATAGGGTCACTAAAAATGAATAGGTTTCAGCAGAGTTTCACTAAGTGCAGATAAAAACAAAGACTAGGCTGTCCATTCCAGAAGAATTAGCTACTGTAAAACTACATGGTTAGCATTGAAACATCATCAGATAATAGAAAATTTATCAATAGCAGAAAGACATTTTCAGAGATGGTGCCATAAGATAACCCCTAGAGGTCAGAAGGCATTCAAAATATAACTGAAGAGGAGTTTTCTTCACAAAATAGAGTTGACCATAATGATATGGAAGCAGAGAGGCATTTGGGAATCAAGCCTTCAGTCTGCTTATTGCTGATGAGGCATGATGCAAATTTCAAGAAACAGCTGTAAAAACACATGTTAATAATTGGAATTTAGAATATGCAAACTATGAATCTGGAAAATTGGCATTTATAAAAATGGAATGGAACATATGATGATCAGTATCCTGTGTTTTAGTGAGATGAAGTGAATTGAAATTGGCCATTTTGAATCAGAAAATCATATGGCTTACTATGGCAGACATGACAGATTCAAGAGCAATGATGTAGGATTCATCATCAAAAAAAGATATTTCAAGATCTGTCTTGAAATACAGTGCTTTGTTGTTGTTTGATTTCTTTTGTTGTTTTTCTCTGCCTTGTTATACTTTTTATTGTCTCTGCATGTCTATCTAGATAAGATAGGCAGAACAAAAGACCCCGCGGAGAATATAATATGACAGATGACTCCAGGCAGACATGGGAGAGGGGAGGTGGGGAAAGGAAATGGGTGTGAACAAACCCAGGGACAAGGGAACAGCAACTGGTCTAAAATCGATTGTGAGGAGAGCATAGGATGTCTGATAGGCCTTGAACAAGGGCAATAATATAGAGAAGAATTACTGAAACCCTAATGAAGGCCGAACATGATAGTGGGACAAGGGGAAAGTAAAAAGAAATAAAGGAAAAACTAGATAGTAAAGGGCATTTATAGATGTCTAAATACAGGTATGTACACATGTAAAAACATTTATACATAATGATAGAGAAATAGATCTATGTACATATATTTATATTTTAAGTATCAAGGTAGCAAAGGGACATTGGGCCTCTACTCAAGTACTCCCTCAATGCAAGAACACTTTGTTTCAATAATCTGACACTCTGTTATGCTCACCTTCCCAATATGATTGCTGAAGATAAAGTGGGTTCATAGGCAAAGGTGGTGAAGAAAGCTGATGGTGCCCAGGTATCAAAAGATATAGTGTCGGGAATCATAAATGCTTGTAGACAAATCAGTAACCATCTACCTGAGAAGTAACAAATCCCACATGGAGAAAGCATGATATGTCAATGGGATCAGGTATTAGCCATCAAAGACCCAGAACAAAGAAATCATATCATTATGAATGAGGGGAAGTGCAGAATGGAGACCCAAAGTACATCTCTACACAACTGGACATCCCAGTTTCAGAAGGGTCACAAGGAAGTGATGAGCCTGTCAGGGTGCAATATAGGACCAATGAAGCGTACAACTTTCCTCTAGTTCTTTAATACTTTTTTCCCCACAATCATGATCCCAATTCAACCTTGAAAATCTAGCTAACACAGAGCATGTACATGAGCACAGATTAAGAGCTGAAAACACAGGGAACCCAGGAAGGATAAACCTCTCAGGACCAACAATGTGAGTAGTGATACCAGAAGGATAAGGGGAAGGTAGAGGGAGAAAGGAGGAATTGTCACAATGATTTACATATAACCCCCTCCCTGGGGGATGAACAGAAAAATGAGTGAAGGAAGACATTGGTTAATGTAAAACATGAAAAATAACAACAACTTATAAATTATCAAGGGTTCATTAGGGAGGGGGGAAATGAGGAGTTGATACCAAGGGTTCAAGTAGAAACAAAATATTTTGAAAATGATGTTGGCAAGAAATGTACAACTGTGCTTGACACTTGGATGACTTTATGTATTGTAATAGAGCTGTATGAGCCCACTATAAAATGATTAAAAATAAATAAAAATAGTAAAAAAGAAAAGAGAAATAAATGCAGTGCTGTCTGCCATAGGATGATACCTATCTGTATACAAGGAAACCAAGTCAATACAAATAAAGCTCAGATGTATGCACCAACCCTGAACGCTAGTGGTGAGAAAATTAAAGAATTTTACAAACATCTTCTGTCTGAAATTGATTAAACATGATACCAAGATACATTGATTATTATTGGTGATTGGTACATAAAAGTTGGAAACAAAACGGATGAAACAGTAGTTGGAAAACATGGCGTTGGTGATAGAAATGAAGCTAGAAATCACATGGTAGAATTCCTTCCCCACATAAACATATTTATTAGCTTTCATTTTTGTTTCATTTTAAGTATACAAAAACACAATTTTGGGGAAACACACCTTTTAGAGCCCAGTAGTTATTCTTTCTAATAACCAGGTACCATTCAATTGCTTCACCACACTTTTCTATGGTACCCATACTTCATGTTTCCTTCATGGGGGTGAGTACCAAGCAGGACCATGTTGTAAGAAATAATTATTCTTAGATTGGAGCTAGGATAAAGTGTAAGCCACAAATCAATTCCTAAATCTGTGTTTTCTGTCTGGTTCACCTTAGAGGTGTCTTTGTTACTTTTAAAATAATATCATTGATGCAAAAGTTAAATTATACATTTGCATAGTTAAGTCCCTTTAAAAACCCATTTTACTGGGTACTGGTAAAATCATTCTACAGTTCTTATCACAGTTCTACACACATTCATTGTGTCAAGTACATATATTTCCATCATCATTTTCAAAACATTTTCTTACTACTTGAGCCCTTGGTGTCAGCTCCTCATTTTCCACCTCCCTCCCTCACGAACCCTTGATAATTTGTCATTTTTTCATGTCTTACACTGACCAATGTCTCCATTCATCCACTTTTCTGCTGTGTGTCCCCCGGGAGGGGATTACATACAGATCACTGTGATCCGTTCCCACTTTCTTCCCCCACTTTCCCCTTACCCTCCTGGTAACGCTAATTCCATTATTGGGCCTGTGGTGTTTATCTATCCTGGGTTTCCTGTGTTTCCAGCTTTTATGAGTACCAGTATACATGCTCTGGTATAGCTGGATTTGTAATGTAGAATTGGGGTCATGACTGTGGGGGGCAGAGCATTAAAGAACTAGAGGAAAGTTGTATCTTCCATCAGTGCTATACTGCACATTGACTGGTTTGTCTCTTTTTGTGACCCTTCTTTAAGGGGATATCCAATTGTCTACAGATTGGCTTTGGGTCTTGTGGAAGTCCAGATAGACTAAAATTCTTATACATACATATGTGAATAAGAAAGAAATTTATATACAAGAACAGTTGAATATTGAGCAAACATCACAGTTCAGTCCAGATAAAGTCCATAAGTCTGATATTATCCCATATATCTGACACCAGTCTATACAGTCCTCTTCATACTCATGCAACACATTCAATGATACCAAATGCAGGAAAACCAGCGGCCAGTGAGTGGGAAGACTTGTAAATCCAGTAACATTTTAAGCATCTCAGCACTGGCAGGGGACTCCCCGTAGCTTCTCCATCTCAGGGATGTCTTACAGGGAGTCAGCCTTGTTAGTAAAGAGTCTCCAAGGAAGTGAACTGAGAGGGAGAAGTCTCTCCCACCTCCAAGGAGGAAATCCAGGAATTCCCAGAATACTTAGGAGAAGGTCATGTCTACACAGAGGCCTTATTGGCTATATCCTGATTGACATCCTAGACTCCACCCCTACACTCTTAATCCTCACACTGACACCAGATTATGTAACTACCACACGTCTCCACTCTGCACTCCTCATTCACATTGATATGATTTTTTTGTTCTGAGTCTTTGATGGCTGATATCTGATCCCATCCACACCTGATGGTCACACAGGCTGGTGAGCTTCATCCATGTGGACTTTATTGCTTCTCAGCTAAGTGGCTGCTTGTTTATCTTCAAGTTCTTACGACCCCAGATGCTATATCTTTTGGTAGCAGAGCACCATCAGCTTTCTTTACCACATTTGTTTATGCACCTGTTTTGCCTTCATCAAACTTATTGGGAAGGTGAGTGTCACAGAATCCCAATCAATGAAATTGACACCAAAGTACATGACTGCCACAAAAACCCAATTTGTTCTATAAACTTTCAATCAAAGGACAATTAAAAGGGAAGAAAAAATAAAGTAAGTAAAGAAAAATTTTAAATGTGTAGAAAACATCCAGGCAGCCAACAATAATATATAGTAATGTTTGTGATAATTGACTATAAGCGAAATGCAAATTAAAATGAGGCACACCTTCATACTGGCCCTGATAGCAAAAATTTTTATTTATTTTTTAGTTGGGGGCTCATACAACTCTTATCACAATCCATAATATCCCCCAATGGGGGGTCAAGCACATTTGTACATTTGTTGCCATCATCATTTTCAAAACATTTTCTTTCTACTTGAGCCCTTGGTATCATCTCCTCATTTTCCCCTCCCTCCCAACTCCCTCCTCCCTCATGAACCCTTGATAATTCATAAACTATTATTTTATCATGTCTTACACTGCCCAATGTCTGCCTTCACTCACTTTTCTGTTGTCCATCCCCCCAGGGAAGAGGTTATATGTAGATCCTTGTAGTTGATTCCCACTTTCTACCCCACCCTCCTGGTATTGCCACTCACAGCACTGGACCTAAAGGGATCATATGTCCTGGATTATCTGTGTTTACAGTTCCTATCTGTACAAGTGTACATCCTATAATCTAGCCCGATTTGTAAGGTAGAATTGCGATCATGATAATGGGGAAGGGGGGAGAAGGGGGAGGCATTTAAGAAACTACAGGAAAGTTGTATGTTTCATCATTGCTGCACTGCACCCTGACTTGCTCATCTCCTCTCCATGATCATTCTGTAGGAGGATGTCCAGTTGTCTACAGATGGGTTTTGCCTTCGCAATCTGCACTCCCCATCATTCACAATGATTTGATTTTTGATAGCACCATTTAAAAAAATAACAAATGCTGGAGCGGATATAGAGAGATTGGAACACTCATACACTGCTGAGAGTGCAGAATTGTGCAGCCATTATGGAAAACAGTATGATGCTTTCATTAAAAAAATGTGATTAAAAATTCTGTAGGACCCTGAAATCTCTCTACCTGGTATAAAACTCACTGCCATCCAGTCAATGTTGATCCACAGTGACCTGCTGTGGGTTTCTGAGACTGCACTTGGGCTTATCACATGCCAAAATGTAATCACTACACCACGAGGTATCTCCCCCCACCCTGAATAAAGAACAAAACATGAACATGATTGCAATGCTGCTCATAATACCAAAAAGATGGAAGCAAGCAAAAATCTCATGTGTGGAGGAATAGATGAATAAACACTAGTACATAAAACAATGGAATATTGTAGCATAATAAAACTGCTAACCACCTCATGACTTGGACTAATTTGGAAGATATCATACTCACCATTATTACATAAGAAAAATGGCTTCCTCACCAATAGGTACAAAAAGGAAGAAAATGTTCCACTGTTGATTGTGTTGATAATTGCACAAGCTTTCTTAATATAATTGAACTAGTGTATTGTGTGATATGTGAATTATAGCTCAATACAACTATTGTTAAAGAGGAAAACAAAAATGCTTTTCACACTCCCAAAAAAACTGACTTGGAAAGCTAGGGAAAGCAAGGCATAGGATGGTGTGAGGCAGAAATTACAGGGAGGGAGGGAGGAAGGGAGTGAAGAAGGAAGGAAAATGGGGAAAAAGGTACACATGGAGCTTATGGTACACTGTTACTGTTGTGATTGGTGGAGCTGTGCAATTGTGCTCTGCATGCATTCTTCTGTGTGGGTTATGCTCCACAATAAAAATAAAACATCTTTTAAAGTCTCATGAGTAGCAATCTAGAGTGCTATTGATCTCATCATGTCAAGAGGAAAGAATGGTGGAACTTGGCACATCTGTGGCAACATTCAGTGCCATGGACTAATATACCACTAAAACATCAGCCACTATGATCTGAGACCAGGAGAAATGATAGTGCCCAGCTACAACTACTAACTCAATAGAATAGGAGAAAATTGAAACCGAATAGATAACAGGCTTATTGATTTTATAGAGACTAGTGAGGCCGATTAGTCATTCTTTGTGTCTCAAACTAAACAACCACATAGTTAGAATAATCAATCATTTAAGATCATATGGGCAGCATTTACCCAAGATCAGAGTATAAGGAAAGAAGAAAGAATGAAAACAGAAAACATTTAGAGGAAGTGGGATAAGCAACAGCCCATTGATTGGATTGAAAGAAGTGAGTATAAAAAAATATATATATATATATATATATATATAAATTTTAATTTTCAGACTCATGATGTAATCTGTGAATCATCACCTTATACATAATAAAAAGTTTTAAAAATATAAAATTATTATATTTTTAAGTTTTTCTAAAAGTAAGAGAATGAGAAAATATACCTTTGACATAGTAACCAAAAGAAAGCATGGGTTGTTAGTTGATATCAGACAAAATAAAATTTAAATAAAAATTGGTTGAAAGAGACAAAGATGTACATTATATAAAGATAAAAGGTTCAATTAAACAAGAATATAAAACAAACACATATACACCTAAAAAGACCCCCCAAAATATATGATGCAACTATTGGCAGAATTAGAGAAAAAATACTTTTACAATAGTAATTGGAGACTTCAATACAGTATTTTCAGAAATGGAAAAAGCATCTAGGCTGAAAATCAATAAAGCACTTTAACAAACTATAAATAACAAGAAGTAACATGCATATATGTAACACTACACTCAATAGCAGCAAAACACATACTTTTCCAGTGCACATTAATCATTCTCCATGATAGGCTATATGTTATATCACAAAACATGGCTCAATGATTTTTAAATGAAGTAACAGTAAGTGTCTTCTCCAACCAGTGGAATTAAACTAAAAATTAGTACACAATGAAGACTGAAAATCTCATGAATCTTTGGAAATTAAGAAGATATTTTAAAGAAATTAATGGGTCAAAGAAGAAATAACAATGGTAATTAGGAAATACTTAGAGACAAAAAATAAAATCAAGACCCTTCAAAAGATAGGAAGGCAGTGCTCAGAAATTTACAGCATATCTATATATATATGCTTATATATATATTCAAACCAAAATCACTGCCATTGAGTCAATCCCAATTCATAGTGATCCTATAGTACATAATATAACTGTCCCTGTGGATTTCTGAGACTGTAATTCTTTATATATGTAGAAAGTCACATACTTCTCCCATGGAAAGGCTGGTGGTTTCCAACTGCGACCATGCAGTTAACAGCCCAACACTAAATACTGTGCAACCAAGGAGTGTTTCACCTTGAAGAAGTAAGTGAAATAAATACCAACTAACTGTATCTGAAGGAAGGAAATAATAACCTTTAAAACGGAGATAAATGAACAAAAATAGGAAAACAATGTAGAGAATTAGCAAATCCTACATTGGTTATTTGAAAAGATCAATATAATTGACCAATCTTTACCTTGACTGAAAAGAAAAAGAGATAATATTAAGATAACTAAAATCAGCATCAAATATAAGGCTATTAGTGACTGATTTTACAGAAACAAAAATTATATGCCAAAAACTTAGACAACTTAGATAAAATGGATAAATTAATGCATATCCACAAATGGCTTAAATGAAAATATTAAAAAGTAAAAAGACCAATAGCAAATGAAACTGAATCAATAATGTAAACTTCTCAACAGTGACAAACGCTTCCTCATCAGAGTCTCATTCTATGGTTTCTGAGCTCCCCTCCCTTCCTTCCCAGTGTGCTAGAGGGACCATAGCAGATTCTTGCTTGAGACAGTTCAAGAACAAATCTAGCACCATGGAGTGATTGGTCAATGAAAAAGTTACATGTGAAAAAGAAGCAAAACAAAAGATTGAAAAAAATGAAGGCTGCAGTTGGTGAAAATGATGCCATTAACAAAAAAGGTAGAGATTTTGCATGAATCATAGGTGATGATCCCAAATTTGCAGTGCAGAAGCCTCAGCTGCCAATCTCTGAAGTTATTAGAAACAGGAGGTGGGGGTGGGGGGAGGAAGTTGGAAGTAGCTGAACTTCCTTCAGTGAAGTTAGAAGCCTCAAAATTTTCTATACGAGGGGTGGGTTTTTTTTGCACTGAATTCTGAGATCTATTCCAAAGCTCATTATTTTTACGACTGCTGTGTTAGGTTCTAATAGAAAGAAAATGTGTTTATTTAAGTGCAGTTGCATATATTTCCATTGTTTAATTTACAACATCAAATAAGTAGGTTCATCTAGGAAAATGCAATAAACCACTTTGCAACAATAACGACTAGGATATTTAAAGCTTGTGAGCAGCCTCGTAACATGCGATCATTGGTCTCTTCCCATCTACAGCAAAGGAGATATGCAAATCAAAGGTACATAGAAACAATGTCAGTTGACGAGAGTCAGCTTCCATGACTCTGAGACCAGACAGAGTCTGGTCTGGTTCAGACTCTGGTTCCTGCTGCCATTACTGACTACTATGAATGGACTCACATTAGAAAGTCTTGGGTAGAATAAGAGAAACGTGAGCAAAAGAATAAAAATAAAATACCTCAAAATTATTTTTAAAAGATCAGGCTTGCTGTACAGAGAGATATTGGTGGAACCCTACAACTATAGTCCTTAGTCCCTTTAGACTTGGAATGGAATTCATTCCTATGGCTCCATTTTTCAGACAAAAAACTGACAGTTCTATAAGGCGAACAGTAATACTAGTGACACCTGCACTCTTTCAAACAATCAGTCATTTGAAGTTTAAAAAGCAGCATTTGTCCAAGAACACTGTTCAGAAAGCAGGGAGGATAAGAAAAGAAAGAGGAAGGAAAATAGGAAGCACAACATAGAAGTGTAATAAGTAATGTCACATTGTGTGAACAGCAATCAATGAAGATAAAACAAGATGGGTGCAAATTGTTGTTTGGGAAATTTGTGTAATCTATAAACTTTCACACAATTCACAATAGAAGTTAAAAACAAAACAAAACTCTCATCAAAGATGAGCTCAGCACATGGATATCCTGATGAATTATATCAAACACTGAATGAATAATTAACACTAACACTTCTCAAGTTCTTCCTTAATATAGAACCGAAGAAACACTACCTACTCATTGTATGAGGCCATTATTATCCTGATCCAAAAGCCAGATAAAAGCAGCTACTAGGAAAGAAAAGTATGAAGCTGTATACCTTATGAATACAAATGCAACACCACACACACACACACATCTAGCATACTAAATCCAACAGCATACTAAAATGATTATACACTGTGAGCAAAAATATGTTTTTCAAGAATTCAAGGGTGGTTCAGCATAAGAATCTCAATCAATGTAATATGTAGCATCAATATAACAAAGAAGACAAACTACATGATGATCTTGATTGATTTGGAAAAGGCAGTCAATAAAACCCAACTCTTTTTTGTAGTAAAAATACTCAACAAACTAGAACTTGAATGGAAAATCCTCAGAATAGAATACTTAATGAGAAAATCTTGAAAGATTTTCCCCTAAGATCAGGACCAAACCAAAGTCACTCATAATCAGTACTGCTATTCACAGTCGTGAGAGAAATCTGGTACTTTTTACTCCCCAAAAAGTGGCACTCTTGGAAACTCACAGGAACTTTTCTATGCTGTCTTATAGGGTTGATTTGATGACAGTGACTATGATATTTTGGTTTTTCAATATTGAACTGAAAATTCTAGTAAGAGCAATTTTGGCAAGAAAAAGAAATAAAATGCATCCAAACATAAAAGAAAGAAGTAATTCATATCCATTCATACATGGGTTAGTTCTATATATAGAAAATCCTAAAGACTCACAAGAAACTACTGAGACTAATAAACAAATTCAACAATATTTCAAGGTATAAGACCAGCACACACAAAAATGGATTTTAAACATCAGAAAGGAAAGGAAAATTAAGACTATAACCCCACTTAAAATATAAACTAAAATATTAATAAAATACTTAGGAATAAATATAGTCAAGGAAGTGAAAAACATGTGCACTGGAAATTATAAAACACTGCTTTAAATAGATCCAATAATACATATATAAATTAAAAAGAAACAAAGTCCTACTGCCAGCACTTGATTTCACCTCATAGTGACCCTATAGAGTGAAAAGTCCGAGACTTGTTAGGCTTATGTGCCCCTTTCAGAACACACACAAAAGTAATCATAGCATGCTTCTGAAAATCAAAACGTTTGCACGCTCGCTCATTGTCATAGGTAGGCTTGCTTTGTGAACATGGTCAAAGAAGATAGGTAGGTTCGTTGTGATAACACACACCTCTGCCCCCAATCAATGGTGTCCCACTTAAAGACATGTAAGTGCAATTGAAGGCCAGAGGTAAAAATGGCTCAGGGAGGCCCACCCTTCCTTTCTTGCTCTTGGATCTTCGGACCAGCCGCCTGCCTTGTTTGTCCTGTGCCTCCATCTCCAAGCTACATTACCCGTGGGACACTTAAACATTGGACTGCGCTGCTGTGAGTTCCTTCAAGCCCTCCTTCGCCACGCTCCTGGAACATACATCTCGAGCTGGGGACTGATGGACTCTGTCATCTATCTGGCTGACTGTTGGTGACCTACTCTGCTGTTTGCTGCTTGTGGCCGCATAGCCTGAATTGCTCTACAGAGGACCTCCAGCATCAGAATCACCTGCCTTGAGAAACACTGTAGTATAGAGGATAGAGTAGAATTGCTCCTTGGAGTTTCCCTGATTGTAAGTCTTTACAGAAACAGACTCATCATTCTCTCACACAGCTGGTAGGTATGAGCTCCCAATCTTCTCTTTAGCAATCCTCTGATTAGCCTACAGTACTACCAGACTTTTTAACAAAATTGAAAGACAGCCCATATTCATTGATAGAATATTTAATATGTTGAAGTATCAACCCTATATAGATATAATGAGTTGGAATCAACTTAATGGCAGTGAGTTAAGTTATTCAAAGTAGTCCAAGTATTCAACACAATACCTACCAAAATGCCTACACTTTGCAGAAATAGAAATGATGATTTTCAGATTCATATAGAATTAAAAGGCCTGCTGAAGAGCCAAAATATTCTTTGGAATCAAGAATGAGCAAAGAGGACTAACACTTACCACAATAAAAGTACAATACAAAGCTATAGTAAAAAAAGTGTGGCATTAACATAAGGATAGACATATATATCAATTGAAAGCAATTTAGATCCCAAAAATACAGAGGCCAATCCATTTAATAGAAAAGTAAGAACCTTTTCAAGAAACGATGCTGAGACAACTGAATTGTCACACACAGAAGAATGAAACTGAACCCCGACATCATACAATATATAGAAATGTGTCAATATGGCAGCATAGACATAGGTAGACACACCACAAAGACCCACCACAACAAAGACCAGAGAAACAAAATGAAATTTATGGATAACAATCTTAGAAATGTGGGCTTCAGGAAAAAAAGTATAGAGAAGTGATTGAATGCCAAATATGAGAAAAAGCTGAACAAAAACATCAAAGGAAGAGTCAGAAAGATGAATTGTTGACTGGTTTGCTACAATGCTATAATCTTGAATTATAGAAAGCAACACTTGATTAAGACAGAAACTTGGCAGTACAAGTGCACATTGGTGGCTCGCAATGTGATATAGATGATCTTCCCTTGCTTGGGTCCCCTCCTGTGAACCAAAACCAATGCTTTTCTCCACACTTATACATTCAGCAGCCAATGGCACACCTACTTCCCCCAGCAAAGCCCTTTCTCTGACTTTAGTTGGAACTGTGCACTCAAGGATGTGTCACCACCATGTCTGATGGCACATGGATTTCACATGATGAGACTAGTAAACTGCAGTGCAATGTATATATGGCCTGTCTCTCATGACCCCTGAATCCCTGGGCAGTCAAAAATTCCTTCATAACCACACACGTTGCTCTCAGCAGCCCTTTGAGCCTAAAAAAAAACGACTTCTGGGAAGGAGCACGCTGGCCTCAGTCACCTCTTGAACTTGTATGAAGTACATCTGGTTCTGGTTTTTTGATCTTAGACAACAATCTGGGTTGGCAAGAATGCTATCTACCAGCGAGCATCCTACTGCCTCACAAATGATCTCCCACCCCATGAGTGTCTTGGCTGACAGAGGTCACAGTATTCTCTTCTCTGGGTCCTGCCCTTACTGTAGTTTTATCCTTTTTCTTTTCCTTTCTTTTTTTAAATCTTTATTCAGGTTTCTGTGTTTCTTTGCTTTTTATAATTCTCTTTTCATTTACCTCATCCTTTCTCTTAGTGTTTTATTATTATTCTCTTTTCTTTCTCTATACTCTAGTGTTAGGCTATTTTCCTTACTTTTTGACTTTTTTCTTTTTCTCTTCATCTGCTTTTGTTTCCTTTCATGCTGTGTGTTTTTACTTATGAAAATTTTTTTATTACTGTTGGTTGCTTGCTTTCCTGTACTTGATATTTTTTCTAGATTATTTTCTTATTTTCTTATCTTTTATCTTTTTTTTTTGCTCAGTCCTATTTTCTTATCTTTTAATGTCTTTTCCCCCACTCTTGTTTTAGTAGTTTTCAGTGGGAGACTGCAACCATGCCCACACAGCCCCGTCATACTCATACTTCAGCAGACTGCTTTAGCTACTCTCTATTGATGATCAGATACAGCAGTTAGGGTTACGCTTGTATCTGATCATCAGTAGACAGCAATTAAAGCAGTCCAACCAGTCCAAATCTAGGCTACGAAAATAGTGAGCAGAGAACTGTGCACAATATCAGATGCTGTATCAACTCACCAGGAGATAGGTGGTGAGTGACTAAGAACACATCAACTTACAATTAACATATAACATACAAGTGGCTCAAATTAAAACCAAAAGAGAGAGCCACAAACCTTTAGCAAAAATGGCGTTTGAATTACCTGATAAAAATTCCAAATAATTATAAATAGATATTTTCAACTGAGAGAGAAAAAACAGAAAGCTTCAAATGAAATTTAGGAAAACAAGAATGAAATAATATATCAGGAAAATAGTACAAAAATAAACTGACAAAATAAATGAAAAAGCAGAATAAAGAAAATACCACTAGCTATATTTTAAAAAGCCAGAAGGGACATATCTATCATGGAACAAGTGAAAAATATTTAAACATAGAGCAAAGTCATGTTGGAATAAGAGGGAGATCAATTAACCAAATGTCATATTTGTGGCAGTCACATACTCTGGAGCCAATTTGACTAAGATTGTAGGGGTGGAGTCTAGCCTGTCAATCTGGAGATAGCCAATGAGACCTCTGTATGGGCATGGCTTTTTCCTGAGAATTCTAGGAAGTCTTGAGGTATTTCCCTACTGGAAGAGAGATACTTGATTCAGTCTTTTGGAGACGGTCTACCTACAAGACAAGATGGTGGCATGCTGATAGATCCTGATTCCTGGAACCTGGAGGAGCCAGAGAAGAAGCCACATGGGTTTTCCCTGAGGGAACCAGACCACTGGGGTTGGAGAATAGATACTGCTGATGAACACTGATCCCTGGAAATGAGGAGCCATGGGGAGACCCCTGCCAGCACCGGGATGCTTCCACCGCCACTGGATACACAAGACCCTGGACCAACTGGCCTGTGATTGTCCTGGTGTCATTGCACATGCTTCCTGAGTCAGAAGGAGACTTTGGAAAGTGATATCGGACATATGGGTCAATATCAGATTTATGACCTTGGACTGGACTGGGTTGCGATGCTTTCTCAATGTTCCACTCCTCTTGTATATAAATCTTTCCCTTATATCCATATGCATGTTTATGAACTCGTTTCTCTAACCTACTCAGACTAACACAGTATGATAACATAGTTTCATCCACCACAATCAAGTTTATAATAATTTCTGTCTGATAGTAAATCTGTTTGAGTCCTTTAACTGTGGCCAGAGGGAATCTGATAGAGGTTAATTTGACTACAAACTCCATAGATGGATTTTGAACTTTCACTGTACTCCATAGTCTTTTACAAATTGGGTGCTCATAGTAAAGGATTAAAAAAATGTGTTAATGTGTGATCAGAACATCAGAACAGGAAGAGACAGCAAAAAAGTGGGGGGAGAAAGGGAGAGAATTGTTAAAAAGGTTTTGGAAGAAAACTTCTCTAAGAACATGGAAGACAAATGGAAGACAATAGTATATACATTAAAGATGCTGAACAATCCTAGAACTGGATAGATCTAAAAAAAATCACCATTACATATAATCCAACTTTCCAAACCCAAACAATCATGAGAACAGCTCAGGAAAAGGAAAAAGTAGCTACAAAGTAGAACTACTGAAAGACTAAACTTAGCAGCTGAAACTCAGCAGAAACAATGCTGGCAAGAGGCAATGTGATTTCTAAACTTTCATATCTGATTTCCATTGTTCATATCTGAAACCTCATGCCTGTGGCTCAAATTTAGTCATAAGATAGACAGATCTGCAAGAATTGTCCACTACATGAGTGTCAGTTTGATATACTGTAGTGGCTTGTATATTGCTGTGATGCTGAAAAATATGTTATCAGTGTTTCAAATACCAATAGCAGCTTCCAAGGTGAGCAAATTTAAGCAGAGATTTCAGACTAAGAGCAATGAAAAGAAATTAGCTGTCCACTTCTGAAGAATTAACCAGTGAAAAATCTTATTATTTTCATAAGCAGTGGAACATTTTCATAAACTGAAAAAGTTGTGGAAAAATGTCAGATATAGTGCCAGAATAAGCACCCTTAGATCAGAAGGCACTCAAAATATGACTGAAGAAGAGCTGCCTTCTCAAAGGACAGTTAAACATAATGACAAGAACAAAGGAAAGCTTCTGAAACCTTGACTCGTTGGGAAAACTTGACTCAAAATGAGAAGACACAGCTGAAAATATCTATTAATAATTTGACCTTAGAAAGAACAAAGGCTAAGAAAATTTGAAGTCCTTAAAAATTAAATAAACTGCATAAGAATTGATATCCTAGGCATCAGTGAACTAAAGTGGACTAGTATGGGTCATTTAAAATCAGACAAAAATATGGGTTATTATGTCAGGAATGAAAAATGCAAGAGGAGTGACATTGCATTCATCTTCTAAAAGGACATTTCAAGGTCTAGCAACAGCAGGCAGATAGTAAGGCCCCAACTATGCTATAGAGCCTCAAAGGTGAAAATGTGACAGAAAATGCACCTCATTCCAGGGGTAAGTACATACACCACCTCATTCTCATGTTGTTGTCATACTTAGCATCTTGCTGCTACCTCATGTGCAGGAAAGAATGAAACCATAGGGTTAGTACTTAACGCTTTTGTTTCTGTAAACTGCCCCTTTACTTATCTGCATGCCCCTTCCTGCCACACGTTTAATCCTAATCCTTCACATCTCTCTTCACTCCTCCTGAAATTCCTCAAGGTTTCCACCACGTAATACATGGATTCCTGCCCAAGGTTGGGGCTCAGCCTTTGGATAGAAATCCACTGAACAATGTGCCAGCAACAGCTGTAAATTTCTACCTTTGTCTTTGTTGTTGTTGTTTGTTTGTTTGTTTTTAAAAGATCTATCTTGAAGTTCAATGGTATGATAGGATAACATCTATCTGCATACAAGGAAATCCAGTCAGTAAAACTATTGTTCAAATTTTTGCAGCAACCACTAAAATTAGTGAAGAAGAAATGGGAGTCTACTACTAATGGCTTCACCTGGATTTCAAGAACTTCTCAAGAACAAATTTGACACATTGAGCACTAATGGTGGAAGACTGTATAAGCTGTGACATAACATCAAGAACAACATATAAGAAGAAAGGAGTCACTTAAAAGACAGTAAAAGAAGAAAAATCTAAGTGATATCAGAAGAGACTCTAAATCTTGTTCTTTACATGGCTTAATAATTTGCTAGAGAAAATGGAATAAATGAAGTAAAAGAGCTATACAAAAAATTTCAAAGGGAAGCTCAAGAAGACAAAATAAAATATTATAAAATGTGCAAAGATCTGGAGTTACTAAAGCAAAAAGAAATGATGTACTCAGCATATCTTAAGATGAAAGTACTGGGAGCAAACCCACCATATATACAGTATCAAAAATACTATTGTCAAAATATTGAACTATACAAGAAACATCAAGAGAAGACGAAAGGAGAACACAGAGTCACTACATCACAACCACATTAGTGGTCTTTCATCAATTTCAAAAAATAGCATATGTTCAAGAATAAATGTTACTTAAGGAAGAACCTCAAGGTGACCTGAAGGTGTTGCCAAAAAGAAGGACTCCAGGCATTAACAGAATACCAATTGGAAGACTGAGCCCCGGTGGCGTAGTGGTTGTGCGCGGGACTGCGGGCCACTGGGATGGCGGTTCGATTCCAGCTCCACAGAGCAAAGGCTGGGCCTCCTACGCCCACCACCTGAGGGCAGTGATGTCCCCCCCAAAAAAGAATACCAATTGGAGTGTCCTAACAAACTGATGAAGTCTGTTTCAGCACACTAATAGGAAAAGAAAATGGAAGACAATTTCTTGGTCAACCAACTGAAATAGATTCATATTTATAACTATTTCAAATAATGGTGACCTAACAGAATGCCTACACATTATAGAAAAATATCTCTGATATCAAATGGAAGTAAAATTTGTTCCTTCAATAGTTCCAAGATCACATTGACAGGGAACTGCCAGAAATTCAAGCCTGTTTCAAAGGAGGACATAAAACAAGAGATATCATTGCTGACTTCAAAGAAGGGTCACATTAAAGTGTTTACTTGTGTTTCATTGATTATGCAACGGCATTAAATTGTGTGGATCACAACCAACTATGAATATCCTTGAGAAGAATGGGAATTCCAGAACACTTCATTGTGCTCATGAGAAACTTGCAATTGGATAAAGAGGTATGTGTGTGAGCACAAGGGAACACAGCATAGTTCAAAATCAGGAAAGACACATGTCAGGGCTGTATCCTCTTACTACACCTATTTAATCTATATATTGAACAAATCACCTGAGAAACTGGATTATATGAATAAGTATGTAGCACCCAGATTGGAAGAGATTTTATTAACAAGAGTGCACCACCTTGCTTACTGAAAGTAAGGAGGACTTGAAGACCAAGATTGCAGCCTTCATGGATTACAACTAAATGTAAAGAAAAGCAAAATCCTCACAACTGGACAAATGCATGGAGAGAAGATAGATACATGGATACATGATACATGATGCATGGAGAGAAGAGTGATGTTGTCAAAAGATTTTATCTTGCTTAGCTCCATAATCAATCCTCATGGAAGCAGCATTCGAGAGATGAAATGATGCATTGTACTGGATAAATATACTGCACGAGATTTCTTTAAAATCTTGCACATCAAGGATCACTTTGAGGACTACAGTGTACCTGACCCAAATCATGGTATTTTCTATTGCCTCAAATGCATGTGAAAGTTAAACTTTAATAAGAAATACTAAAGAAAAATAGAAAGGCTCAAATTATGGTGCTGATGAAGAATATTTACAATAATATGAACTGTCAAAAAAAAAGATCTGTCTAGGAAGAAGTACAGCCATAATGTCCCTTAGAAGCAAGGATGGTTTTTGTATTTTGAAAGTGCAAAATACATTGCTGCATAAGACATAATACTTGCTAAAACAGAACGGCAGAGAAAAAGAGGAAGACTCAATGGACTCAAAAATAGCAAGTGTGAGGATGGTGCAGGACCAGACAATGTTTACTTCTCTTGTTTAAAGGGTGCCTTTGAATTGGCATCAACTAGATGGAACATAACGACAACAGTAGGGAGAGCAAATAACACAATGAAGGTATAATACCTTATAAAAACCAACAGGTTGAGGTGAAAAGGTCAACATTTACCCAAGGACAAAAACAGAAAATTATGAAAGAAGGAGTAATAGAAAAATAAAATACAAGGAAGAGTGGAATAAGTGATTGTACAATGTGGGGAAGGGCGCTTAAGGGCGCTTAAACAAAATGTGTATGGCCTCCTGAATGTAAAACTGATGATATTTCTTGTAAACCTTCACTTAATTCACAATAAAATATTATTTAGAGAAAATATATATAAATAAATAAATAAGGCAAAGGGATGTCATATATAAAACACTCAAAGAAAAAAAATTGCAAACCAAAAACCAAACTTCCAAACTTCTCTGTAGTCAAGTTGAATCCAAGTTATTGTGACCCTATAGGACAAAGCAGAACTGCCCCTGTGGGTTTCTGAGACTGTATGTTTTAACATATGTGTGTGTGCATATAATTTTAATGACATGTTTTAAATATTGTTGCAGTTACATAACCTACTGTCAACTTAAGGAAAGGTTGGAATCTAGTCTGTCACAGCTTGATGGCCTCATTTGGAGGTTCAGCAGAGATAAGTAGCTCACTAGAGACCAGACACACACTCTCTGCTTCATATTCCTGTTGAGCTATGCTAATGGGACCAGAACCCTGGAGCTGGAGGAGTCAGCTAGAGACCCATGCCTGTGCAGAGATGCACCGCAACTGGATCCACAAAAGTTTCCACCCACTAACCTGTGATCTTCCTGCATTTGGAATCTTACATATGTTGTGTGAGTTGAAAGAGGAATTTATAGACTCTATTGGACATATGAGCTAATATCAGACTTATGGATTTGATCGGGACTGCCCTGGGATGTTTTCTTAATATGTAATTACTCTTTGATATAAAGCTTTTTCTTATACATATATGAGTCTTTAGATTTGTTCCTCTTGTCAACCCAAACTAAGACATTATGGTACCAGAAGAGGGATACTAGAGAAACAAATAGTGAAGATGGAGAATGGATGCTTCTTTGGGCCCTGCCTCATGGGAGTTTTCCTTCTTTGGCTAGCCAAAGGTCAGATATGATCATGCAGTCTACTGTCTTGCTTTCTGGAAAGAATATGAGAAGTTAAAGCTTTGATTATTTTGTTTTATTGTAGTCTTTGGTTATTTCTGTTGAAGTGGTGAAACTGAATATGATTAATGTATATTTTAATTCAGAGACAAAAATTCTCCTTTGAATTTATCAGAGCTGCTTAGTGACAATGGTTGACAGAAGATCAAAATGGCTGACAGAACGCCTGGCCCTGGCTTGGTCATCAGAGGTCTGATCCCATACTCTGTATCAATAGAATAGTTCAGAAAGGGATGAAGATAAGATAGGCTAAGGATTGACCTTGACTGCTTTAAAAATTTCGTTTAGGATTAGTCTCTACTAGGGTTATGCTGTGCTTTTCTCTGCCAATTGCTATTGATATGATAGAAAAAGTTATTGGGAAATATAAATAGAGTTTGTAAGCTAACTGTTTCAGCCACCAATTTGAATCTTCGTGTCTGCAAAGAAGTCTCTGAAAAAATAAGCCCCAACCAGTGTCTTGAGTGCTCAGTACATTCTAAGATGGGGCTACTTGTCTAGGGAGCTGTTGACAGATTGAAGAAAAAGGCACTCTGTTGTTTTTTTGAATTTTGGATTAGTGGTTTATGCCTCAGGCTGGAAAAAAATTGGAGCCATAAAGGAATTCTCCTTTTCAGCACTTAACATTAAATGGAGACTGTGGCAGGCAAAATTGCTTGCTTATTTAAGCAACTGGATCCACTTGTTGAGTGAAAGTGAGAGAAATGCAGCAATAAAGAGATGGGTTGAGTAGGGCCACTTATACATGTGGGACTGGTTAACAGGGACTAGACAAGAAGACAAGAGCAGGTTGACTGGTCTGAAATTCATGACTTATTACAATAAGGCTAGAGTTGTTGAGAATTTGTGATGGGACCCATGATTTAAAGGCAAGGTGATCAATAGTCACTTTGGTGAGACGAAGTGAGACAGCCCACATTTGATTTGACCAGAATCTGACAAGGCAAAGAGAAGATTTTTTGAGTCTGTGAACTGGTGCATATTGCTACTGACTTTATGGATGGCCGGCCTGCCCTGACTTGACTTCACTTATGAATGCATACTCACAAAGTTCCAACTGGAATGAAGATTCTTCATATCAAAGCACATGCTTGTCTCCTCAGAGCAATGGGTTGATGTAAAAGGGCTATAGTAATCGGTAACTCAAATCAGACAGATAAAGACATGAAGTGGCTGACTTATAAACTTTCATAAGTGGGAAATATATTCATAGGTTTAAGGTATAGGTGTTACTTAAGTGCAATCGCTAGGTATAGACTGCTTTTGCTCTGCTTGCTTATAGAGTATTATTCTTAAATGAGGCTGAAACATTTTGAGTTGTATACATTTTAGTGTTATACTGTTAGCTGCAGATATGATTTTATTTTTAAAAATTTTTATATGGCTAAAGAACTGTGTAAAAGTGTCACGTTGAGAAGGGGTGGTATGTGGTAGTTATATAATCTACTGTCAACTTGAGGAATGTGTGAAGTCTAACCTGTCAATCAGATCACAGCTTGATGAACTCATTTAGAGGCCTAATGGAGATAAATGGTTCAGTGGAGGCTAAGCAAATACTCTCTGCTTCATATTCTTATTCACAAGTCACATGAAGCCACGCTAATGGAGCCAGAGCTCTGGAACTGGAGGAGCCATGTGAAAGTCCACACCAATGTTAAGATGCTTCCATTACCACTGGATCCACCAGACTTTCCAGCCACTGGCCTGTGATCTTCCTGCATTCGGCATCATTGTATGTGCTGTGTGAATTAGAATTGAAATTTATAGACTGGTATCACATATATGGAAAAATATCAGACTTATGGACATGATCTAGACTGGGCTGGCATGTTTTCTTAATATATAATTACTTTTTCAAGTAAAGCTTTTTCTACTACATATATGAGTGTCTCTGAATTTGATTCTCTAGGAAACTTGAATGAACACAAATATCATATTCTTCCATAGTTCAATTGTATTCAAAAGACTTGTGCAATCATCACTACAATCAGTTTCAGAACATTTTCTTCCTTCTTGTATTCATTATTAATGCCACAATTCCCTCCAATTCTTCCCTCTGCCTTTGCCCTCAATAATCCCCTAATCCAGTTACTGTCTCTATAGCTTCACCCATTCCCAACTTCATACTGGAAAGCATACCAAATTTTAAAATAACAAAACATACCAACGGAAAACAAAAAGTCAAGTGGCATTAAAAACTAGAAGAAAATTAAAGTGGTTCAAAAATGAGATAAACTAATCAGGCATCACATTTTAGCCTGAGTACATCTGCCATGATCACATTTAAGATTATCTATCTGATAGCAAGCATATTCATATTCCTCAACTATAGTCAGAGAGGTTTCATTAGAGGCTTAATCCATGTAGGGATTTGGGGTCCTCACTGTCTTCCATTGCCTTATGAAAATCAAGTGTTCATAATCTAATCTCTGATACTGTTTCCTCTTACATATTTGGATTTTATTATCTATAGTCCTTGTATCAAACAAGCTCATGTGCTTCTTCTAGGTGGACTTAGTTGATGCCTCTCTTAGATGGCTGCTTCTTTGAGGAAAGCCTTTAAAATTCCAGACACTATTATTTCTGATAGCTGGACACCATCTGATTTCTTCACCACACTTTGGTATAGCACCCATATCTTCGGTGATGGTGATGGTGAGCATCAAGAGCACCATGTCATGAGCACCAACCTTTCATAGATTAGAGCTAGAATCAAATTTGAGCCCCAAATCCAAATATCTCTAGTTCACTTTAGAGACCTCACTATCATTCTATGACAGAGACCACTATCAATCATTCCCTGGGGGTAAAAGTCAATTCTATTGAAAGTGTCCTCAACTTATCCAATGGTATAAAATTTAACTCACTGTTGTGAAAAAGAAGTTATGCAAGTATAGACTGACTCTGAAACTCATTCCCTAAATTGATGATATGTGCAGATTAAAGTCTTAAAATTTGAGCTCTATTTACTTTGAAAATGGGGCTTAGTGAAAGGCTGAATTTCTGTTAACATCCAAATACAAGAGCAGAACCAGGTCTATCTGATTAATACAAGTCACTGAAAAACAAGAAGAGCACTAAAATAGTAAATATATGGTAATTATGGGCCTTCTTTCATTGGGTACCCTTAATTCCAGGGATCTAAACTAAAGTTCAAGGACTGTCACTTCCATATTCTTGGAGTGGAAGTAATCTATTTCTTCTCACACCAGCATCTGTCAATCTTTATTCCAAGGACTATAGGTGAGTTGGAGGTAAAGTCCAGTTCATTTAATGGGATTTCCACAGTCTTTCGGATGTGGTCTATGAAGGATGCTGTGCCCCTTGAAAATTCAGCATCTGAAGTAGTATTTTATAATACACAACCTGGGTCACCAAAGGACGGATAAAACTATGCCAACAATGTCTAGACTTTTTCTACTCTTGCATCGTATTTTTCAGTGTTGTCTTTTTCTTACAGGAAGTGGTTCCTTCACATTTAGCCACCAAAAGAAGTGTAAACCACTCCTCCAAAACATAGACCCTCTCTTCCCCTCTTTCTTGATTTGACTTTCCGGGAGTTAAAGAAACACACAAACCTTATTTTTCTCCACTATAGCTGCTGGTGTTTACATAGGTAGATATATTTTATATGATGATGGGGAAATAGATCTATGTGAACGGATTTATAGATTTAGCATTAAGGCAGTAGATGGACATTGGGCCTCAACTTAAGTACTTCCTCAATGCAAGAACATACTTTGCTCTATTAAATTGGCATTCCATGATGCTCACCTTCCTGACACGATTGCTGAAGACACATGTGTGTATCAGCAAATTTTGTGAAGAAAGCTGATGATGCCAGTCTATCATTATATAGCGCATCTGGGATCTTAAAGACTTGTTGGTAAACAAGCAGCTATTTAGCTCAGAAGTAACAAAACCCACATGAAAGAAGCACACCAGCCTGTGTGACCATGAGGTGTCAAAGGGATCCATTATCAGGCATCAAAGAACAAAAAATCATAACATTGTGTGCCCACTTTCCTGATATGATCGCTGAAGACAAATGTGTACATTAACAAATGTGGTGAAGAAAACTGATGTTGCCTGGCTATCAAAAGATATAATGCCTGGGATCTTAAGGACTTGAAAGTAAGTGAAGTAAGTCAAGCACAAAAGTACTTATTACAACATGATTCTGCTGAGATAAGCTTTAAAAATGCAAAAGGGCCATGGGAAAAAAAAACTACTGTATACAGAAATCCCTGGGGGGGGTGACACTGTGGAGAACAAGGAAGTATGATAGGGGCCAGATCTAAATCAGGGCTACATATGGTAGCCAACTGAGAAGGTGGGGAGAAGATGACCTGTAGAGCAGTAATGGCGAGCATATTTTTTATACTTCCACAGGGAAAGAGCAATCAAAATTAAACCCGGTGTTCCAAGATGTGAATGCAGCATGACTGCATGGAGCAGGGAGCCAGTGGAGGGATCTGAGGTCCCAACCCCAATCCCAAATATGTGGATACCGCCTATGATCCCAGGGGAGTTTGCTTTGGAGGACAGCACTGAAGCCGTAGCTCAGAGAGAGGCATGTCTGACCAGAGCACACAGGAACAAATGAAGGTGGATGAAGAGAGAATGGAGTGCATCTGGCCCACCGATCCTTGAAGATGCTATCCTCACTCAAAAGATCCAATGCACAGAGAAGAACATATGGCCAGCCCGACTTAGAAACACGGCATCCCTCCCTGATCCAAGGTCCTATAGTAACACCAATGGAGAAACTGGGTCAAGATTGTACCCTGTCTGATCCCACCACACCAAGGCAAAACACTAAAGGTGTGCACCAGAGGGAGCAGAGCATGGAGTTCTCTAGGGAGTGCTAAGTATAAACATTGGGGCCAGAGTGTAGCACCCCATGGGACTCAAGCGAGGGGCACTCCTGGAGGTCAACCAACAGACCTTGAACTATTTATAGGTTTTTCTTTAGCTTTTATGATTTTTATTTTTTACTTATTTATGTATTTTTATAGAAATTGTTTTTTGTTGTTGTTGTTGTCATTTTGTTTTCTTTGGTAGCTTCATCTTACAATGCTTTTTGGGGGGTACATATTAGTAACTAAAATTCATATCCTTATTAATGAGGGGGAGTACAGATTGGGGACCGAAATTCCATCGGTAGATGAAGCGACATCCCCTTACAGAAGGGTCGTGGGGAGGAGATAAGCCAGTCAAGGTACAGTGTAGCAACAATGAAATATGCAACTTTCCTCTAGTTCTTAAATGCTTCCCACCCCTACCCCTCCACTATTATGATCCCAATTCTGCTTTACAAATCCAGCAAGTCCAGGGGATATACAATGGTATAGAAAGGAACTGAAAACATGGGAAATTCAGGACAGATGATCCCTTCAGGACCAGTTATGAGAGTGGTGATACAGGGACGGTAGAGGGCAGGTGGAGAAGAAAGGGGGAACCAGTTACAAGGATCTACAAATAAGCTCCTTCCTGGGGTACGGATATCAGGGAACTGGGTGAAGGAAGACATCAACGAGTGCATGATATGACAAAATAATACTAATTTATAAATTATTAAGGGTTTGTGAGGGAGGCAAAGTGGGGAGGGAGGGGAAATATGGGGACCTAATACCAAGGGCTCAAGTAGAAAGAAAATGTTTTGAGAATGATCATGGAAGCAAATGTACAAATGAGGCTTGCATGCTCAGATCTAGATACTGATTGTGATAAGGGTTGTATGAGCCCCCAATAAAATGATTTTTAAACTTGATATATAAATTAAGCATATAGCATGCAGAGCATATAAATCAGTAAAATCAATGTTGGAGACATTTTTCTTGGTCAATAATATTACAAAAATCTTGATGCTTGAAAATATAATGTACATGAAACTTCTCATTAAAAATAAAAAGGCTTGAAGGCAGACAAGTAGCCATCAAGCTCAGAAACAACAAAACCTACTTGGGAGAAGCACACCAGTCTGTGTGACCACGAAGCATCTGAGGGATCAGGTATCAATCATCAAAGGACTAAAACACATTATAAAGAGGGGGAGTACAGATTGGGGACCCAAAACCCATCGGTAGGTAAAGGAACATCCTCTTACAAAAGGGTAACAGGGAGGAGATGAGCCAGTCAGGGTGCAGTGTAGAAATGTTGAAACATATATCTTTCCTCTAGTTCTTTTATGCTTCCTCCCCCCACTATCATCACCTCAATTCTATCTTACAAAACCAGCTAGACCAGAGGATGTACCCTGGTACAGATAGGAACTGGAAGCTGGGGAATCCAGGACAGATGATCCCTTCAGAACCAGTGGTAGAGTGGCGATACCAGGAGGGTGGAGAAAAGTGGGGTAGAAAGGGGGAGCCAATTATAAGCATCTACACATGACCTCCTCCCTGGGGTATGAATAATGGGGAAATGCATGAAGGGAGACATCAGATATGACAAAATATAACATTTTATAAATTAGCAAGGGATCATGAGGGAGGAAGGAGTGAGGAGGGAGGGGGGAAAATGAGGAGCTGATACCAAAGGTTTAAGTAGAAAGCAAATATCTTGAGAATGATAAGGGCAACAAATGTACAAATGTCCCTGACATATAATGAATGAATGTATGGATTGTGACAAGAGTTATATGATTCCCCCAATAAAATTATTTTAAAAAACAATTGTCATCAACAGCAATATAATTTCTCATAAAACAAATATTAAGACAAATGAAGTTTCTCATAAAACAAATGTAAGACACAAAATGTAAAAGACAAAGAAAGGCATGCAATGATTAAAGGGTCATTTGAACAAGAGGACATAACCATAATAAATATTTATATACCCAATAAATGAGCTTCAAATACTTACTCAAACTTACTGAGTTGAGTATAGAAACTGGTAAGTTTGCAATAATAGGATAATCTAACACACTTCGCCAAAAGATAGAAAAGCAAAAGAGCCTCAATGAAAATACAGAAGAATTGCACAAAACAATCAACCAATTTATATGCATAAATTTTCAGAAGACTTCACAGAACAGCAACAGAATATACATCATTCTCTAGCTATCGTGGAACATTGTCCAGAATAGGTCATATGTTTAGTTCAGAAAACAAGCCTCAATAAATTTTAAAACATCAAGATATTACAAAGCATCTTCTTAGATTACAATGCTATAAAATTAGAACTCAAGAATAGGAAGATCATGGGAAAAAGTAAACTACATGGAAATTGAATAACTCCTTAAAAATGACTGACTAGTGAAAGAACTAAAGCATGAAATTTAAATGTTTATGGATTCAAAAAGTATGAAAACCAACACACCCAAATGTTTAAGACAAAAGTGGTCCTAAGAGGACAATTTATAACAATGAATACACACTTTAAAGAAGATGAAAGAACCAACATTAAGACCACAATCTAATATTCGCAATAATTAGGAAAACGAGCAGCAAAATTGATCTACAACTACCAGAGGGGATAAGAAGCAGAATTAGGGTAGAAATAAATATATTACAAAGAATCAATAGGCAGGAAGCTTTTTCTTTGAAAGGATTAACACAGTCAACAATTCACTATCAATATAACAAGACAAAGAAGAAGCAGCAAATAGCTGGATAAAAATGAATGGGCAACATCACCAATGAAAATAAAGAGTACAACAACAAAATACCATAAAGAACTACCCGTGAATACATTTGTAAACCAAAAGAAGGAAATCAGGGGAAAGTCTAGAAGCACATTACAACTAAATTATCATGATCTGAATTAGAAAACCGTAAAAGAAAAGAAATAAATGATCAGTTCATTAAAAAAAATCACAGCAACGGAAGAGTCTGAAAGCTACAATAGTGAATTCTACAAAACTCCCAGAGAAGAGCTGACACCAATTTTACTAAAGCTATTTCATAGTTTAGAAAAGTGTAGAAAAACTCCTAGATTTATTTTGTTAAAAATGAGTTTAACCCTGATACCAACACCAGGCTCATCTAACAAAAGAAAATTGTGGACAAGTATCACTCATGAAGATAAAGGCAAATATTCTCTGCAAAATACTAGCCAATTGAATTCAGTAACATATCAAACAATAATATATCATGACTAAGGTGAACTCATGCTAGGCATGCAAAAATGACTCAAATTAGAAAAACAATCAGTGTTGTCTACTATGTAAACAAACCAAAGGAAACAAGCCACTTGTTCATTTCAATGGATACAAAAATAGCATTTGCCAAAATTGGATAAAACCCCTTCTTGAATAAAATAGCCAACAAAATGGGAATAGAAGGAAAATTCTTCAATTTAGTAGAGGCCATATGTATAAAACCATCAGCCAGCAGTTCCTTTCAACAGAGAAACTGAAAGCGTTTCCTTTGCAAATAGTAACAAGCTCCTTATCACCACTTCTTTCAATATTGTGCTGGATGTCTACCTATGTGCCAGAGCTATCAGGACAAAAATAAATAAATAAAATCATTCAAATTGGTAAAGAAAAATAAACCACTGTCAATTTTCAGTAGATATCATTCTCTTTAAGGGCCTTCCTTTTTTTCACCGACCTGCACTTTACCAAGCATTGATGTCTTTCTCTATTCTTGATAACCTGTCCAAATTACTCTCCTGACTCCCTTCTGAGATAGCCACTGACTTTTTCCATTTGCATTTCTCATCCTGAGGGTAGGGTATATTTTCTAATTATTCCTCTCCCCGATATCCTTCCAACATATAGCTCTAGAAAGGATATGCAAGTCCCACTTTTCTGCATGGACAATCTGTACCTGAGGATGTTCAACCAAGGAAGGGAACACCCAACACACAACCCTCTGCTCCAAACAGAAATGTACCTTTCTTGAAATTTCTTTACAGCAGAGAACCATACTTAGTAACCAATTGGTGACTATGTGGTAATTAAAAGAGTAGACAAGAGAGATCAGGAGAAATGGGGAAAAAAAGGAATATTTCCTCCTATCCTACAATGAACAATTCAGGGTACACTAATATATATTGAGATCCATGTGGGAAGAACTTTGGAGACCTCATAGCGTCTTATCTATACCCAAACGCCTATGAAGTAGTTATTTATCTCATTTTACTGATGCCCAGAAATGTCATTTTCTTGCTACGAAGTGCTGACTGGAATGCCTGCCTGGTCTGCCTGACTCAAAATCAAGGCTTCAAATTGGTTCATTGTGGTTCAAGTTGGTAGTGACTCAGCAATAGAATAACAGTACAACAGAATGAAACGCTGCAATTTTCTTGTGCCATTCCCACAATTGTAATTATGTTTGAGCCTACCAATGCAGCCACTGTGTAAATTCATCTCACTGAAGGTCTTATTTTATGCTCACCCTCTACTTTACCAAGCAAGATATTCTGCCCCAGGGACTGGTCTTTTCTGACAATATATCTAAAGTACTTGAGATGAAGTTTTCCCATTCTTGTCTCTAAGAAGCATTCTGATTGTACTTTTTCAAAGATTTATTTGTTCTTTTGGAAGCCCCTGGTACTTTCAGTATTCTTTTCCAGCCCCTAAATAAATACATTGATTCTTCTGGTCTTCCTTATTCAATGTTCAACTTTCACATGTGTATGAGGTGATTGAGAATACCTTGGTTTCGGTAAGGTGCACCTTAGTCCTCAAAGTAACATATTTGCTTTTCAACATTTTAAGGCGGTTTCATATGGCACATTTACCCAATGCAATGTGTAGTTTGTTCCTTTGATTTGTTTCCTATGAGCATTGGCTGTTGAAATAAGCAAGACAAAATCACAAAATTCTTGGGAACTGCTATTTTCTCTCCATTTATCATGATGTCACCTATTGGTCAGTTGTGAAAATTTGTGTTTTCCTTACAGTGAGTTGTAATCTATACTGAAGGCTGAAATAATTTACCTTCATCAGCAAGTGCTTCAAATTCTCACTTTCAGCAAACAAGATTTTGTCATCTGCATGTTACAGGTTCTTAGTAAGCCTTCCTCCAATCCTGATGATAAATTCTTACTTATATAACACAACTTATCTTATTGCTTGCTCTGAATACTGAATTCATAAGCATGGTAAAATGATGCAACCCTGTTGCCCACCTTTCCCGATTTTAAAATGTTCAGCATACCCTTGTTCTGTGCATACAATTGCCTCTTGATCCAGTACATGTTCCACATGTATACAGTGTGGGATTCCCATTCTTCTCAGTTTGCTATGATCCACAAGTCAAAACTCTTTGCATAGTCAATAAAAGGTAAACACCTTTCTGCTATTCTCTTCTTTCAGCCCAGTTCATCTGACATGGACTGAACCTGGTGATATGAAGCCAGTCTTAATTTCTAGTGGCTCATTTTCTTGTATTTTATTGGGTGGCCTTCAGCAAAGTTTTAATCACATGTACTTCCATGATACTGTTTTAAAATTAAGCACTCTGTTGGGTCACTTTTTCTTGGAATGGGGACAAATATGAATCTCTTCCAGTCAGTTGACTAAGTAACTCTCTTCCAAATTTCCTACCATATAGGAGTGAATGCAAGTGCTTCATCAACTTATTAAAACATTTCAATTGGCATTCTTTGAATTCCTGAAGACTTGTTTTTGGTCAGTGGTTCCAGTATAGCTTGGGGTTCTTCTTTCAGTGCCATTGACTCTTAGTAATATGATATCCCCTGAAATTGTTGAATGTTATCTAGTTCTTTTTGGTAAACTGACTCTGTTTTATTTTCATCTTCTCTTTGATGCTTCTGGAATCATTCAATATTTTGGCCCCAAATTTTTAATATTGCTACTCGAGACTTGAATCTTTTCTTGAGTTCTTCCAGTTTAAGATATGCTGAAAATATTCTTCCTTTTTTTTCTAACTTTAAGTCTTTGAACATTTCATTGTATTATTTCACTTTGTATTCTCAAATTTCTCTTTGAACAATTCTATTCAGATCCTTCACGTCATCATTTTTCCACATGCCTTAGCTACTCTACATTAAGAGCAAGTTTCAAAATCTCTTCTGTCACCCATTTTCCTGATTTTAATGACATTTCCTTACTTCGTATATGATGTTCTTGATGTCATCTCACAGCTCATTGAATCTTCTGTCATTAGTGTTCAATGCAGGAAAACTGCTTTTGAGGTATTCTCAAAACTCAGATGAAACATACTCAAGACCTTATTTTGAGTCTCATGGACTTGTTTTAACTTTCATAAGTTTTAACGTGAACTTAAAAATGAGCAATTGATTATCTGTGCCACTGTCATCACCTGCTCTGGTTTTAGCTGCTGAGATGGACCATCTCAGCATCTTTTTCCACAGATGTTATCAAATAGACTTCTGTGCATTCCATCTGAAGTTTCCATGTGTTATTGAAAAAAAAGGTATTTGTGAAGAAAAAAACTATTGACCCTACAACATTCTATCATGCAATTTCCAGCTTTGTTTCTCTTACCAAACCCATATTTTCAAACTACTCTTTCTTCCTTTTCTTTTCCAACTTTCGCATTTAAATTGTAAGTAATTACCAATGCATCTTATTCCATGTTTCATCAATTTCTGATTGATGACATTGGTAGAATTCTATAACATCTTCACCACTGATTTTCATGGTTGGTACATAAATTTGAATAATAGCTGTATTGATTGGATTTCCTTGCATGCAGACAGATATAATCCTATAACAGAAAGCATTGCACTTCAAGTTAGATTTTGAAATGTCCTTTTTGATGATTAATGCATTGCCATTATTCTTGATTGTTTCATTCCAAGCAAAGCAAACCATATGCTCTGAAGCAAATGGCCAAGAACTGAACTCATTAGTACCTGGAATGTCAATTTTTATGCATTTGATTTCATTTTTTATAAATCATTTTATTGGGGGCTCATACATTGGGGGATGATCATACATATATCAATTATATGCAGACCACATTTGCATACTTGTTGCCATATCATGACGCTTAATACACCCTCCTCCCTCCATCTAGGCCCCCAGTCCCAGCTCCCCATATTTCCCTTCCCCCTTCCCCATGAACCCTTAATAATTTACAAATTGTTATTAACTTTTCATAGAGTAAACTGTCAAATGTGTCCCTTCACTCACTTCTCTGTTGTCTGTACCCCAGAGAGGAGGTTATATGTAGATCCCTGACTGGTTCCCCCTTTCTATTCCACCATCCCTCCACGCTCCCAGTATCACCACTCCCCCCACTAGTCCTGAGGAATCATTTATCTTAAATGTCCCATGTTTCCAACTCCAGTGCACATCCCCCTTTCTAGCTGTATTTGTCTAGTAGAATTGGGACCATGATAGTGGGTGGGAGGAAGCATTAAAGAACTAGAAGAAAATTGCATATTTCATTGTCACTGCACTGTACCTTGACTGGCTGGCTCATCTCCTCGCTGCAACCCCTCTGTAAGAGGATGTTGCTTCACTTCATTGTCACTGCACTGTACCTTGACTGGCTGGCTCATCTCCTCGCTGCAACCCCTCTGTAAGAGGATGTTGCTTCACTTATTGGTGGGCTTTCTGTCCCCAATCTGCACCCTCCTCATTTACAATGATATACTTTTTAGTTCTTTGATGCACAATACCGAATTCCTTTGACACTTCATGGACGCACAGGTTGGTGTGCTTCTTCCATGTGGGCTTCTTTGCTTCTGAGCTAGATGGCCTTTAAGTCCCCAGATGCCATATCTTTTGATAGCCAGGCACTATCAGCATTCTTCACCACATTTGCTTATGCACGTATTTGTCGTCAGCGAACATATCAGGAAAGTGAGCATATAGTGTTATGATTATTAGCTCTTGAAACATGATAATTGGTCTCTTTGACACCTCATAGTCCCACAAGCTGATGTGCTTCTTCCACGTGGGCTTTGTTGCTTTTGAGTTGATGGCCGCTTGTTTACTTTCAAGCCTTTAAGACCCCAAGTGGCATATCTATTGGTAGCCGGGCACCATCAGCATTCTTCACCACATTTGCTTATGCACACATTTGTTTTCAGTGATCATGTCAGTAAGGTGCTCATCATGGAATGCCAATTTAATAGAACAAAATGTTCTTGCACTTAAGGAAGTACCCATCTGCTGTCCTAATACTAACCCTTTAAGTATATGCACGTTGATCTATTCCCCCATCGTCATATATAAATATATGCACCTATGTGCATGCCTGTATTTAAACCTTTATAAATGCCCTTTACTCCCCAGTTCTTTCCTCTATTTCCTTATGCTTCCTCTTTTCCCATTATCATGCTCAACCTCCATTTGGGTTGCAGTATTTTCTCTCTTTTACATTACTCTTTATCAATCCCTATAGGACTTCTCACACCCACCTTGTCACTGATTTTGAATCATTTGGTATGAATCTTACTTGGTCATGATGTTTGGGTTTGTTTGTTTTTTTTTTTTTTTTTTTTTTTTTTTTTTTTTTTTTTTTTTTTTTTTTTTTTTTTTTTTTTTTTTTTTTTTTTTTTTTTTTTTTGCTATGTTGTGTGATTCTATTGACCAAGATTTTTTTGAGAAATTTATCATCTAGGTCTGTAATTCTCCATCCTTGAGAAATTTTTGCCGGGTTTTGGTATCAGAGTTATGCTGGCTACATAGAATGAGCTTGAGAATTTTCTGTCCCTTTCTATGTTCTACAAGAGTTTGTGTATAATTGGTGTCAGCATTGCTCTTTATATTTGGTAAAGTCCTGTGAAGCCACTGTCTTCACAGACTGTCTTCTTGTTTGTTTGTTTTTTAGTATGGAGTTTCTTGATGACCTTATGAATTTCTTCTTTTGTATGGGTCTGTTCAAGTTCTTAATATCTATATATATATATTACTCTGAGTAGAGAATGTATTTCTGGGTATTTGTCCATGTCATTCAATCTTTTTAATTTGCTTGAAAACAGTCTTTCATAATACTGTACTATTAATCTTTTTATTTCATTAGTGTCTTGTGAGACTTCCTCTGTCTCATTCCTAATTCTTGATATTTTCTTCTGCTACTTATTTTCCTTTGCTAAGTTTGCTAGCAGTTTGCTGATTCTTTCAAAGAACCAACATTTTGTTGATTTTTTCCATTATTCTTCTGTTTTCCAGTTTATTTATCACTGCTCATATTTTTGTGGTTACTTTTCTTTTTTTCTTACAAGGATCATTTCTTACAAGGATTACAAGGATCATAATATTTACTATGCTCTAATTATTGGAGATGCTGTGTTCAGATGTTGGACATGATTCTTTCCTCTTTTTTCATGTGTGAATTGGTTGCAATATAGTGATCTCTGATATTTGCTTCTGCTGGGTCCCATAGGTTTGGGTACGTTGTCTTAGCATTCTCATTTGTCTACAGGAATTTCCTACTTTCTCTTCTTTTGTAAAAATAAAACTCTTAAAGCTCTATGTACTGATTTTTTTTTCTTTTTTGTGTGTGATAACTGCATGACTCTTATCTATTTATTTATAATAAATAATTGTATTGGGGGATCTTACAGCTCTTATAGCAATCCATACTTCAATTGTATCAAGCACATTTGTACATATGTTGCCATCATCATATTCAAATTATTTTCTTTCTACTTGAGCATTTAGTATCAGCTCCTATTTTTTTTGCCTCTCTCCCCCACCCACCTCTCATCAGGAACCCTTGATATGTTATAAATTATTTTTTTATCTTATACTATCTGCTGTCTCCCTTCACTCATGTCTTTATTTTTCATCCCCCCTCTAGCATGGGAGTGGTGCTGTAAATTGCTCACTTTGATCTGTCCCCTTTCTCCTACCAGCTCCCTATCCTCACGGCATTGCTCTTCCCATTATTGCTCCTGAGGAGTTCATCTATCCTGGATTCCGTGTTTCAAGGCCCTTATCTGTACCATTCTACATGCTTCAGTCCAGCCAGATATGTCAGGTAGAACTGGGGTCATGATAGTAGAGGGAGGAAACATTAAGGAACTAAAAAAATTTTGTGTGTTTTGATGCTGCTATACTGCACCCCAGCTGGCTTGTCCTTTCTTTTTGACCCTTCTGTGAGGGGATGTACAATTGTCTACAGAAGGGTTTGGGCTCTCCATTCCTACCAACATCATCCGCATCATAATAGTTTTTTGTTTTGGGTCTTCTGATGCCTGGAACCTGATGCTACTGAAACCTCGTGATCACACAGGTTGGTGTGTTTGCACCATGTGGGCTTTATTCCTTACCTGCTAGATGGCCACTTGTTTAACTACAAACTTTTAAGACCCCAGACTGTATATCTTTTGTAATTTAGGCACCATCAGCTTTCTTCACCACATTTGCTTATATACCCATTTTGACTTCAGCGATTGTGTCAGAAAGGTAAACAGCATAGAATATCAGGCTATTAGAACAAGATGTTCTTGTGTTGAGGGAGGACTTAATTAGAGGCCCAATGTCCATCTGTTACCTCAATATCTAGCATATATACATAGACCTATATCACTTTTGTTAGATATTAGTATATTTACATATGTACATGCCTATGTTTATATCTCTATAAATGTATTTTGCCTCCTAATTCTTTCTCCTAATTTCTCTTCTTATTTGGGCTACTACCCAGTCTTTTTTGAGCAGTGTGCTGTCAAATTTCCAAGTGTTTGCCTTTGTTTTATTATTCTTTCTATTGTTGATTTCCAGTTTTATACTAGATGTGGTCAGAGGAAATGGTTTGAATGGTTGAATGGTCTCTATGTGTTTAAATTTTCTCAATCTTGCTTTATGTCCTCACATGGTGTCTTTTTTTAGAATATGAGCTACGTGCATGTAAAAGAATGTGTAATCTTTGTTTTGCTATTGGTTAGAGACTTCTGTAAATACCTATGAGGTCGTTTTTATTTAAATTTTATCATTCAACTCTTCCATTTTATTTTTCATTTTCATTCCTGTTGCTATAACTTTCTTTAAGAGTGGTTTATTGAAGTCACCTACTATTATTGCTCATCTGGTGATTTCTCTTTTCATTTCTTTGAGCATTTAGTTGATGAATTTCGAGGATCCTTCATTGGACACATTTATGTTCATTGTGCTTCTGTGTTCTAGGTCTATGGATCTTTTAAACATTAAATAATTCCCATTCTTGTCTATCGTTATATCTTGAGCCTTGAAGTCTATTTTGTTGGAGATTGATATTATCCTCCCTGATTTATTTTTTTAATTTCCATTACCTTGGTAAATTTTTCACCATCTTTTGACTGTCAGTGTATTTTTTTCTGTAAATTTGAGATGTGTCTCTTAAAGGCAGCAGTTTATGTATCCTGTTCTCTAATCCATTCTGTTACTCTTTATCTTTTGATTGGTGCATTTAGTCCATTGACTTTCAGTGTAGTTAAATCTAAATGTAGATTAGTCTCTCTTATTTCATATTATTTGTGCTTTTCCTTGCCTTTCTTTCTCTTTTATCAGGTGATGTGTCTATGTAAGGAGTATTTGTGTCCTCATTTCTTCAATAATCTGTAAGGTTTGGGGTACTGTTTCAGAGTGTTACATCTAGGTGGTGTTACATCCTGTGATAATCAATCTCACGTGTGAGTGTTGCACACCCTGTGATGCTCTCATGTTTGAGTGCTGTGGTTGCTTGTCTTCTGCCCATAAAGAACTAGATAGTATTTTGTGTTATGCTGCTTTTGTTTTTCAAGTTTTCAAAATACATCCTGTTCTAGGAAACTTTTATTTCTCCTTCAAATTTGATGGAAAGTTTTGCTGGATAAAGAATCATTGGATTGCTATTGCTGTCTTTCAGCTTTCAGAATATGTTGCTCCAATTTCTTCTTTTCTGCATGGCCTCTTTGGAAAGTTCTGAGCTTATTCTTGTCTGTTTACACTTCTATGTGACTGATTTTACCTCTTGGTGTTCTCTTGATTTTCTTTTCTTTGAAGTTGAATGATTTGAATTGGATACTATGTCTTGTGTTTGTTTGCTGTTGTTGCTGAGAGGGGTTTAATCTATTAGGTGTTCTCTCTGTTCCTAGATCAATATTGTCTTCTCCCTTATGATATTGGAGAAATTTTCTCTCAAGAATCATATATATGATATATATATACATATATAAAATAAATAAATAATATAGGTACTGTCTATTTAAAGCTAGTATTTGGTCCATCATATGTTTTTGCAGTCATTTTGATTAAAAATTTTTACAGTGGTATATATTTTGAGCATTGATTTAATTAAAAAATACTTTCATTGGGAGCTCTTATATTTCTTGTCACAATCCATACATTCCTCCACTGTGTCAAGTACTTTTGCACATATGCTGCCATCATCATTTTCGTTGCATTCTCTTCTCATTTAGCCCCCGATATCCACTCCCCATTTCTTCCTCCTCCCTTGCCCGTCCACCCTCACTCATGAAACTTTGATAAAATATAGATCATTTTTTTCATATCTTACCTCATCCTCCATTGCCCCTCACCCACTTTTCAATTGTTTGTCCCCCTGGGAGGGGGTTCTAGGTTGATCAGTTCCCCCTTTATCCCCCTTTCTTCCCCCACCCTCCTCATATCTCTACTCTCCTTGTTGGCTCTGAGGGGTTTGTCTACCCTGGATTCCCTGTGCTGCAAGCTCTTATCTGTAGCAGTGTGCATATTCTGGTCTAATCCAATTTGTAAGGTATAATTGAGGTCATGATAGTGGGATGAAGGCAGTACCAAAGAACTAGAGGAAAGTTGTGTGTTTCAAATTGTGTGTGCACCGTGACTGGCTCAAATAATTTGAGCATCATTTAACTTAATGTTATATCACATCCTTTTTAAGTTTTCTTCAGGTTCTTTTGCAGTTTTACTTGATTATTTCTCTTGTTTGCTGAATTTTGCTTAGATGTCTTCAAGTTCACTGGTTCGAATTTCCATTTCTTCCATTCTATTAGTCAGATCCTGCACTTTGTTTTTTATTTCTGCTGCATCATTCCATAGTTACTGAATTTCCTTTGCATGTGAGGTCTCTTGTAGCTCCATTTTCTCCTGTTTTCTGAATTTATCCCCTATTTTGTAATAAGGTCCTAAATATCATATATTGCGTACTCCATCTGGCAGTTCAAGGTCTTCTTCTGTCTCTTCCTTTCACTTTTGACTAATTTTCAATTGTTGACTCTTGTTTCTCTCTCTCTCTCTCTTTCATGTGTGTGTGTGTGTGTGTGTGTGCTTGTAGTAGCTAGTGATGACTGTTGTTTTTACCACATAGTAGTTGCACTGTAGATGAAGCATAGGCTTCTGTGTTGTGTAATGGGATAGAAATTGACTCTTTAGGATAGAGAAGGATCAGAAAAGAACTGGAGATCATATTGTGTGGAGATGAGGAAGAATAGATAGTTGGGTGAGTAGGAAGGATAGGATTTAGGAGCTCAGGAATAGTTATTGGGGGGTAGGGAGAGTAGTTTTATTATTAAATATCATTTTATTGGGGGCTCATACAATGCTGTTCACAATCCATCCATATATGCATTGTGTCAAGTACGTTCGCATACCTGCTGCCCTCATCATTCTCAAAACTTTCTACTGCAGCTCTTCACATCGGCTCTTGATCTTTTCTCCTCCCTCCCTACTCCCCCCTCCCTCGTTAATCCTTCATAATTTATAAATTATTATTTTGTCATATCTTACACTGCCCAATGTCTCCCTTCACCAACTCCTCTGCTGTCCGTCCTTCAAATAGGAGGTTACATATTGATCCTTGTAATTGGCTCCCCCTTTCTACCCCACCTTCCCTCCACCCTCCTGGTCTCTCCACTCTCACTACTGTTCTGAGGGGTTCATCTGTGCTGAATTCCCTGTATTTCCAGTTTCCATCTGTACCATTGTACCACTTCCAGTCTAGTTGGTTTTGTAAGATAGAATTGGGATCATGATAGTTGGGAGGAGTAAGCCTTTAAGAACTAGAGGAAAGTTGTATATTTCATCGTTGCTTCACTGCACCTTGACTGGCTCATTTCCTCCCTATGACCCTTCTGTAAGGGGATATCCAATTGCCCACAAATGGGCTTTGGGTTCCCACTCTGCATCTCCGCCCCCCTTTACAATGATGTGATCTTTGTTCCTTGATGCTTGACATCTGCTCTCTTAGCCCCCATGTGATCACACAGGCTGATGTGCTTCTTCCATGTGGGCTTTGGTACCTCTGTGCTAGATGGCTGCTTGTTTACCTTCAAGCCTTTAAGACCCCAGACACTTTGTCTTTTGGTAGCCAGGTACCATCAGCTTTCTCCACCCCATTTTCTTATGCACCCATTTTTCTTCAGAAATCATATTAGGAGGGTGGGCACACAATGATATGATTTTTGTTCTTTGATGTCTTATGTACCTGATTCCTTCTGTTCCTCATGATTGCACAAGGTGGTTTCCTTCTTCCATAGTGGGCTTTGTTGCCTCTTTGCAAGATGGCCACTTATTTACCTTCAAGGCTTTTAGACACCAAACGCTATATCTTTTGATAGTTGGGTGCCACCAGCTTACTTCACCACTCTTGCTCAGGACCCCACATGTTCTCAGCAATCATCTTGGGAAGGTGAGCACATAGTGATATGGTTTTTCCCTGTTTGATGCCTGGGACCCTATTCCTTTGTCACCTCTTGACCACACTGTCTGATGTGCTTCTTCCATGTGGGCTCAGTTACCTCTCAGCTAGATGGCTGTTTGTTTATCTTTAAGCCTTTAAGACCCTAAATGCTCTATCTTTTGATAGCTGGGCACCATCAGCTTTCTTCATCACATTTGCTTATGCACCCATGTGTCTTCAGTGATTGTATCAGACAGGTGAGCATCGTGGAATACCAGTTTAATAGAACAAAGTGCTCTTGCATTGAGGGAGTACTTAAGTGGAGGCCCAAGATCCATCTGTTACCATAGTACCACACCTATAAATATATGATCATAGATTTATTTCATCATCATCATAAACCATTATATTTACATATGCACATGCCTGTATTTAGACCACAATAAATTCCCTTTACCTCCTATTTATTTCCTCTATTTCCTTTTACCTTCCTCTTGCCCCACTATCATGCTCAGCCTTCATTTGGGTATAAGTACTTCTCCTCAGTTACATTAGGCTTGCTCAAGCCCTACCAGGCCTCCCACACACTCCTCACCACCGATTCTGGAACACTTGTTCCCCAGTCCCTGAACCTGACCGTGCAACCTCCTTACCCAACTCCCTTCCTCCATGTCCCCTCCTCCCCCAGAACCATTGGTTCCATCGTCCTCTCCTCCTGACTGTCCATCCAGGTATGCTCCCTTCTTGATTCTCTCCATTTTGGGGGCTAAGAATGTGTTGCTTCCCCACCATGTGAGGAATGTTGGGGAAATGTCTTCCTCTATCGCTGTCTGCTTCAGTAAGGAGACAGCAAGACATGACCTGTTGTCTTTTTCCCAGTCCCCTCTATGTCCCATTAGCTGCCCTCAAGGATTTCATCCTCTGAGCATCGTGCATAAGTGTGGGGACCAGTATGGTTGGAAGAGTAGTTTTTAAGTGATGGTATTAATCATAGGAAGCCTTCATGTTAAGTATCATAATTTTTGAAGACTTGTATAAACGGGTTATATGAGATATGTTTCTATTTGGTAAGTTATAAGAGGGTGTGCCTTACTGAGGTGAAGGAAATGGGTTCTTGAGGTAATTGTGGATGGGGTAGGTGAGGGGTATATTAAGAAATTTATCATTCACTTATTGATCCAGTATATTTTATGGGGAAAATGCAACCCTTATTTTATTGTGTTTATACCACAAGCCTTTTATTGTGGGTTTCTGCACAATTTGGTGCTATCTGCTTTTTGTGCTTGGTCCCATGTGGAAATAGGATATTGTAGTAGGGGACCAAGGGGCAGGGAGATGGCAATTTCCATTCAGAATATGTTTCATTTTGGTCCTTTTGCCAAACACATAAGTAAGGGAAGGAAAGCTGCCTAGAAAAAAGAAAATTCTGGGTCTTGGTTTCCCTGTGGGGAAGAGTTTTGTGATTTTCTTCTCAAAAGAAAATATGGGAAAAAATCTAATATACCCTTGAAGCCCTAAGATGGTTCAAGTTGTGTTCCTGTCTTTCTGGAGCCTGACCCCATTCAGGTTAGCTAGGAGTTTTTATTTGAAATCCATTATAGCTATGCCCTTTCAAGAAGAGGAGCTAATTCAATAGGATAGTATATTAATTATGAAGACTCTGTTGCATGGACCATGGAAAAATATAGCAACTATGAAGCAATTCCATGGACTGTGGTGATCTCCAGAATTCAGGGCTCCTAGTGGTCTGAGAGGGCATGAGGCCATGAGCGCGACTTGGGAGGTGGTCTGGGTTGAATTTTTCCCACACTGACTGGTTGTGGAACTAAGGGAGAAGGAAGGAAGCTGGCACTCTGATGCACCACAGGCACTGTAAAGTAGTGGCCACATCATGCTCCACTGCATTCTCTATGGGTGAAAATTGGTGACAAAAGTCTAAAATATTCCTGGAGTGCTGAGAGTCTAGGTCTCACATCTAAAATCCCAGACTTTGCCTCCTCACCTAGTGGTCTCTTAGAGATGCAAGGGGAATTCTAGGTAGGGGGTAGGGGGGATTCTATCTCAGCACCATATTCCAGGAACTTCTGAAGACGGCAATTTTTAAGAAAGTAGAGCAGCAACTCTTTCTTCCCCAGAACAGCTGCCGATTTTGAACTGCTTGCCTTGAGATTATCAGCTCAATGGGTAACCACTATGCCACCAGGGGTCCCTCTAATGGAACAGGAACCAGATATGGAATGAAATTCTCTTTCATCTATATGTGTTCATTTATTTGTGTGTGCCCTTATTTAATTCTAGTTAAGCTGAGCTAGTCCAGGTGAACTAGAGAAACAAATTAATAGATACTCATATGTGTGTAAGAGAGAACTTATTACCAAAGAGCAATTGAACATTAAGAAAACATTCCAGCCCAGTCCAGATCACTTCCCTAAGTCCAATTTTACCACATATGTTGACACAAGTCCATAAATTGCTCTTTAGACTCACACAGTCATGCAATGATACTGAATACAGAAGAATCACAGGCCAGTGGGTAAAAAGTCTTGTGGATCCAATGGTGGTGGAAGCCTCTCGGCACTGGCTTGCGTCTCCATATGGCTCATCCAGTTCCAGGGCTCTGGCTCTATCAGTGTAGCTGCATATGGCTTGTCAACAAGAATGCTTCCCAAGGAGACAAGCAGAGAGTGTGTGTGTCTGGCCACCGGTGAGCTATTTGTCTCTATCATGTCTCCAAAGGAGGTCCTCAAGCTACAACCTGACTCCACCCCTTCCTTTTAATAGTCTTATATTGACACCAGATGATGTAACCAACACAATGGCCTGGAAAATATGGCCCTATCTCTAGCCTCACCTTCCATCCCCACCCTCACCTCCATCCCTCCATGCCTTACCCTGTAGCCTTTAAAATAAGCTTTTAGGGAATGTGAAAACCATTTCCCTTAGTTCTTTTCTTTTAAAATAGTGGTACCATGCAGTATTTGTCTTTATGAGTTTGGACTAATTTTGCTGAACATAATGTTTTCAAAATCTGTCCAAGTCATGAGATGTTTGACAGTATTGTTTTTCAGATATACATCTATTGCATGTAGGTACAGGAGTTAATTTCTCTATTCCTTAATAGGTGGAATTATTTGGTTATTTCTGTTATTTCTCTTCTTTCTATTATAGATAGCACTGAGATAAACAGGGTAGTGCATATATCTGTTCATATTTTGCTCTTTGTTTCTTTGGGGTACACACTGAGTAGAGGGATTTCAGGGTACTATGGCATCTCTATTTGCATTCATTTAAGAAAGCATCATACTTATTTCCATAGTAGCTGTACAATTGTTCAATACCTTCAGCAGTGTATGTGTCTTGCTATCTCTTAATATCCTCCCCAGAATTTGTTACTTTTTGTTTCTACTTTTTCAATTTTGCTATCAATGTTAGTATGAGATAATATCTCATCACTTATTAAATTTGATTCAAGCATTTCTATATGATGGTTGGCCACCAATATTCCATTTTTAGTGATTTATCTATGTCTTTCACCTATTATGTTGGATTATTTATGTTTTTCATATTGAAATCTTGTAATTTTCTATATATTACTGAGATTATCTCTTTATCTGTGATTGACAATGCCCCCTCCCCAAACTGTGAGTTCTCTTTTTAATGATTCATTGAGAAGCTTATTCTTTTTCATTGATCCTCTACTTTAGCAAGTAGTATGTCCTCCTGATAACACCTCCAACATACATGAGACAAAGTTTTACTGTCCTCCCTTCCAAGGAGCATTCTGGCTGAACTTTTCCCCACAGATTTCTTCCTCCATCAAATATCCCATGATATATTTAGTATTCTTCACCGACATTGTAATTCAAAGGCATCAGTTCTTCATCTGACTGCCTCATTCAATGTCTAGCTTTCACAAGTATATGAGGCAAATGAAAAAGACCTTGGTTTGGGTTGGAAGCTCATTAGTCCTCAAGGTGACATCTTTGGTTTTCAAATTTTTTAAAAAGTTCTTTTATAATGAATGCACTTGATTCAAATCATTTGCGAATTGTTTGATTTCTTGACTACTTCTATGGTTATTGATTGTGAATCCAAGTACAATTAAATCCTTGACAATATCAATCTCAATCTTTTCTCCATTTATCATGATGGCCAGTTGTAAGGACTTTCATTTATGTTAAAGTATAATCCATGCTAAGGGCTGTAGGTCTTTATCCTCATCAAGAAACATTTCAAGTTCTCTTCACTTGCAGAAAGCAAGGTTGTTATCATTTGCAACTAACAGGCTCTTAGTGAGTCTTTCTCCAATCCCGATGCTATATTCTTCTTCATGTGGTCCAGTTTCCTGGAGTGTTTGCTCAGCATTAAGATTGAATTAGTATGGTAAAGGGATATAACGCTGACATACAACTTTCTTGACTGGAAACAACACAGAATTGTCTTGTTCTGTTTAAGTGACTGCCTCTATGTACAGTTTCCATAAGAAGTCAAGTGTTTTGTCTTTTTGAGTGGTCTTCTGAAATTTTCTGTTTAGCCATAGTTGTTAATTTATCAAACATGTAGTAGAGATGTATTGATATGTATGGGTGATTGGAATGCAAAGGTTAGAAACAAAGAAGGACACAAACCTGGGAAATAGGCACTGGGTGATAGGCACAACTCAGAAATTCATGACTGGATTGGACAAAACAAACGCTTTTTCATTGAAAGTACCTTGTTTTTCAGTAACATAAATGACAATATATGACAATAAATGACTTCACTAGATGAAATATACAGGAATCAATCTGACTACATCTGTGGAAGGATACAACTGAATAGTTCAATATTATTGGTCAGAATAAATGCAGGGGCGGGCTGAGCCCCAGTGGCGTAGTGGTTGTATGCGTGACTGTGGCCCACTGGGATGGAGGTTCAATTCCAGCATCGGCTCTAAGGGAGCAAAGGCTGGGCCTCCTACTCCCACCACCAGAGGGCAGTGATGCCCCCCAAAAAACAAAAAAATAAACAAAAAGAATAAATGCAGGGGCATGTGTTCAGCAAACGATTAATTGCTCACATGGAAATTCAAGTTGAAGTTGAAGAAAATTAAAACACATCTATGACAACCAAATTAAAACCTTGAAGATAGAGATAATTTCAAGAATAGATTTGATGCAATACTAATTAGTGAAGGCCAGGCAAACTGTGGATTGAAGCAAGGACATATTATATGAAAAAAGGAAAAATCACTAAAAATGCAGGAACAATGAAAATGAGTGTCAGAGGAGACTCTGAAACTTGCTCTTCAGTAAATTTTCTAGAATAGCTAAAGTGAATTGGAAAGATAGTTAACATTTCAATTATTAATCAATGTTTGTACCTCTTTCTTTTTATCTTGAGTCATACAACATGAGCAAATCATGGTGCTGAGAGCTTTACTTTATCCATGTAATTAATATCAACATTACTTTAAAGAGGTTGCTCTTCTCCAGTTTTATTTGGAGTGCCTTCCAACTGAATGAACTGATCTTCTGGCCCTATTTCTGATTATGTTCTACTGCTATAAGATTTTGACTGGACAGTCCCCAACCCCATCCCCAGAAGTAGACTTCTAGGTCTTTCTTCATCATGTCTCTTATTCTCTAAGCTCTGTTAAATTTGATCCACTGTGGGTTGACCCTACTAGTATCTGTAATATCAGTGTCATAGTGTGTGTGTGAATGCATGTTCATGCTATATGTTCTTTATTTCCATAGAGCATACACTTAGTATGTAGCACTAATGCTGGGTCACATGGTACTTCTATTTTCTGTTTGATGAAGTACCATATCACTTTCCATATCAGTGGTACTGATAGATAATCCCACCAGCAATAATCAATGTTTCTAATCTCTTTGAATTTTTGCAATCATTTCTTGTTATCTGATTTTTGTTAACATTGCTATCAATACTAGGGTAAACTGGTATATCATCGTTCTTTTGATTTGCATCTATCAGATGGTTAATGGTCATAAACATTTCTCCATGGTTTTTTGGCTTCCTGAATGTCCTTTTTGTTAAAGAATCCATTAATGTCCTCTGCCTACTTTTTAATTGCCCTGTTCATCTTTTTCTTGTTGAGGTCTTGGAGTATTCTATAGATTTTAGAGATTAATCCCTTGTCTTACATGTCATTGCCAATTTTTCCCGCAATTTTTTTCTCGGGCTTTTCCTTTTCCTTTTTGGTGATATATTTTTATTCATCCAAGTTACTTGTTTTTAGGAGATTTCATTAATCTATTATGTCTTATGCTGTGGGCACTTTTTCATTAATTTGGATAGTGTGTTTATGCCATGAATTAAATCCCCTACTTTTCAATTGGTCATCTTTATAGTTTTAGGCATCTCGTTCAGGTCTTTGATCCACCCTAGTTCCTCCACCCCATTTAATGTGTTTCAGTCCTTAGCTGATGATCACTTTTCTGTAGGCAGATGCACTAATTTCTTGGTTCTCTATGTGCTCCACTGGCGTATGTGTCTCTTGTAAGAGTCCCAGGTTGTTTTCACTGTGTCAGTTATGTGGTATACTTTGAGACTGATAAGACTGATAAGTAATACGAATCTTACCTAGCTCTTCCTCTTTAGTAGTGCCCTGCTTTCCCTAGGTCTCTTTCCAGATAGAGATGGTGAATAAATTTTTCAAATCATTTTTTTTTGTTTTGTTCTTGTTTGGGGGGCATCACTGCCCTCTGGTGGTGGGAGTAGGAGGTCCAGCCTTGCTCCTGGATTTGAATGTCCAACCCAGTGGGCCGCAGTCCTGCGCACAAGCACTAGGCCACTGGGGCTCAGCCCCAAATTTTCCATATCTTGAAGAATGATTCTTGAATCTGATTTGGAATTGCATTTTATTTATGCATCGTTCTGGATTGTTTAACATTTTTGCAAAGTTAGGTCTTCTTATCCATGAACATGGTCCACACATTTGAATGCCTTTGCCCAGCCAATGATGCACAAGTGAATATCTTTCTGCTATACTTTGCTTTGAGTAAAGTTCCAGCTGACATCATCAAAGTTATCCCTCGTTCGTTTCCTCTTCTGTATCAACCCTGACCTTCTGACAGTTCTCTATCAATGTATTTCTGCAACCTTTGGTGGATAATCTTAAGCAAAATTTTACTTGTGTGTGATATAAATTATATTGTTCTATAGTTTGAGCATTCTGTTGGGTAATCTTTCTTTGGAATGGGCACAAAAATGGTATGAAGGCATTTGGCTGTGTTGAATATAATAAACTGTGGATAGCCTTGAAAAGAATGGGAATTCTGGAACACTTAATTGTGCTCATGTGGAACATATACATGAATCAAGAGATACTTGTGCAAACAGAATAAGGAAATACAGCATGATTTAAAATTAGGAAAGGTGTGCGTCATAATTGTATCCTTTCACCATACTTGTTCAATTTGTATGCTGAGAAAATCATCAGAGAAGCTGGATTATGTGTATAAAGAAGAATATGGCTTTATTATTGGAGGAAGGCGTATTAACAACATCTGATATACAGATGACAAAACTTGCTTGCTGAAAATGAAGAGGACTTGATGTGCTTACTGATGAAAATCAATGGTTGTAGCCTGCAATATGGATTACAAATCAATGTAAGGAGACCAAAATCCTCACAATTGAACCAATAGGTAACATCATGATAAATGGAGCAAAAGGTTGAAGCTGTTAACAATTTTGTCTTACTTGGTTCCACAATCAATGCTCATGGAAACAACAATCAAGAGATGAACGGGTATGTTGCATTAGGTAAATCTGCTGCACAAGACCTCTGTAGAGAAATGAAGAGCAAGGATATTGTTTTGAGGACTAAGGTGCACCTGCTCCAAGCATATGAAGCATTGCATCATATGCTTGTTCAAGTTAGACATTTTGTAAGGAAAGTCATAGATTAAAAGAAGCATTTGAATTGTAGTGCTGGAGAAGTATATTGAAAATAGCATGGCCCACTAAAGGGATAAGCAGATCTATATTGGAAGAAGTAAAGCAAGGTGCTCCTTAAAGGCAAGGATGACAAGACTTTATCTCATATGCTTTAGACATGTTGCCAGGAGGGCCAAAGTGAAGGGTCAGTTAAAAGAGGAAGGTCCTCAATGAGATGGACTGACATGGTGGCAGCATGTCACAATTAACACAAGCATTGCAACAATAGTAAGGATGGCGCAGGGCTGTGAGGTGTTTCATTCTGTTGTACATAGGGTCCCTATAGGCCAAAGCCAACTTGATAACACTTAACAACAACAGAATCCATAGACATGGTATATTTTCTCATTTATGTAAGTCTCTATATTTCTTGTAGTTGTGTTTTGTAGTTTTCTTTGTACAAGTTTTGCTTCTCTGGTTGACTTTATTTCATATTTTGGTTGACTATGATTAATGGTATTGTTTTATTGATTTCCTTTTCTAGCTATGTTCATTAGTGTACAGAAGCTCAATTCTTTTGCATGTTGATCTTGTATTTGCCATATAGCCAAATTTTTGCATTCATTCTAAAAATTTTCTTGATGAGCCTTTTTGGGATTTTGTATGTATAAAATCATATCATCTTCTAATAGAGAAGGTTTTACTTCTTTGCATATATATGCATATATATTATTCCATATATATATATAGTTGGATGATATCAGCTAGAATTTGCTTATACTTTTGCATAGATGGTCATAAGGGATATTGGTCTCTAGTTTCATATTCTCGTGATGTCTTTGGCTGGATGTGGCATCAAGTGTATGCACACTTAATAAAGAGAATTTGGGAGTTTTCCATTCTGGGGTAGTTATATAATTTTATGTCAATTTGAAGATATATGAGTGTAGGTCTGCTACTCAAACTGTCAACCAGGTAACAGCCTGATGGTGCCTTTTTGTGGATGTGGCCTTCTAATAATAAGGGCCCTGGAAGCCTCTTTTCTTTTCCTACATTCACCTTCCTAATGCTGACCTTGATGTTCTTCAGAGGCCTGCAGATGCATCCAAAAGTCTTTTCACCCACTGACCTGTGATATTCCTGCATTCTGCATCATTGTTTGTGACTGTATCTGAAGAAGGACTTATGGACTAGTATCAGACTTATGGACTTGAGTTGGACTGGGCCAGGATGCTTTCCCGATACACAGTTACTTCTTGATATAAAGCTTTTTCTTACATATATATGAGTGTCACTTTATTTGTTTCTCTAGTCAACCCAGACTAACACTCATATTTCTCTATATCTGGAATAATGTGAATAGAATTGGTGTCAGCGCTACTCTGAATGTTTGATAGAATGTCCCAATGAAGCTGTCCAGCCTTAGACATTTTGTGAGTCAGTATTTAAATGACTAGATATATTTCTTCTTTTGTTTTATATGTATATTCATTTTTTTAAAAAATTGTATTATACTAGCCCATGTTAGCTTGGGTAGGTAGTGTGTTTCTAGAAATTTTTCCATTCATTCTAGGTTTCCAAATTTGTTGGCATATAGTTCTTCATAATATTGTTATTATCTTCTTTATTTCAGCTGGTTCTGCTATGATGTTGCTTAATTCATTTCTTAATGTTTTCTTCCTTTTCCTCTGTTAAGTGTGGTAGTGTTTTGTCTATGTGTTAATCCTTTCTTGTTTGTTGTTGTTGTTGTTGTTGTTTTGGGCATCACTGCGCTCTGGTGGTGGGAGTAGGAGGCCCAGCCTTTGCTCCTGTGGAGCCACTGCTGGAATTGAACCTCCATTCTGGTGGGCCACCGTCCTGCGCACAACCACTATGCCACTGGGGCTCAGCCCTTTAATCCTTTCTAAGAACCAACTCCGTATCTTGTTGCTTTTCTGTTTTCCAATTTATTTATTTATTCCCTAGTCTTATTTATTTTCTTCTGATGCCTGAAGGTTTATTTTTCTGTTCTTGTTGTAATTACTGGAAATGTTGAATTAAGCCATTGATTCTTGTTTGTCTTCTATTATGTGTGCATTTTATTGTTATAAATTTTCCTCTGCTTTAACTGTATCTCAAAGGTTTAGGTAAGTTGTATTTTCATTCTCATTTGTTTCAAGTAATTTTAATTTCAGTAGTTTTTAAGTAGACTGTTGTTCAATTTTCATGTATTTGATTTCCCTCCTCTAATCTTTCTAATGCTCTTATCCAATTTCATACAAGTGTGACCTGAGAAAATAGTTTTTAATATCTCAATTTTTAAATTTGTATTAAGGTTTATTTGTGTTTTAGTATACGTTTTATTTGAGAAAATGTTCCATATGTACTGGGATAGAGTGCATACTGTGCTATGGTTTGCTGGAGTGGTCTGTATATATGTAATAGTTCAAGTGGATTAATCATATTATTTAACTCTTCTGTGGCATTGTTGACTTTCTTTCTAGTTGCTCTGTGCTTACCCAAGAGTAGAGTAATGAAGTTTCCTACTACTAGTGTAGTGTTGCTGAAACACGGTTACAAATATGAGTACAGTGCAAGACCAACCCATATTTCAATCTGTTGTACATAGGGTCACTATGAATTAGAACTTGACAGCACTTAGCAACAATATAACTGCTAAGCCACTGAGAACCATAGTCCAATCAGTTTGGCACATATTATAGTAGATACACAATTTCATGTCAACTGGAAAAAAGAATTTAGGGGTGGAGTCTAGCCTGTCAATCAGTTCATCACCTGATAATCCCTCCTTGTAGGTGTAGCTGTCTCATGAGGATCCTGGAAAATTCCCCTCTCTTGACTCTGCCATCAGAAGAGCCAGGCCATACACTCTCTGTACTACACATTCCTGTTCACAAGTCACATGAAGCCACACATGGCAGCCAGAACCTTTGGATTCCCATTTATTCACTGCCATTGGATCCACAAGGCTTTGTACCCCCTGGCTTGTGATCTTCCTACATTTCGCATCATTGCATATGACTGTGTGAGTCTGAAGAGTGAATTGTGGGTTATAAACTTGATCTGCTTTGGGAAGGGTTGTTTTCTCCATTAACAATTGCTCTTTGATGTCGAGCTCTCTCTTACACACATTTGAGTGTCTCTGAACTTGTTCTCCCTAGTGAACACAGACTAACACACATATCCTTAACTATCACAATATCTTATTTAATTCTCAGGACTCTCCAGTTTTACTAAGAATTTACCATGGGAAAACCAAGACTCAGAGAGTAAAAAGCACTCTCTTGAGGGTGCACAGTATAGTCCATGTTAAACCACCATAATCTAAGTCTCCAGCCCACAATTCTTCTCATCAATCTGTCTTGTTTCATCATATAAATGTAATCTTCTGCAATACAGGACTATGCCTTGTACCCCTTTTTTTTCTTCTAAGGATAGCAAGTAAGCCACAGGACCATACAGCCTGGGTTTCTATTCTACCTCTGCTCATAACTCCCTGATTGACCTTAGGCAACTGAACTATTTGAAACTTGAGTTTCTTCATATGCAAATAGAAACAACAGCAATGCTTGTCACATAAAACTGTACAGATTAAATGAGATTATTCATGTGCTTAAGCCCTCAATAAAAGCTACTTTAATGTTTTATATTGTTTATATTAACCATTCCTTGCTGGTAATGATTACTCAAAGATTATCATCTGGGAGTTACTGGAAATGCGAGGGAATGAAGAAAAGATGTAGACAAGCAAACCAGTCTTAAATTTGGAAGTGCACAAATAATGTGAGTGGAGCAGCAGGTATATGTATAGCTGAGTTTCTAGTACCACGTGACTGTGAGGTCCTCAGCACATGGTTCCCTCGAGGTGGTTTCAAGCAGATTCCCCAACTCCTCACTTAGCTATTCTAAGCAGCCTGTAGGGGGAGCCCAGAAGCTAGGACGATGGGGAATGGGGAGGCTACTGGAAATCTTATTAAGGATAGAAACAGCACCCTACCACTACCACCCATCTTAGTCGCCTCCCAACTAAGACCTTCTGCAGGCCCAGGGAAGCTCTGCAGCCTAACAGAAGCTGTCCTTCAATCCCAGTAGCTACCTTAGCACTCTGGGAGAAATGGTGACAGTGAAGGCAACATCTGAGTTAGGGGCAAGGGAATGGTATGATAGGCAGCCAATTTCAGCACCTCCTTGTCACGGGGACAGAGAAGCATAAGGGGAGGCATTAGATTCTACAGAGCTGCCTAGAAGCTGACTCCTAAAATCACCCTCATTAGTCCCCTAACCCTTTCCCTGACTGGAGACAGCTCTCCAGAGCGTGGCTGGCTCCTTCCTGGCTTAGTCGGGGAGAAGCGCAGGACTCTGGGACTCAGGGTATGCACAGGAGGGAAGCAGGCAGAAGAAGGGACGCGCTGAAGTGAATGGTTTAGGAGGAGGGCTGAAAACATCCCCAAACAGCACTGGCTGCAATGGGAGGGGGGGCCCGCGCAGGAGGCAGTGGAGGTGGTGGGGGAAGTCTTGAGGCGCAGGCGCAGTAGGGGCCCAAACCCTGCTCCCTCCTCCTCTCAGCGCCTCTTTCTCCACCCTGCTCCCACCTAGACACACTCTCACACGGGCTCTCAAGGTGTTTTCTGCACAGCGGAAGATGGCGACAGACTGAGGGGGCATGGCCAGCGGGAGCCGCGGATTCCTGCCGCTCGGCGGCCGTCACAGTGGTGTGCAAGAGAAGCGGAAACGAGGGAGGCGCACTAAGTAAAAGCCCCAGTCCGTGGCCGGCGCCTGTGGTGCCCCTGGGAGCCAGGTGGCTCTCCAGCCGGAACTCCAGGAGCAGCCGGCACGGCGCGAGCGGAGCCTCCCCAGACCCACTCCCGCTCCCTGCCAGCGCAGGAGTGGAGCCTCGCGGGCTGCCCGGTGGACTGGCCGATCGGCTTCGTGGGGCACGAGGGCGTCCGCGAAGAGCGAGCAGTGGGCAGCAGGCGGGCATACTGGCGGGAGCGGAGCGGAGCGGTGCGGAGCGAGGGGCAGCGGAGGCCAGGCCCGCACGGAGACGCCAAACGGAAGCGGGCGGAGCGGGAGTGCCAGCCGGGCACCCGCCGGCGCGGAGTGGAAGGACGCGGAGCCCAGCGGACCCGCGGGGCCTGACACTATGAGGAGGGCTGCACCACGGCAGCCGCCGCCCCAGTGCCCCGCACCGCCTCCCGCCGGGACGCCAGTAAGCGCCTAGCGGGCCGGCGGCCGAGCCTGGGTTCTGATCCGGCAAGAGCCCCAGGGCTGTGGGGAGCAGACGCAGGCGCCGGCCTGAGCAGGACCCTGGGCGGGCTGGCCTGTCTCGCCATGAGGCCCCGGAGGTAGAACCTGGACGGCGTGGAGGAGCGCAAAGTGGCGCACAGCCTGCCAGTGGAGACGGCCGTCCGGCCTCGCGCCAGCTTGCCTTCTCCAGCCCGGATCCCCCTGAAATATGTTCAGGGGCGCTTGGATGTGGCCGGGAAAAGACGCCGCCGCGCTGACTATCTGCTGCTGCTGCTGCTGCTGGGCTCCCAGGCCAAGCGACAAACCTTGCGCTGACTCCGAACGGGCGCAGAGATGGCGACTGTCCCTAGCGTCCCTGCTCTTCTTTACTGTGCTGCTCGCTGACCATTTGTGGCTGTGCGCTGGGGCCCGGCCCCGAGCTCGGGAGCTGAGCAGCGCCATGCAGCCGACCTGGGAGACCGGCAGTGAGCAGGAGCCCATGCCCCCTCGCCCTGTGTTGCCTTTGCCGCCACCGCCGCCACCAGGTACTTGCGGATCCGGGTACAGCAACCTGACCAAAGCTGCCCTGGCTCCAGGCAGCGGGCCGGACTGCGGTGGCGGCTCAGAGCCCGTGGGGCTGGACGCAGCTTGCACCAAATTGCAGCCTTTGCAGAGACTTTTTGAACCGACTACCCAAGCCCCTCCTCTGCGACCCCTGGATTCTCTTTCCCGTGCCCATGCTAAGTTCCCCTCCGCCCAAAAAAACTTGCTCAAAGGCCATTTTCGGAACTTCACTCTCTCCTTTTGTGACACCTACACTGTCTGGGACTTACTACTGGGTATGGATAGCCCAGACAGTCTGGACTGCAGCCTGGACACCCTACTGGGGGACCTATTGGCTGTGGTGGCCAGTCCAGGCTCCGGGCCCTGGGAGGCGTGTAGCAACTGTATCGAGGCATACCAGCGGCTGGACCGACATGCTCAGGAAAAATATGACGAGTTCGACCTCGTGCTACATAAATACTTACAAGCTGAAGAGTACTCAATTCGGTCCTGCACGAAAGGTTGTAAGGTAGGGACACAGTCCGTGGCCAAAACAGTCACCTTAGCAGTGCCATCAGTGATGGCAGGAGTGGGAGAAAAGAAGGCGGCACTGCTAAGAGTGCACCCTGGGAGCCTGTCCAGGGAAGGGGCCTCAGGGATCCAGATTAAGTTACCACCTGATCAACTTCGACTCATTCAGAATTTGGGTGCCTTAGAGCTTGTGCCATCCTGGCCCCACATGTCAGGAGGGGTAGGGATAATGGGGCCCTAGGAGTGGCATAGGGTTGGAATTGAGAGCCTTGTAGGAGCCCCGTGTCTAACTGGTGCAGGGGGAAAGTTGATGGGAGAAACACAATTTGGCAACCTACCACTCGCTGAGCTGTCCCCTGCCAAAGAGTTTAGAGGAGGGGCACTCCTCATGGTCACCATTGACCTTACAAGACATGAGATTGACTGGTCAGGGCCCAGGCTTGCGAAACCCAGGAGGTTTTTCTCTTTCAAGAAGGGGACCTGCTGGTTCTTATCCCCTGACAAAGGAAGAAACTGAGGATAGAGCATCGTGGTCTGGGGGAAGGTCAGGCCATTGAATGGTACATTGCAAATTGTCCAGTGATTCTCAATGCCCTGGGGTGGCACTGGAGGAAAAAGGTGGTTTCCTGACTGCTGTGGGCACAGGGACCCAGAGGAGAGGAGAGGGAGGCGCAGCATGGCCTGCTTAGGCCAGAGATGTGTGCTGAGAAACTTCCTGACCCTCAGTGGGGTCATTCTCAACAGTAGGTTGATGGGGCTAGGGTAATTTGGGATGTGGTGCTACTGTCCTGTTTACCCCGACGGTCCATGTGGCTTTGCCTTTGTCAGGAAAGGGAAGAGCAAGGTCAAAGGGTCAAGTGGCAAGGAGACCAGGTGGAGCAATGAGTAACCTTTCTCATCCTGGAACTGGGAGCTGAGAATTGGAGAGGGACACAATTGCCTCCAAGCTTATCTCATCTCCGTCCAAAGTGTTGGGGCGAGGGGGAGAGACGGATAATATCCCTTCCAGTCCAGTAAAACCCCTTGTGCTTCTTCTGTAGGGCCTCCATGCTCTTGATGAACTCCTAGGGATTGGAGGCAGAAGGCTGAGGAGAAAATTGGTAGCTCCTTATTCCTGACTTCACTTTCTCCTTCTCCCTTTTCTGTTCTCATAACCTAGCAGTCTTCCTCCCGCCTCTCTCAGCCTCAGCTGACTCACTGCCTCACTCACACTATCAAATGAGATATTCCATTTCTTAAAGGTGTACAGACAGATACACATTGCCATACAACTTCGCCCCACCCTCCACCGCAGGCAAAATCACTCAGAGAAACAGAGAGGGTGATAAAACCAACAAATAGTGCCATAGATGTAGGCACCTTGTCATACAAATGTATACTTTCTCATGCAGCCAGAAGTGGTATAACACAAAGAAAGACACATTTTGTCATATAGAGTTAGAAGAGCACACTCTCGATGCCAGTCCCACACACATACACCCAGTGAGAACAGAACGATATAGTCTAGTTGCCGATGGAACAAAGGATATCTGTCTTTTGTGATTCTTCATCCAGTTCCATGACCCTAAGTGTATATTTTCTTATTCATCGGAATGAATGATAGATCACACCACAATTTCTCCATTGGATTTATTCTGTGCTAGATTCCACTCCAAGCTCTGACCCCTCATGTAAATAATAACCCTTCGCCTTGTTTTTACTAAGTCATTTGATATGGGAGAAAACCCTTTCTCAAATCAGGAGCCTTTTTCTCCTCTACTACATGCTAGTGGTGTGACCTTGGGCAAGTTTTTCACTCTGCTCAGTTTCTGTTTCCACATTTGTAAAACAGGGATAATCCTTGCTCTGCCGCATCCTAGGTTTTGTGAGATTCAGAGGAGAAGAGGGAGTTGATCGTAGTTTACAATAATAAAATACCACCTGGCATAGATGGTGTTTGGGTTGAACTGCTTTGTGGTTTTTAACCACTTTCACGTACATTTTGAGATCACAACTGCTCCACATAGTTGGCAATTGTACAGATGAAAAAGTTGACGTGCATAAGGGGTTTTCAGTTTATGAACAGGAGTCTAAGCCTCTTGCCAGGCCTCATCAAGTTTTCAGTGGTCAGCACCCTCCCTCGTCTCCTTTGCTTCTCTCTAGCGAATTTCTTGTGCTCTCTTGACGACTGCTGTGCCAGGAGAAAGGCAGTCCCAGCTCTACGGTTCTCTTTTTTGGGCTTACCCCACCTCCTGTGCTCTCTTCCTTAACTGAAGCCAAAGCCCACAGGCCTCTCTAGTCCAGCTGTATTATGGGTCACTATGGGGAAATATATTCTTGACCTCTTCTGTCACTCAGCAACTTCTCATTTCAGCCCTTACCATCACCTTGCGCTCAGACACATTTGCCTTCTTTGTCCATTCCTAAACCTGCCTCTGGGCTCCAAGCCCTCCTGCCGAGCCACATGAGCCTCTTTGGAGATGAAGCCCCTCCTCAGGGCTACTCTTGGGTAAAAAATGTAAAGATACAGGCCAAGGCACAGAAGCTTCTTCTACTTTTGGAAACCGAACCTAGTATGTCCGACCTCCAGGACCAGGTGGCCCCTTCTTTCCAGGTACTTGTCCTAAGGTTCTCAGTCATATCCTTTCTGGGCAGCCTCAGAAACCCTTCTCTCTTTCTTTGCAATGTATGCCCCTGTTTTTGGCTCCACAAATCATACCTGCCCTTGCTGCTGCCTGTGATACCTCCCAATTTAGTATCAGCTGCAATATTTCCATAAAGTGCGACTGACTTCCTCTCACACAGCTGTTAACTTAGACAAGCCCAATGTCCACCACCACCCCTTTTCCAAGTCCCTGGGTACGAGCCTCGGTCCTCTACTACTGCTCTATGCAAAGCTCCACTTCACACCATGACCCTGCTGGCCCCAGGATTAATGGACAACCTCCTCACTACTGGACCACTATGGTTTCTCCCCCATAGATCTCCATGTTTCCAACCTGGTTCCAAGTGCTTCTTCTTCTTACCTCTGCCTCTTTTCTGCTCTTCAGAACACTTAGACAGGAGAGAGTGGTGGAGATGGGAACAAACCTATGTCATCTTTAACAGCATGAAGAGATAGATGTCCAAGAGAATGACAGTTCTCGCCTCTGCTAGCAGAAGGTCTCATCAATACAGGTTAATGCTCAGGAGAGATGTGATAATTCTATTATATCCTGTCCTAGTCCAAACCTACCCAGCACACTGCTTGATATTTGATTCTATGTCTCATATCGACTATGTTGGAGAAGAAGCTATAAACCATTGAACAGAGAAGATAGTTAATGGAGTTGTGGCTGTTTCAGAATAAGAGAAGATTTGGAAGGAGGTGTTCTCTGACTTCAGATTTCACAATACTTGTCATGCTATAAAAGAAGAGGTATGTCTTGCTTGGCCTCAGAGAGACTTCAGTCAGATAATCCTGGGTTCAAACCTAAGTCTTTGATTTATTTCCTATGTGACCTTGAGCTAGGGGCTCCAACCTTTGGGATTTACTTTTCTCATCTGTAAAATGGGGCTAATTTATAACAACATCTCCATGAGGTCACTATATATTTTAAACATTTTACTGAGGGTTCCATATAATTGTATCAAGTACATTTGCACATATGTTGCCATCATTATTTTTCTAGACTAGCGGTTCTCAAACTTCCTAGTGCATGACCCTTTAATATAGTTCTGCATGTTGTGGTGACCCCCCCAACCATAAAATTATTTTCATTGCTACTTCATAACTATGGGTTGTTCAATCCCCAAAGGGGTCAGGACCCACAATTTGATAACCACTGTTCTAGACATTTATTTTCTATTGAGCTCTTAATGTCAGCTCTCCCCACCCCTCGTTTACCTTGATAAATTATAAATTATTATTATTTTCATATCTTACACCAACCGCTGTCCCTCTTCCCCCACAATTTCTGTTGTTTGTTCAGGGGCATGGGGGGGGGCAGAGCGATTATGTGTCCATCAGGGTCATCTGTTCCCCCTTCCTCCTCTCCTCTCCCCACCTTCCTTCTGTCCTCCTAGTATCACTACTCTCATTCCTGTTTCTGAATTTGGGTCTTATGTTTATCTGTACCTGTGCACATGCTTCAGTCTGGTCCACAGTGAAAAGCAGTACTAGGATCGTGATAATGGGGGATGAGGAGGCCTTAAGGAATCAGAGGAGTGTTACGTGTTTCATCGGTGCTTTACTGCAACCCGATTGCATGAGGTCACTATTAATGAGTGTGTACTGTACCTAGTTATATCATATCAAAGTTGCTCCATTTACAGTTATTTCTTACACACTCTTACAAAGCAGGAATAAATTACCTTAGGAGGAAGTATGCTCTTATTCCCAGCATATACCTGGCCAGATATGGGCAGATTCTAAGGAGAAATTCCATAGCAGTTGCTCGAACATCAGAGTACCAGGGAAGAAGGACTGAGTGGTTTCTGGGGCCTATTTCAGACCAGAGTTTTGGCCTGTAAACAGTCTTCTCCCTGAGTAGCAGGACTGGATGGAGGATGGCTGGTGAAACCTTAGCCCAACATCTACACACTGCAAAGGGGTTCTGCAGTATGCTAGAGCCAGTGCCTTCCATATATGCATACTCACTGAATCCTGCTCTTCCTCCACTCCAACTGACAGCTGTTTCTTCCTCATTGTTTTCCTCCCTTCTCCCACTTTTCATAGTTTCCTGCCAAACTGAATTCCTCAGTTTACATTAGGCATAAGGGGTGCTGAGAGTAAGGAGCTTGGGGCACTGAACATAGGGCAGGAACCCCAACGTGGCCAATGGCCCCTGTTGTCATCTATATTCAAGACAGAGAGTAATGATCAATAGACACACAAGGTACCCTGCTGTTAGAGGGTGGGAGAAACAATAAATAGATGACCATCTAAGAACCCTGGCACCTCCTTTCCTAAGGTAGGAGCCTTCAGATTCACATAAGCTCATCACCTTATTACCAAGGAATGTAAAGATAGGGTTCTGGTAAGGAGAAATAATGAAGATATCATGAAGCAAGAACAGATGATATAGTGGGGGAAGTGGGACAATAGTTTCATGATGTCTACACCACTCCCAGCTCCATCCTAAACCTGCCTCGACCCCTACTCCCATATTCCCCACCAATTTTACCCCACACACAACATCATCCATAAACCGACAACACCATAACATTCTCGACCCTCTGCTCATCACCCTACCACACTCCACTCTACACCACACACGCTAATCCGTACTCCCAACCTACACTCACTTATTTTAATCCCCACTTTTGCAACAGCCATTTTCACCCTCACTTAACTCTTAAATCTGGTGTTACCTCTTGCCCAACCCACACCTACCCCTCCTCTTACTCCAAACCCTCACCGTACTTTGCACAACCGTTTCCTTTCCAAGCCTTGTGCTACCTTACTGCATATCCCGCTGCTCCCTAACATTTCATTCTTTTAACCCATTCACTTCTCTTGTCCCTTCCTCTCATCCTTGTCAATCTTTATTGCATTCTCCATATCTCTCCCATTCCCCTTTCCCACATCCCAGGTCCTTCTGCTCGTCTATTCTATACAGGACAGTTTCCTTTCCCTACATACTTCCGCCCTTCTCAACCCATCTCCTTCTCATCCCATTTTCCCCGCCCTATCTCTCACCTTGTGCACCATATCCATTCCTTTCCCTGTACTACAATACTCTTTTAACTGCCTTTACTTTTACTTCCACTCCTTGTTACTGCTAGCACTAGCTTCTTCCCAATCCCTTATACCACCTCCCTCTTAACAGACCATACCTTTTCCTCTCTTATTTCACTCCCTCCCACATCTCAGACCACACTCCTTCAGCCCCAAACCTTCCCCACTTTGACCCTATTAAATTCACCCACCCATATCCACTCCCCAACATGTTCCTGTTTAATATCCAATTTCACTTTTTTTCACCATCCATTTCTTATCTTCCATCCCATCCCAGCCCCATATCCTGTATGCTTTTCTATGCCCCCTTCTTTATTCCCCTGACAATGCACCTCTTTCCAATAACATCTCCACATCCCCCATCCCTCATATGCCTCATTTCCCACTCAAACTATGTCTCTTATTCCCTTGCCCTCCTCTGGCTCACTTTCATCTTCTAGCCTTCTGTTTTGTCAACCCCTTCCTACCTTTCTCCCCCTTTCCCATTCTTTACCCTCTTTATCTTCCACCGTCTGAATGCAAGCATATTCAGATATATACATACACACTCACAGACATACATTCCTAAGTTTTCTTCATGGCTACTTCCCATCTTTCACACAGGCTACTTCCCATCTTTCACACCTCACAACTAACCTCACCATGTCAACACGAACCACCAGGAATGATACGCTAGTATCTCCTAAAGTGTGTGTGTGTGTGTGTGTGTGTGCGTGCACGCGCGAGTGCACGTGCTAGGGTGGAAGAGGAGACTTAGGTGAAGGAAGGGAGCCGAAGACCTTCTCATTCAATATCATAGTCTGGATGGAAGAGTCTGCTGAACAAGATGGAGGTGGGAGGTGGGCTGATAATGAGAGACAGTGAGAGGGAAATAGAATATATGGTGTAAGATGGAAGGAGGGTCAAGAATCTCTGAACATAGAACAGTGTTCTGTGTATGAGTTGGTACCTCAGGGAAAGCATACATTTATGCTATGTTGGTAGGGATGTAGGCTAATACCTCAGGCTGGAAACTTGAAATTTTACTAAGAAAAACTTCTTCCTGAAGGAAGTTCTTTTGTGCTCTTACTCTCCTATGCTCTTTCTTGTGTGCACATGCAGACTGGGTAACATCCTTATCTCATCTCTCAGTCACACACACAACCCAGATGCAGTCCCAAGAAAGACAGAGCTCCTGGATCAACTCTTGATCTGCCAGTCCTTGCAGCTGACTCTGGAGTCAGTTCATAGCAGTTCGGGAGAGTGTTAAATGAACATCCAGGAGCAGCCTGGGCTTCTGGGTCTTACCAAATCTGGGCCCACAGAACAGTTTTCCAATGTTGCCTTGGTAAGTCTCTGGAGAATGAATATGTCTGTGTTCCTGTGGTAATAAACACACAAACCAGAATTTTGACCAGTGACCGGGGATGGTGGACCAGCATTTTCTCCATGGAAGCAAGAGGTACTTCCAAAAAGCCTGAATATTTAAGTGCTGGGTCAAAAAGCTGCTTAGAAGGGCCAGCTGACTGTCAGTAGCCTGGTTAGTCTTGTGACTAATTGTATGTTGATTTACTTTTCTATTTTTTTTCTGTTTGGTGTTGATATATACAAGATAAATAGAATGGGCAATCTTACAGAGCGAGCAACTAGTCCAACAGTTCCCGGGTGCCATGGGTTGGGAGGGGACAAGGTGAGTGGGGAGCAGGGGAACAGGAAGTATTCTAAAATTGATGGTGAGGAGGCGGTAGCTTTTCTGATCCAGTTTAATCAATCAAATTATTTCTGAGATAAATTACTGAGAGATGAATGGTGGGTAAACAAAAGTGGGTTAGGAAGATATATATGTATATATATATATATATATATATGTGTGTGTGTGTGTATTTGTTTATGTATATATATGCAACTGCAACAAGGAAGCAGATGGACCTTGAGCCTCTACTTAAATCTTACTTCAGTTCAAGAATGATTTGTTCTAATAATGCTACATTGTATGATGCTCACTTTTCTGACACAATCACTGAAGACAAAATGGACACATATGCAAAGATGGTAAAAAAAAAAAGCTGATGACTATTAAAAGATATACCATCTTGGGTCTTAAAGGCTTGTAGCTGAGCAAGTGGCCATTGAGCAGGGAAGCAATAAACCTTCATGAAAGAAACATACTAAGCCATGTGATCATGAAGTGTCAATGGGCAGAGGTATGAGAAGTTCAAGAATAAGTAACCAAATTGTAGTGAAGGGCTGTGACTATAGTGAAGACCCCAAATCCACAGTCCCTCTCAGAAGAATCACACAGAAGGAATAAAAAATCCAGGAAGTGGTATGGCACTTCAGCGCCACATAACTGTTCTCTAATTCTTTAGTATTTTCTCCCCTTACTATTATGATTTTTATTTGTTTTACTTCATTAGTTTTGTTAGCTTTGTGTATGTTCATTTGCATATTTAAGGTTGCTCGGTACATAAAAGCCAAGATAAATAACCTTTCAGAAACAGTAACAGGAGTAATGGTTCCTTGGGGCTAATGTGAAGAGGTGGGGGGGAGGGGTAATAGCGAGCAGATAGCACTGATTATTGTATAAATCCACTCAATGGGATCAACAACAGAATTGTATGAAAATGGATATAATGGATCATGTAAGAAATGGCTTACTTATCCCGCCTATTCCCTCCAGATAGAGATGAAGTGATAATAATATGTCCTGACACAAGATAATAAGAAATAGCTACAACAACAAAAAGGCAACAACATCACAAACAAACCCTAAAAGGGTTCACGGTTTAATTGTCGTTCTTTATGAGTGTTTCCGGTCGAGTCTGATGGGGCACCTCCCCCTGGACCCACAGTCTGTTTTTGGTGTTCCCTGGAAACTTCGTTCCTCTGTTCCCCTTGATGCTCTGTTGTGTACCCCTGGGGTCTGAGTCGGGGATGGTGAGCTCAGTGTCTCTAGTGTTGTCCCTCCTGGTGCTATGGGACAGGAACCAAAGTTGTGTCTCCTGGTGGGGCCGGCCATATGATCACTCGGTGCATTGGCTTCTCTTAGCTGAAACAATATTCTTGGAACTTGGTGGGCCAGGATGTGTTTCACTCTTTTTTCCCTCACCTCTCATTGACTCCAGTATTCTCTGATCAGACAAACCCCTCTCCTTGAGCTGTAGCAACACTGCTGTCCTCTGAAGTGGATTCTTCTGGGTTGGGGGGTGGGGGGTTTGGGGAGTCTTGTGCACATAGTAAATATTGAGGCCAGTCCCTCAGGTCTCTCTGTAAGTTCTCTGCTTCATGTCAGTGTGTTGTGTTCTTGTCTTGGGCACTGGGTTGAAGTCTGGTTCCTCTTTCCCTGTGGAGATATGAGTAACAACCTCCCCTTGGGTGGGTTAGTGCCCTGTTCCCCCTGCTTCCCATGTCCCTCCCTTTTCTCTCCCCTCCTTTTTAGTGGGCTACTATATATATATATATATATATATATATATACACACATATATATATGATTTTAGTCTGGCCTCTACCATATTACCTGGACCTCCCCCTAGGGACATATGTATACAGTAGTTTCTTCCTTATGCCACTTTTGGATTTTTGGAACTTAACCTCAGTGAAGCCATGTTGTATTTGTCTTTTTGTGCTTGGCTTTCTTCACTCAGCATAATTTCTTCCAATTCTTCCCATTTTTTGATGTGCTTCATGCTTTCATCACTGCTTTTTAGGGATGCATAATACCCCAGTTCCAGGGGGACATGGGAGAGGAGGAGACGGGGGGAAAGGAGTGGGTGTTTACAGATCCAGGGACAAGGGAACAGCAAGTGACTGAAAATTGATGGCGAGGAGAGTGTAGGAGATCTGGCAGGGCTAGATCAATGACAGTGTAGCCGAGAGGAATTCCCAAAACCCAGATGAAGGCTGGACATGATAGTGAAACAAGAGGAAAGTAAAAAGAAATAGAGGAAAGAAATAGGAGGCATTTATAGAGATCTAAACACAGGCATATACATATGGAGATATATTTATATATGACTAAGGGAAAATAGAACTATGTGCATATATTTATAGGGTCGACATTAAGGAAACACATAGACGATGGACCCCTACCCAAGTACTCCCCCAATGCAAGAACATCTTGTTCTAATAATATGGCAGTCTGTGATGCTCACCTTCACAACACGATCGCTGAGGACAGAGCAGATGCATAAGCAAATGTGGTGAAGAAAAATGATGGTGCTTGCCTATCAAAAGATATAGTGTCTGGGGATTTAAATGGTCATCTACCTGGGAAACAACAAAGCCCACATGGAAGAAGCACAGCAGCCCGTCCCAATATGATCGCTATAGACAGAGCGAGTGCATAAGCAAAAGTGGCGAAGAAAGCTGATGGTGCCTGTCTGTCAGGGGATGTAGAACTTGGGGACTTAAAGGCTTGAAGATAAACAAGTGGCCATCTAGCTGAGAAGCAACAAAGCTCACATGGAAGTAACACAGCAGCCTGGGTGATCACGAAGTGTTGAGGGGATCAACTAACAGGCATCAAAGAACAAAAAAATCTTATTGTGAATGAGAGAGAGTGCATAGTGGGGACCCAAATGCCATCTGTGCCCAACTGGACATTCTCTCACAGAAGGCCTGGAGAGGGGACGTGGCAGTCAGGGTGCAGTGTGACGATGATGAAACATACAATGTTCCTTTAGCTCTTGAATACTGCCTCCCCCCACACCCAATATTATGATCCAAGTTGTACCTTACAAATCCAACTGGATCAGAGGATGTACACTGGTACAGATAATAACTGGAAACACAGGGATTCCAGGCCAGAAGAACCCCTTAGGACCCCTGAGAGGGGCGGTAATGGAAGGGTAAAGGGAAGGTAGGGTAGAAAAGGAGAACAGATTGCAAGGATCTACATATGGCCTCATCCCTGGGGGACAGTGGAGAACTGGGTGAGGGGAGACAACGGATCATGTAATATATGACAAAATAACAATAAACTATAAATTATCAGGGGTTCATGGGGGAAAATGAGGAGTGGATACCAGGGGCTCAAGTGGCAAGAAAGTGTTTTGAGAATGATCAGGGAAACAAATGTACAAATGTACACAATGGATGTACAAGTGGATAGTGATAAGTGTTGCAAGAACCCCCAATAAAATGATTTTCAAAGGCACTAGTTTTAGCCCCATTGTACAGATGAAGCAACGAAGGCTCAATAAGGGGAAGTGGTTACTTAGGCCACATTGTTAAAAGGAGAACTGACATTCAGGTCCAGGTCTACATGATCCGAGAGCCTTTATTTCCCTAAATCAGATGTATAGAGAAAATGTTACTAATTGCCTCCACCTATCAGAGGCAATTCCCAATTGGCTTATAGGGAGGTGAGAAGCTAGATGTACTGAAAGAGAGTTGCCGCAGAACCTATTGCTAGCTTGTCCCAAAGTGGACATCTCCCAATGTCTTCTTTTTTCATTATCCATTTTTTGACCTTGAGATCCAGTGACAATCATCTGTATCTTCCTAGGTTACCAATAAGTATTTGATCCTTGTTTACATGTTTCAACAGAGGAGATAGAAGGAGCTAGTGTCCTTTTGCCTTCTTCTTTCAGCCCTGAGGTAAGATATCTCATTTCCAATTCTGAGCATATAGTCCAGACTTGAGCCTGGTCCGGTGCGGCCTGATGAGGTCTGGCTTGGGGACTAGAGACACAGCTCCCATGTCAGTGTTTCCATGAGACCCTGTTCTTGGACTGTTAGACTTCTTCAAGTTGCAGAACGAAATGCTAACCTTTCGGGTTCTGCTTCAGAATAAAGAGTTTAAAGTTTGGTGGCAATGTATCCTGCCATTTGTTTCAAGTTGATAGCATGACTGCTTGGCTGATCTATGAAAGCTGAGGATGTCTGTTTAATGTTTAGCACCCCTAAAACTTACAACCAAGATCTTTAAAAAATACCCTTTGTTCCAATTAACAACAAAAATATAACCAGAAAAAGTCTTAAACACACTCTTACCATTATAACGTATTTTCTTATAATATGGTTTTCTGTGGTTGTACATTGTTAGTTGAAACCATAATCTTTGGTTCATTTAACATTTTTCTTTTTAAAAAATAACATTTTGATGTGTTTTAGCTGAGTTTAAACAGCAAAGTACTTTCCAATTTAGCACATTTTATGCAAACTATCCTGGGACCTGGTGACATTTTTCACAATGTGTCCATATTCGCATCATTGTGACAGTTGTATTGGGTGGGGGGGAGGGTAGTCTTCTAGACTCTTATCAATCCAGCATGTCTGGCCTTTTAGGAATTTGCGGGTTTTTCCCTACATTTTAAAAAACAGTTTTATTTGCAATTTATCCGCATAGTATACAATTCAGTAATTCAGTCATATCAATTTTGTACAATTTTCATGTTTAATTCTGGAGCATTTTCTTCTTACTTGTAGTTATTGTTATTAATGTAATTATTATTTTATCTAATTGTGCAAAAATTTAAACAGCAGAACATTTTCTTTTCCACCACTTCTACTTGTGTAATTCAGTGTCATTGATTATACTCTTCCTGCTGTATAGCCTCTATTAATATCTATTTTCAAATTATTCTACCACCATTGACATAAACACAATGCATCCTATGTAACAACTCTTTCCCCTTCACTTATGTAATCATACTTCCCCGGTTAAGTCACTTTTAAAATGAGTTGTGTAATCACAATAAATTCTAGTGCTCACCCCCACCCTCCTGCACACATTATTGGTTCCCCCAAACCTCTCACGCACCCATTCCCCAACCCTACATCAGCTATAAACCCTTGCTTCAGTGAATATGCAACTTTGACAGTTGTATGAATCTACACTTTCTGTGCTTCCCAAACTGGAAAACTCAACAGAAACAATAAAAAAACAGAAACAAAGCAATGTGCTAAGGATAAAATGAAGATAAAAATACAAATAATGAGTAAGAAAGAAAAGATCACCGTCAATAGTTAAAAAGCCAGGGAAGAAATTTCTGTCATGGAAGACATACTTGATCATTGAAAAAATACAGCTTGGGTCAAAAGGGAGGTCAACTGACCAAGAATCAAGTTCAATCCAGCATAATCAAGTTCGCAATGACCTCTTAGTAAAGCTGTTCGAGACCAGCCAGTGGATTAACCTGACTAGATATTCTGCAGATGGGTTTTGGACTCCCACTGTCATTGACAAATTGGGTGTTCACAATTTAAGCTCTGGTACTTTTCCTTTAATCATATTTGGATTTTGTTATTATCATACTTGAATCACACAAGCCGATGTGTTTCCTCCATGTGGACTTAGTGGACTCCTCACTTAAATGGCTGTTTGTTTGAATACAAGCCTTAAAAACCCCAGATAGTATTCTGATTGATAGATAGGCGCTATCTGCTTTTTTCATCATACTTTGCTGTAGTACCCTCATCTTCAGTAATAATTTTATTGAGGTGAGTATCAAGCAGGGCCATGTTATCAAAGCTAACTCTTGTTCGATTAGGGCTAGAGTTTGTGGTAGACCAGAATCTATCTGCTTTTCCACAAGGTATGTATGGCTCAGGTTTACTTTGGCAGTTGTATTATGACAAAATCAATACCCTGTAAGACCAATTATACCAACAGCCGCAACAAACCATCCAGAAAACAAACAAACAAAAGGCAGTAAAGCAAAAACTCATATGAACAACAAAGTAAAACATTGTCAATCATCCCCCTGGGGTATAAGGCAATTATACTGATAGCATCAACTATTTTTCCAGTGACAGATCACTCTAGACACTGACGGTATGAGGAGTCTATGCGAGTATATTTCCAGCTTGACCCACAACTCATGAGTCGTTGCCCTATACAGTTTGGTCTCCTATTCGATTGAGCTCTATTTACCCTAAACATGGAGGTTGGTGTCTGGGGGAAACTTCCTGGATCAATTCTTCCAAGTGCAGATCCCTGTCCAACAGAACAAAACCCATCATCACTGCAAGCGGGACTTCAAGGTACTAAATATATATATAGTGATTCTTGGTACCTTTGCATTGGTCACCTACCAAGCCGAGTGTAGGGGGGTGTTGCCCCAATGTGTGCACCGAGGCAGCCACTCTCTGCTTCCTCTCCCATCCAGTTTTAATTTTTTATCGTGAATTAGTCAAAGGTATACAGAGCATATCAGTTTGTTTCCACTCAACAATTTATATGCAACTCTTTTCATCTCATCAGTTGCAACCCCTACCATGTAACAGCAGCTAACTCTGAGTTTCTTATTTCCATTCCTCCTCCTTTCCTAACCCTTTTGAACTTTGGGTAAATGCTGCCTCTTTGATATCAAATAGTTGATTATTCTAAGTTGTATATGCCTCCCTTATAGGCCTATCTTTTACAGACTAAGAATTGAGCCATGGGAGTGAGGTTTTTTCCAGACATGAAGAGTGACTTATCCTGCTATTTATAACATAGTCTTACACTGTATATTGTAATGTAATTAGATATTCATAAGCATCATTCTTGACAAATGTACATGAGGATGGTATTTCAGAATAGGCATGGGGCAAAGTCTACTGTTCAAATCCACTAGATGCTCCTCTTGAGAAAGAGAAGGCCATCTGCCCTCTTAAAGAATTATAGCTTAAGAAACCCCATGTAGGGTTGCTGTGTTGGGATCTATTTGATGGCAATAGGCTTGGTTTGGATTGTTGTTAGATATTTACATTGCTTCAAATATTTTGCTATTATAAATTTTGTGGTGATAAATATGCTTGGTCATAAATCATTATCTAACCTATGGTTCTTTTCTTCCCTCCTAACTAATATCTTCATCAATTTTCCTGATGAGGGTTTTTTTTTCCGTATGAGAGATTTTGGGGGGGAAAATGTCTGTGAAAGATAAAGAGAAGGTAGCTAAAGAATATAAGGAGAATATTCAACCAGTGATGCAGGTATGAGCCTGTGAAGAGAGAATGAAGAAAGGGAGGATTGTATTCGAAGATTATTTGATAGCATCTCACTCCTGAGAAACGTTTGGCCAATGCCCTGGGAAGTCTCTGAACCCAAATCAAAACCCATTACTCTTGAATTGATTCTGAATATTGGTGACCTTACAGAAACTGTATTTATGTGAGTAGATAGCTTCATGTTTCTCCTGGGTTTGAACCACCAACCTTGTAGTTAGAGTAGCTGGTGGCTGTAAACAAATGGTTAACCCGCAGTGCCACCAGGGATCATTCTCTTATCTAATGCTATACATTAAAGGCATTCCAAATCTTTCAGGAATGGGCTTGCATTGCTATCCTGTGTATTTTGAATGTTATGGTGGATCCCTGAGGACATTTCGCTTGGCCCTTTGTCAGTTATGCACGTGGCAGGGTGTCTGAGTAGTGCATTTTCATGGCTACCCCAGTGCTTTATTGAGTTTTATAGTCTGTTGTTCATTATCAGGTTTTATATTTGGTTCTTTACAGATATGCAAGGTTTTGTTTCCATCCTGGTTATTTTTGCTTCATCATTTTTTTTGTTTTATGAATGGTATCATTGAGATTTCATAGAATACCTATTTATAGATCTGCCTCAGATTGTTCCAATTACTTTTAGTTCATTGGGAGTATATTTAGATTGCTAACATTGTTGTTCATTTTACTGAGCTTTGATACCATTAAATAATGTATGCTCAATGTACCAAATCTGATCAAATAAAGGTTTATAAAGGAAACATTAATAATCTCTCTATTCCCTCTCCTCCCATTTACTGCTCTAAGGTGACTGATGCTGATGTTAGCATTTGGGGGAGATCTTTCCACTCTTTTTCTGAGCCAATGTAAATCTTTATGAACAAAATTACTTTTTCTTTCTTTTTTCAGCATACCAATGGGAGCAAAGCATAATTCTGCAGAATGAACTTTTGTAACTACATTTATAGAGTCAAAGATCTTTAATAATTTTAAGGCTCTTGATATATGACAGAGCTTTAAAAAGTTTAGGGAAAGATTTCTTTGTTTCTAATTACATTTTTCATAAACATTTTGGAGTCTCATCATATATTATGAAATTTCTTTACAGGAGAATTATTCCACTTTATATCTTTGACAATTGTGTAAGTCTTTTCAAAAATGGGTGTAGTGATACCAGGAGGGTAGGGGAAAGGTGGGGGGGGAGGGGGAAGCGATCGCAACAATCTACACTTAAACCCCTAGGAGAACGAACAACAAAAACATGGGTGAAGGGAGACAACGGTTAGTGTAAGATATGAAGAAAGTAATCATTTCTAATTTATCAACGGGCCACAGGTGAGGGAGGGGAGAAGGAAGGGAAAAAAAGAAGCTGAAACCAAGGGCTGAAATAGGAAGCAAATGCTTAGAAAATGATTATGGCAACGTATTTACAAATAATCTTGATAAAATTGATGTATGGAATGTTTTAAGAGCTGTAATAGCCACCACTAAAATGATTTTTAAAATAAATGATTTTTAAAAACATTGATGTTTAATTGATTCCCCCACATAGCCACTCTGTAGCACAGATTAGCACTGCCACATTGGGTTTCTGAGACTGTAAATCTATGACAGAAGCAGGCTGCTATACCTCTTTCGTCTATAACAAATGTGTGGTAGGTTCCAACTAACCTTTCAGTTAGTAGGCAAGTGCTTAAATAGATTGCTACCAGGGTTCTAGACATACATCAATCTTGACTGTGAGGTGAATATATTTATCCCCATTTTATAAAGGATAAGACTGGCTCATAGCAGTTGAGTGATTAGCTCAATCCATCCAACTAGAAAGAGTTGAAGCTGGGGTTTGAAGTCAAGGCAAATCCAGTGATTTGAATGCCAGCAAACAATCGTGCTACTCACTCTGTCCTGCCACAAAGTTACTATGGGCAAACCTTGGGGCTATTTGCCTTACAGAAATTTTCTGTTAAATGAAATACCCAGTAAAGAAAGGAAGAAAAGACATGGTGAAAGGCATGTGAAATTGTTTGCTACCGATTAGTAAACACAAATCAGCCTATACTTAGCTAGTTTATTCAGTAACCCACTACTGGGACTTACCCAAGTTCAAGCATCTATTTTTTGGGGGAACATCATTGTCCTCTGGTGGCAATGGGAGGCCCAGCCTTGCTCCTGGAGAGCTGCTGCCGGATTTGAACTGCCAGCCCTGTGGGCCACAGTCCCACACAGCCACTACGCCACCGGGTTTCAGCCTCAAGCATCTATTTTGTAGCAGAACTAGAATCTGAACCTAACTCATGAATGATTTGCTTTGCCCACTGCACCACCAGTACTTCCAATGTTAGGATAGGTACTTTTACTATCTCCACTTACAGATGAGAAAAGTGTGAATTAGAGAAGTTAACTTTCCTGAAGTTTCATATTTGATACAAGCACACCATAAATTTGTCCAAAGGCTGCTTGAATTTAAAGATATCTTACCATGTCATCCCACTATGTATGCTTCCTCCCTGGACTATATTCCCGGATTTCTTGAAGCCCAGGGAGGGAAAATGCTTTGCCTATAGTCACATAAAAAATCGGTAGCCTCAGTGCAAGAAATTACCACTGTCAGATTGCTCAATAAGCAAGGGAGCTTTTGCTTACTTCTCTGTAGTGAACAAGTTAACATTTTTTCACTACATCAAAGATTCTGATTCTAAATATGGTTGGCATCAGTTACTCTCCCAACCCCACAGCACCTGCCTGCAAAATCAGAGCCCTTTTCAAAGTTACAATCACTAGCAGGGACAGAATAACTAGTCAAGGGAAGTTTAAAAAAAGCAACATGAAAATGATGTCAGATTGTATATGACAAGTTAGTAAATAAATACAAATAAGCCTGTGCTTACCTTGCTTATTGGGTGATTTGCCCCTGTCATAGCCAAAGTCACACAACTATTAAGTAGCAGAAGTGGAATCTGAACCCGACTCTGGCTAGAACAAAGACTTTGTGATTAAGAGCATTTTTGAAGTAAGAGGGGAGAAGGTCACATGCATAGCTCCTTTGTGATCTTCCTGAAGCAACAGACTCTGGCATTGGAGTTTTCCAAGGCTTTTAGAGAATCACCTAGGTATCAGGGCACAGCTGGCATGGACTAGCTCATGACCCAAGGCAAAATATGAGAAGCCCTGGTAATGAAGTGGGTTACTTGCTGACTGGCTAAGTAGATCTGCAGTTCAAATCCACCAGCCATTCCATGGGAGAAAGAAATGGTGAATACTCTAATTAAAATTTGCAGTTTAGGAAACCTTAGGGAGTAGTTCAATTCTGTCCTATAGGACTGTGTGTAGCCAGAATCAGCTTGATGCAGATGGGTTTCGTTTAAAGCAATAAGCCAATTCTGCTAGAGCTGACTTTACTAACTGTCAAGGACTAGAGCAGAGGTTCCCAAACTTATATGGTCTACTGTCCTCTTAAAAAAATTCCTCGTGACCTCCCTAGCAATGAAAACCTCTTGTACTCCAGCCCAGAATCCAGGATAAAGTGTAGGTGTCTGCTCTTACAGTGCCCTTAGATCATTCCACACACCACCGGGGGGTGGGGGCGCCCACTTTGGCAAACTATGGACTAGAGCATGAATTACTGGACCTCAGCCCCCAGATAGAAACTGGTGTATTTGGAAGAAGCAAAGGAGTGGCCATCTCCTTACCTTTTTCTAATGTTCCATATTCAAAGGTGTGATGTGTGTGTGTGTGTTTGTGTGTGTGTGTGTGTGTAAAGAGTGAAGCAAGTGATGGCAGAATGGAAATGATTATTTGTAGGTTGAAGTTCCCAAATGAAAAAAACATGGTAGGGCTGAGCCCCGGTGGTGTAGTGGTTGTGCACGGACTGCGGCCCACTGGGACGGAGGTTCAATTCCAGCTCCACAGGGGCAAAGGCTGGGCCTCCTACTCCCACTACCCGGGCAGTGATGCCCTAACAAAAAAATAAAAATACCTAAAAAGAAAAAACCATGGTAACATGGTAAACTTCGGGCTACTAACTGCAGGGTCAGTAGTTCAAACCCACCATGACAGAAAGTTGAGTCTATCTGAAACGGTAAAAATTTACAATCTCAGAAACACTATTTATGGTTGCTCCATGTCAGAAATGACTCAGTGGCAATGGGAATGGTTGTTGTTTAGCCACTGCTGTTCAGTTGGCTCCACCCTATGTACGACAAAATGAAACATGACCCGTTCCTACACTGTCATTACACTTGTTCTTATGTGGGGACTCATGTTTGAGTAATGTTGCTAGGAGTACGCCAATGAAGCTCTGGTGGTGATGCTTGTCAATCATTGTACAGTTAACTGAAAGGTCTGTGGTTCAACCACCAGCAACTCCACGGGAGAATGATGAGGGAAGCTAACTGTGCCTGTAAAACCTTACAGCCTCATAAGTACTAAATAGGGTCACTATGAGTCTATGTGGACTTTATGCCAGTGAGTGAGTAGTACTCACATGTTCTTCTTGCCACCACCCTTTCTAGAAAAGCATTACTCATATGGAGCATGGAATGAAAATGCTTCATTCAGATAGGCATCCCCTGTCCAGACTGAGAAATCTTCTCCACCTTGATCAGAAAGTCAATCAAAGAGAGATTTGTTTGAGAAACAAGTTAATCACTTTGGTAGTGTTTAAATGGAGCAACCAGCATCGATACCGGAAGAAAAAAAAAGCTTAGATACCGAAGTCAGATAAACCTGGTTTCAAATTCCATTTTGCAATCTGTCTTCATCCTGGAATAGTTGTTGAGATGACTTATGGAACCTTCCTTTCCTCACTTATGCAACTAAAAAAATGGGATTTTAGAAGGCCTTGATGACATACCACATGCTAAGCTCTTAAGCTCACAGTGCCTAGAAGATGGAAAGTGCTCAAGAAATGTTAGCCATAATGATTATTGCTAGCTGTGTGGTGTTGGACATGTTATTTTTGACTCTGAGTCTCCCTGACTTCATCTGTAAATTGTTGTTGTTAGGTGCTCTCGAGTTATCTTCAACCCATAGCACCCTGCATGTCCCTGGGCCACCCTCACAATTGTTCCTATGATGCAGTCCATTGATGCAGCCACTGTGTCATTCCAGCTCATTAAGATTCTTCCTATTTTTTGCTGCCCTTCCACTTTAGCAAACATGGTGCCCTTCTCCAAGGACTGGACTGTCCTGACTACATGTCCAAAGTCTCTAAAATGAAATCTTGCCACCATCATAGAAGCACTTTAAGGAGCACTCTGGTCTTATTTCTGTCAACACAGATCAGTTTGTTCCTTCAGCAGTTGACAGCACTTTCAATATTCTTCTCCACCCCCACAATTAAAATGCATCAATTCTTCTACTGTCTTCTTTATGCAATATCCAACTGTCACATGTAAATGATGCAATGGAGAATATCTTGGCTTGGGTCAGGCTCACCTTACTCCTCAAAAGAACATCTTTAAAGAGGTCTTGTACAGCAGATTTCCCAAATGCAGCATTGGCTGTGGATCTCTTGAATGCTTTCCATTAGTATTGATTGTGGATACAAGCAAGATAAAGTCTGACAACTTCAAACTTTTCTCCATTTATCATGATGTTACAGTTGGCACAGTTATGAGGATTTTGGTCTTCCTTACATTGATTTGTAATCCATACTGAAGGGTACAATCCTTGATCTTCATCAACAAGTTCTTCAATTCATCCTCACTTTCAGCAAACAAGGTTGAGTTATCTGCATATTTTAGGTTGTTAATAAACTTTTCTAAACAATCCTGATGCCATATTCTTCTTCATATAATCCAGCATCTATGATGATTTGCTTAGCATACAGACTGAACAAGTATGGTGACAGGATACAACCCTGACACACAGATTTTCTGATTTTAAGCCAAGCAGTGTTCCTTTTTCGGTTCTCACAACTGCCTCTGGGTTCATGTATGAATTCTCAATGAGCACCATGAGATGTTCTGGATTTTCCATTTTTCTTAATGTTATCCACAGTTTCTGTTGGTTCACACAGTCGAATGCCTTTGCATGGTCACTAATACATAAGTAAACATCTTTCTGGTATTCTCTGCTGGGCCAAAGTACATCAGACATCAGACATCCCTTCTTGCACACCCTCTTCTGAATCTGGCCTAAACTTCTGGTTATTCCTTGTCAAAGTACAGCTACAACCATAGTTGGATGATCTTAAGCAAAATTTTAGTTGTGTGCAATATCAATGGTATCATTCTAAAATTCGATCATTCTGTTGGGCCACCTTTCTTTGGAATGGGCACAAATATGAATCTCTTCCAGTCAGTTGGCCATGTAATTGTCTTCCAAAAGCACTCAGACAAGTGAGTGCTTCCAGTGTTTTTTTAGTATACTGAAGCTTTTCATTGGGTAAAAGGTTCATCTGTAAATAGTTGGTCCCTGTCTCAGGTGGTGGTTCTGAAGATCCAATGAATTAATAGATGATAGATGCTTAGAACAAAACCTGATATATAGTAAGCATTTAATAAACAAAACAAAAAGATTCACTGCTATAGAGTAGATTTTGATTCATAACAACCCTACAGGTCAGACTAGACCTGTCCCTGTGGGCTTCTGAGTTTAAATTTTTACAGATGTAAAAACCTCTTTCTCCTGTGGCGAAGCTAATGTCTTTTAACTGTTGACCTTGTAGTTAATAGGCCAACACCTGGCCCACTACATTGCCAGAGCTCCTGAAGCACTTAATAGTACCTATTATCCACACCTTAATGAGGTGTGTTTAATCCAGATGATTGTTTAATTCCAATCTGAGGTCAATAACACAAGAGGAGGCCCCTAGAGAACAGAAAGGAAGGTTCTTGGGCTCTTTGGGAGCAGGAAATCAATTGTCTGAGCATCTAGAAAACAACTGAAGAAATTCTAGTGAATGAGGACACAAAGACATGTGTAGGTGGGGGAAGGGAGAGGCAGAGAGGGAGATGGAAGAACTCTAAAGTTTTGATTCTCCTCATCCCCAGAGACCCAGCACAACTAACAGTCACCTTTCATCCAGTTCCTGTTCTCAACAGGTTCTCATCTGTATTGCTATATCAGATTGCAATAGGAATTGCTAAGCATGGCATTTGGGAAGGAGGTAAGGGAGGTTCCGGGAGCTTATTTCATGGTGAACTTACAGAAGCCAAGAAAAGATTTCCTCTACTTGGGGCTAGAACTAGCTGTGTGTGGCAAACAGATGAGCATGGTAATGAGAGGAAAAGGAAGAGTAAGCTTTTATGCTTTACATGTTTTTGTGCAGCTCAAAGGAAGCCTTTTTTGTCACTCTCACAGTGGCTCTAGTCCAGAGGTAGCCTACACAGGTATGGCACAGAAGTTTCCAAATTTCCCTCTTCTCAGCTACTTTTATCCTTTATAGTATGGGGTTGAGACTGATGAAATACATTAAGTTAAAACTTCAGAATTTTATTTTGTCAAGTTTTAAAAATTGGAATTAACATTTTAAAATTTTTATTAATTGATATTAGTACATATATAAAATCATTCCATGGTTTTTTAGGTTCATGACGGTTGCTTAGATTTTATTTTGTTTTTGTTTTCCATTTTCTCCAAATTTTAGCTTTAGAAAGCATGTACAAGTGGCAAGAGTCTATAGTTAGAATGATCAAAGATAGATAAATATACAAATATGTGAATACTTAAATATATAAATATCTATACACACAAGTAGACATAGTATTTTTTTTTTTAGGCATCACTGCCCTCAGGTGGTGGGAGTAGGAGGCCCAGCCTTTGCTCCTGGGAGCCGGAATTGAACCTCCATCCCAGTGGGCCACAGTCCCGCGCACAACCACTACGCCACTGGGGCTCAGCCCCAGACATAGTATGTTTATAATAGGATTCACTTTCTATCCTACCCACTTCATTCTTTTTATTTTTTAAACAGGCATAAATATTATATACAAAACATGGCTGAAGACATAACATACCTGAAAAAATCCTGAAACATCAAATAATCTTAATGCCTCTTCCAAGTCAAGCACTGGTATAGACAGTCATAAGAATTAAAGAAAATTTATTTGCAGCATGTTTTACTTGAAAGTTGTAAGAACTAACAATCAATTAGATATAACACTAATAAGCAAGAGTTCCAATATTTAAGTCATACTCCTAGAGATACGACCGTGTATACAAGAGTCACTTCTGATTATCAGGCTAGAAAGATGTCCTTCTGCATGTCTTCAATTGCATTTAACCAAAATAGTCTGTCCAAACAGTACTGTGGTACCTGTCGACTCAGGTGAGTCATTGTTCCATGTCTACCTTACATAGCAATTATATCAACTTTGTTAGTTTCTTTGTCAGCTTTTTGCTTTTTCTCCTTTGTGAGCTTTCTCATTTTCTCTTCTTTTGCTTTCTCCAGTCTTTCTTCCTTTCACCCCTCCTTTGACAACTCTCTTCTCTCCTCCTTGGTCCTCCAAACTGCTATAAACTGCTTTGTTATGGCCTTCCCAGTTCCTAGAAATTTCACTGGCAACAAGCACTGTATTCTGGGGGCAAAATTTGTCTTTTCCTCAGTGTAGTCCAAAGAACAATCTAGTCACAGTAGAGTGCCATAGCTGAAATCTTCTACAATCTCATCAAGCTTCAAGGAGAATGGCCTCAACTTATTTTTAGCTGACTCTGATTTGGGATCTTCTGGATTCAAAACATCTAATCTGAGTTTCTCAAAATGTTTCCAGAACTCAGAGGAGATTTGATCATATTCTCCAGTGAATTTCAGGAACTGTGGGTCAAGTGATGAAACCAGCAGCTGTCAGCACGCCACACTGCTCTCAAGGCCCAAGTCAGCTCAGTATCAGGATCATTGCCTTAAGATTGTCACAGATGCCAGCTGACCAGAATCTGGTTCTTCACTGTCAGTAATTGACCCCATTGCAATCTTGCAATCTAGAAGACATTGGAGTCTCATTCTTCAGAGACTAAACATTTAAACATTCTTTAGAGTTTAAGCTCTTTCAGTTGTTTCTTCTCATATTTACTTTCATGTTTCTAAATAAGGGGCAAGTTCTGCTATTTCTTGAATTTTCTGCTATAAATATCTATTGCCTGTTAGTTTTATTAGAAGAGGATTTAGCTTTCTTACTATGAGCAACATAATACAGATGCACACCTCCCTTACTCTCTCATACATATCTAATGACCTATCACAATTTCCAGTTTTAACACTATTCCATGTTTACCTTATTAGGGTTTTGAAAGCTAAGCTATCTATGTTCACATCTAAGCTATGTAGAATATTAGGATAGCTTATTTTCTCTGGAGTTAACTATTACTATTTTTCCTGTTTACAGTATTTTCTAGGTGCTTTTCCTTAATGCACCCCCAATTTCTCCATAAGAGCTATAAAATTTTATGCAACTGCATGCCACTTCCTCTTTTTGTTAGAATCTTTACCTGGCTCCAGTCTGGTTTAGTTGCTGGATCCTTGGTTTTCAAGTACTTTGCAAGAACTTTTGTTATTCTCACCGCCATTGTCGAAGCCACAGTGTCAATTAATCTCATTGAGGGCCTTCCTTTATTTTGCTGCCTGTTTTCTTTACCATTATGAGATTGCTTCTTAATTGTCCAAAGCAGTATAGTCCAGATTAAGTCCTTATTTTTTGGCCATACCCTATTCTTTGAGACTCTCCCCTCCATTTTCAGAGCACACTCCCTTCTACTTCTCTACACTCTCTTAAGTCACTTCTACTGTATATTCATTATATCCCCTTTCCTCCACCAAAAGGCTGAGATGCATCCTGGACCTTCCCTCAGCTTCATTCTGCATTTCATAAGTCCTTCTTTTGATTCTACCGATTTAACATGTCTTCTCAGATTGACTTTTTCATCTTCTTTCTTTACTACTACTTCATTAGCTGAAACCTCCATCATCTCTCAGATTGTTGTAAGTCCTCCAAATTATCTACCTCCACTTGTGATGTCTATGTTCCATCATCCATACTTACAGACATAAGCATGAAAATTTAGCCATGAAAGTGATAGTGATCTTTAAATAAGCAATTACATAAAGGCTTTTCCAGGCTTCTCATTGTCTATAAAATGAATTCCAATTTTCTTCAGCACACAAAGCATATCTTCATATAGCCATCGCTTCCCTCGCTGTCTTTAACTACCATATTTACCTTTGCACCCTATACGTATCTACAATGTCCAATATCAGCAGTAGTTCACACCTCCAAGTATTCATTTATGTTGATTCCTTTGCATGATATGCAAATATTTCTTTACTCTAAGTGAAAATGGAATGGGAACCATGTCTGACCTCTTCCAATTCCAATAGGGAAGAGAATCCAACTCCACACCAGACTAAGACTGATTACCACAGGAGATCAGATATGCTCTTCCCTTCTTCCCTTCTTTTTTTTCCTTCTTTTTTGGGGGAGGCATCACTGCCATCTGGTGGGAGTGGGAGGCCCAGCCTTGCTCCTGGAGAGCTGCTGCTGGATTTGAACCACCAAGCCAGTGGGCTGCAGTTCTGCACTCAACTACGCCACCGGGGTTCAGCCCTTCCTTCTTTACTTCTGTATATTACCCTTAATCTCTAGCTGCCCTTTGAAATTGTCTACTTGAGCCTTTGATTTCATCATTCTTCCATTGGCTTTAGCTACCCTGTGATTAAGAGCAAGTTTCAGAGCCTATTCTGACATCCGCTTTGATCTTTTCTTTCTTTCTTTCTTATATATCCATATTTCTGCTGCAGTGTTTATTAAGGAATTTACGCATACACATTTACACATACACGAGGCAACCAGGAATTGCAGTTCCCACAGAGGAAATCTTTTTTCCCTTCTTGTCACCCAGAGGAAATCTTTTTGTTGTTGTTGTTTTTGGGTATCACTGCCTCAGGTGGTGGGAGTAGGAGGCCCAGCTTTTGCTCCATGGAGCTGGAATCGAACCTCCATCCCAGTGGGCCACAGTCCCGCGCACAACCACTACGCCACCAGGGCTCAGCCCCAGAGGAAATCTTTTAATTAAAGTTTTCCAGCTTTAATTTTCAAGTGGGGTGAACTGTGACTGATGGGAAATCTATCAAGGGTCTCTGCCTAAGATGCCTGGAAAGGGCAGGGGGAGGTGAGTAGAACACCACAAGCTATAGAGGCAGGAAAGGGTGTTTAGCAGGAGGGGGGGGGAAGAGAAATAAAAATGAGATTGCATTTTTTAAAGCCATAAGAAAGATCATCAACAACTCTAAACTGTTCACAATTTATTGTTCTCTTTCCTATATTTTTAATGACCATTGACTTTCTTCCTGTATGTTAGTCTTGATGTCCTCCCACAGTTCATCAAGTCTTCTGTCATTACTGTCTAATGCATCAAATCTGTTATTGAGATGTCCTAGAAATTCAGGTGTGATAGACTCAAGTTGATATTTTGCCTATTATAGATTTGTTTTCATTTTCCCCACTTGTATCCTGAGCTTACATATGAGAAATTGATGAGTTGTTCCAAAGCCTGTCCCTGGTCTGGTTTTACCCATAATAATTGCGCTTTTCCATTTTATCTTCCCACCGACATAGTCAATTTGATTTCTTTTTATTTCATTTGGAGAAGTCCATGTGTATAGTTGCCTTTCATGTTGATAAAAAGTATGTGCTATGAACAAGTAGTTGGATTTGCAAAATTCTATCATGCAATCTCAAGCTTCATTTCTATCAACATGACCATATGTCCCTGTTATTGTTGCTTTCAAAAGTTGTTTCCAACTTTTGCATTCCAATTGTCAATAATTATCTTGATTGCATGTTTGATCAATTTTCAACTGAAGTCACTGATAGAATTCACCAATATCTTAATCACTAGCTTTTATGGATCTTTATGCATTCTTTCATTTTTGATAGTTTTCAATTTTCCAAGATTCTTGCTTCATACATACTAAGTTTCTATTATCATTACCAACTTTGCAGCTATTTCTTCTTACCTGGTGTCATGCCCCAACAGCAAATGAAGATTCCAAAGACTCCCCTCCCATAGGCTTTACCCGACTCACACAACCAACAATCTCTTCCTCCTCAGTCACAATTCAGGTCCCTTGATCCTAAGGGGCCCATCCTCTGGCATTATCTCCAACAATGTTTTGTTTCCATCCTTTAGGTCTTCAATATTTTGAAGCTATACATGAGGTTTTCAGTGGTGTCTTCCTTCAACATGGGGAGCCAAGAACTCTGTTATCCAGAGCTTTAGTGGCAGTTTCCACTATGGCTTGAATGGTGACGACTACGTATCCCACTCTCCAGTCTCCATTCTCCATTAAGCTGCTTTCGTCCATACTCAAAGTTCAATCTGGATTTGGCCAGATTGGTACTTCAGATCAGGGCAGCTTAAGAACACATGTTCAATAGTTTCTACATAATTATGAAGGTGAGGCTCTATATTCGTTTATTAGGCTCAGGGAGCCAGGGTTAAAGTCTGTGCCTTATACATTCTTATAGCTTGCCAGTTCTGCACAAAGTAGTACTCACCAGCTCAGTGTTTCTTCACCAGGAGGATTGGAATGCTGTCTGAGCAACAACAATACCACCAGTTACCATACTGGAGGATTTCTTCCGCTCAGTGGGCGAATGCTTTCCAGAGTCTCTTTCTTCAGTGGATATTGTTTCCTGTGAGGAAGTAGTCTGCCAGGTTTAATTGGAGACACATGCCGGCCCTGAGAAAGTACTCCATTGTCCCAGACCATCGGATTTACTTGGTCCTCCAATTCTAGAGAAATTGAACATATGGTTATGAGCTAACATGTGCATATGATGATGGCACCTAACAGCAGCAACAACAGCATAGTACTTTAACTTATTTCCTTCTAATTTATTTCCTACTTTACCTTATTCTCACATCAACCTTCCATGACCCTCGTTCTCTCTTTGGGGTTCAACAATCCTCTGAAATGACTACATATAACTCACAGATGATACTCAGGATTATGAGGTTTATCAAGGAACATAACAGGATTCCGCATGTCAGAATCAAAAAAACATTTAAGTTATAGTCTTTTATCTACAGCAGCACCTCTCCTCAGCCAGCAGTCGTTTCTCTCTGGCCCTCAGCCTCTCAGCAATGTGGTTTGCAAAGCATAGTTAATTGCCCCTTCCTTTATGACAAAACTGAACCAAATACATATAATAGCACTATACCAAATACTATTCTACCAAATACCCTGGTCTCACTGTGGTCAAGTGCTTGGCTGCTAGCTGTAAGCAGCTTGAACCCACCAGATGCATGATAGGAACAAGGTACTGCAATATGCTTTTGTAAAGGTTGATGGCCTTGGAAATCTATGAGGACAGTTCTGTTCTGTCCTACAGGGTTGCTGAGTCAGAATCATTTTTAGGTCAGTAGGTTTTGCTTGACATACCAAATGCTAATCATGGTGACTTTCAACATAGTTGTTCCCCTGCTTCTTGACGACGGCACTTTTGTCTTGCTTGTTTCTATTCTCTGTGGCCCCAAGCAGTAGCAAGGCACTCTTAAGATGCTCAGGAAATGTCCATTGCATGAACAAATGAATGGGAAAACAAAATACAGGGAAGTCTACAAATACTTGAAGGAATAGCATAACAAATAGGAAGGATATTTTTCTGTATCCCCATACAGCCAGTAAGAGCTATGAATGAAGCCACAGGAGATGTTCTCTCAGCTCAAAAGCAGGAAAAACTTTCTTCAATGGTTATAGAATTTTTCGAGGCCGAGTTTTGAACCAGTACAATCAATTCGACTCCCTGCTGAGAATGTGTCTTTCAGCCCCAGGTATACTGAATCCAAATTTATAGTTTAACAAATTCTTGACCAATTCTTATAGATTTTGTTAAACTATAAATTCAGTATATCTGAGGTGGAAAGACAAATTATCAACAAGGAATTCAAATGGAACCATATTATTTTGAAACTTTGGTATAGAGATTGGAGCTGCCTTGGGAGAAACTGAGCTCACTATTACAAGAAGTGTATAACCAAAAGCTGGTGGTACTTGATAGTGATGTTGGACTTCAAGTTTCTCACATTTAAGGACTTTTTCATTCTGGAACAATCTTCTATGCTCACCTGATTGAAATCAATCATTTAGGCCCATCAAGAGCTGCTTCCGCAGATTAATTCAGAGGTTGGTAAACTTTTGAGCTAGAAGAGCGAATCCTCTCTCTCAAAACAACTTAAAAATTATTCAAAAGGCATAAATATGCTTTTACAAATGCAATTACCTGAATAATATCCTTTAAAATTTTTCTATTTTACTTCAGAGCCAAAAGAGTCATATATGACATTCAATCATTTGGTAGCTGGGCACCATCTTTTTGTTTGCCTCTGTATCCATTTGTCTTCAGCGATATCAGGAGTTAATTGGTCCATTGATTTTGATTTTTGTTCTTCGATGCCTGCTGCCTGATTGTTTCAGCACTTCATGATCGCACAAGCAAGTGAGCTTCTTTTATGGTGGGTTTTGTTGCTCCTGAGCTAGATGGCTGCTTGTTTATGTTCAAGCCTTTAAGACCCCAGATGCTATATCTTTTGATAGCTGGGCACCATCAGCTTTCTTCACCACTCTGGCTCATGCTCCCACATGTCTTCAGTGGGCACCTTGGGGGGGGGTGAACACATTGATATGTGTTTCCCCCCCCCCATTTGATGTCTATTGCCTAGACCTTTCACCACCGTGTCACCACACTGGCTGTTGTGCTTCTTCTGTGTGGGTGTGGTCTCTTCTCAAGTGGATTGTCTATTGTTTATCTTTAGGCTTTTAAGACTCCAGACAATATATCCTTTGATGCCTGAGCACCATCATCTTTCTTCACCACATTTGCTTATGCACCCATTTTACTTCAGTGATCATGTTGGTCAGTGATCAGTGAGCCTCGAGGAATACCCGATTCATAGAACAAAGTGTTTTTTGCATTGAGGGAGCACCAGGGTGAGGGCCCAAGATCCACCTGCTGCCATAATATTTGGCCTATAGATATGCTCTTAAAGTTATTCCCACCTTATAACAGATAGTTGTATTTATGTATGGACATACCCATGTTAGACCTCTGCAAGTGCCTTCTAGCTCTTTCATTTATTTCCTTCCATCTCCCTCCTGTCCCACCATCTAAGAGTTCCACCTTCATTGGTGTTCCAGTGTTTCCTCATAGAGTCTTTGTCCTTACTTAATCCCGACCAGGCCTCACACACCCTCCTTTCCATTGATTCCAGACCATTTGTTGCTCCCCCTCCCCCATCCATGTGTTTGTCCATGTGAATGTCTAGAGTCTCAAAGACTTGAAGATAACTGAGTTGCCATTCAGCATGGAGATAGCAAAGTCCACAGGGAAGAAGCACACCATCAAGTGTGACCAAGAGGGCCCAAAGGGAGCAGATATCGAGCATCAAAGAACAGGAATCACTTCATTACGAGTGAAGGGAGGGGCAGGGTGGGGACCTAAGGCCCACTGGTGGGTAATTGGCCACCCCCTTACAGGGGAGCCACAGGAAGGAGACAGACTAATCAGAGTGCAGCCAGGCAGTGATGATGCATACAAGTTTCCTCGAGTTCCGGAGGTCTCCCTACCCCCCAACCATCATGATCCCAACTCTACCTTGTGCATCCGGATGGACTGGAGAAGGTACACTAGTGGAGATGGGGCTGGAGATATAGGGAAATCAGGATGGATGAGCCTCCTTGGGCTGATGGTTAGAATGGAACTACTGGATGGGTGGCGAGAAGATGGGGTAGAGACAGAACCAGCTGCAAGGATCTACATATGACCTATCTGGAGGACGGGCATGGGGGAGTGGGCTGAGGGAGGTGTCGGGCAGGGTAACATATGACAGAATAATCATAATTTGTAAAGTATTGAGGGCTGATGGGAGAGAGAGAGCAGGGGAACAGGGGACGGGTTGGAGGAACCGACGCCAAGGCCTGGGAGAAAGGGTGGATGTTTGGAGAATGATGACGGCAGCAGACGTGCAAGGGTTCTTGTCACAATATGTTTATTTATGTATTGGGAAAATGATGTACGAGCCCCTAATAAAATGATTTTTAATTAAAAAAAGAGTCATATATGGCTTGTGAGCTACAGTTTGCCTATCCCATGCCTAGCTCAATGTTGTTCACCTGATCACTGGCTTTTGAAAAGTTTACCTAAGGAGATCTGGAGTTTAGAGGGTCCTCTAGTACGATAATAATTCTAGATTCAATCTTCTATAGCCAGGGATAAGTTATCCGACAAGCAAGACAAGCACAGGCTTGCGTGGGCTTTACTATTACTCTGTTGTGAAGAGTTTCACATAGGGCCATACGTAGAAGAATACTTGATGTCATGAAAAACTATGAAATTTCTCACTACAGATTGGTAAGTAAGCACAAGTAACATACTTATCTTGCTTATTGGGGATTCTGGCCCTGGTAAATTATCTGAACAGAGACACAGAGAAAGCTACAAATTGGCTATGTGTCTATGGGCAAAATACTTAACCTCCCCGAGCCTCAATTTAGATCCATGAAGGTGGCAATAGTGGGGAAGCATATGTAGTGGCAAGACATGGTCAAATAGCCTTCATTTCAAACAGGTCAAATTTCAAGTCTACTTGTAACACATATAAAACCTCTCTGATCCATACTTTCTACAGTCATCCAGCACTACCTATAGCCATACCTTTTATCTTTCCTCTAATCCAGGCCACTTTTAATTTCTGCTGTTGCTTAGTTATTTTCAAAGCCACTTAAATAATCATCGACCTGAATTTCCCTTGTAATACCTCTAATCTCAATCTGGCTTTACACACTGTGTTAGTCCGGGTAGACTAGAGAAACAAATTCGATGAACACACATATGTTTATAAGGGAGAAGTTCATATACAAGAGGAATGGAACATTGAGAAAGCATTCCAACCCAGTCCAACCCAAGACCACAAGTCTGATAGTAGCCCATATGTCCAATACCAGTCTATAAGGTCTTCTTCAGGTTCATGAGACACATACAATGACACCGAATGTAAGATGGTCACAAGCCAGATAGGTAGAATGCCTTTGGATCCAATGGCATTGTAAACATCTCAGCACTGGCAGGGGTGTCCAAGTGACTTCTCCAGATTCAGAGGTCTGGTTCCATCAGAGTAAACCCATGTGGATTCTCCTCTGGGACGTCTCACAGGGAGTCAACCTTATGTCTTGTCAGTAGAGTGTCTTTAAAGGACTGAGTCATGAGTCTCTCACCTCCAAGGAGGAAATATGGCAAGATTTCCCAGAATTCTCAGGAGAAAGCCATGTCCACACAATGTCCACATTGGCTATCTCCAGATTGACAGGCTAGATTCCACCCCCACACTCTTTTTTTTTTTTTTTTTTTTAGGCATCACTGCCCTGGTGGTGGGTAGGAGGCCCAGCCTTTGCTCCTGGGAGCTGGAATCGAACCTCCATCCCAGTGGGCCGCAGTCCCGTGCACAACCACTACGCCACCGGGGCTCAGCCCCACCCCCACACTCTTAATCCTCAAATTGACACCTGATTAGGTGACACACACCCAATGAATTATTGCTACCTTTATACTTATGTCCATGATTTTCTTCTTCTGGGGTAGGGAGATTAGCATTAACCTTAATCTATTTTGATCCAACTCTTTAAAAATTCAGTTGGGAATAGGCCCATGTGGGCCCTTTCACACCTTGCCAAAGAAAGATCCTTATAAAATTCTAGGTATTTCGATGAATTCGGTGTAAAGAAGTATTGAACTAGGGCAAAGTATCTCCCTTCTGTTTCTGGCTTAGTGGTTGATTTCCAGCACACCTTTGACTTGGCTAAGTCAATCCTCTTCAATATAGGCCTCAGTTTCCCCAAAGTCAGGAGTTGTTGAACTTGTCATCTAAAGTTGCTAGATGTGTCATCTGGTAACTTCATCACCAAGTAAAGTTTCATCCCCAAGCCCAACCCAAATGCTGCTGCTATGCCTCACAAGCTCTGCAACTGTGGTATCTGACCAAAGGTTCCAGAGTTTTATTAAAAAGACAGCAGCCCTGAAGAAATCTATGGGGAGGATTTGGATGGGGAAACAGGCCTTAGGAAAGAAAGCACATTAGAATTCAAGAAGGAAACTACTTATTTCCTGCATGTGGAAAATTGAAGCTTAACTCTTTAAAAACAAAGTGTCTAGGGATGCCCCCCTCTCTCTAAACAGTAGTCCTAAGTTCTGGCTTTGGGGTGTGTGTGTGTGTGTGTGTGTATGTTTTCATGCGGACAAAAAGAACTCTGAGGATCAGAAATTAGCCACTTCTTTCCCAAGGAGGCAAGGGATGAGAACATCATAGCCAGGGCTATAAACCAAGGAGAAGGAGGGTGAGATTTACAGGTCTTCCCACTTCCCCCTAATCTAGTAGATACAAATCCCAAGAGGAGTTGGGAATCCCTTTCATTTAGCCTTCTCACATTTCAAGAGTTGCTCAACAGCCCAGCTGTAAAGAGTGATGGGGCCAGCCTTCCTACTAGTTACTCCATTTTTGGTCCCTTCCCACTACCATAGGAACAAGATTGTAGCAAGCAGAACTTGATTAAGAACAGCAGTATCTGGACAGAAGTGGGAAAAGGTGTCCTGTAGGGAAAGGAGAGCACTGCCAGGTTGAGGTGCCCACCCCACCAACACAACTCCAGATTCAAGGGTGTTTAAGCTAAAACAACATGAATAGAAATGCAGGGGTCTAAAGAGACTGAAACACTACAGCAAACCGGGTTCTTCTAAACTCTAGTCTCCCACCCACATCTTATATGCTGCCTCTCATCTTAGACATTATAGAAACTGATAGGATTGTTTAATAGGAAAAGCTCTTGAGTTGGGAACACGAAACCAGATTTCAATATTCCCTTTGTCAATATTTCATGTGTCTGAAAACAATTTTCCCTCTTTCTAGGTCACAGTCTCTCCATCTATAAAGTTATGCAGTAGGATTAAGAGCTGATGGATCTCCATTCTGGTTGCATATTAAGATTAGCTGTGGTATTTAAAAAATGTATAGATGGGGAAGCTTCACCCATAAGGATCACAATTTAGTTGATTTGAGGTGTGATTTGATCAGGCGAGGATTTTTCAGGGTTCTCTGAGTGATTCTAGTCTGCAGTCAGGGTTGAAAAACTGTGGAGCAACAGATCTCCAGGGGGTTCCTAACTGACTGCAGTCTGGTTTTGAGACTTTTCTTTTTTTCTCTCTACAACCCAGTAAGTCCCACAGCTATCCAAATCCTGGCTATCATGGATCTTCCCAAATTTTTCATATGAAGATGAGCATTTCTGTAAATCCCCAAACAAACCAATGACCTCTGGCTCAGTTCCAAGGCTGAGACTGAGCAAGATACCTAGGCCCTTCCAGGGAACAAGGCTGCAGAATCTAAGGTGAGCATGCACTGAGTTCCAGGTCTTTCACCCAATAAAGGACTCCAGGCCATTTCTGGATTCCAGACTACCTCTGAAGCAGGTAGGCCAGTAATGGCCTCAGCTAGTCATCATGGGGTCAAGAAATTGGATTACCTCCCAGCTCCATGTAATTCTCTTCTTCCTCCATTCCCCTCATTAGCTCCTTGCCTGTTCCTGCTTCGCCACCCACAGGCCTGGTGTCCTCTCCAGGCAATCTGCTCACCCACTTGTTACCATGGTGATTTTAACTGGGGGTGTGCGGACTGAAGGGGGTCGTCTAATTAAGTAGAAAGTCTGCACTCTCACTGTCAGGCCAACCATCTCCTCTATTTTTTTCTCCCTTGATTAGCAGATGCCTGGAGAAAGGTGGGAACTTCACTGGAGTCTCCTCATCTAGGAACAAAAATATTACACTGATCGATCCAGGGAGAAGCCCAAAGGGGCCTTTGAGGCCTGCCAGTGAAAAGGAGGAGGATTCCACCCAGCATGGGTGAGAATTGAGCCAGGCAGCTACTCTGGCCCCTATCTTCGGAATACCAAGATGAGTCTCTGTCCACAGCCTTGCCTCAAGTTCAGCTGCCTGGATCGATCGGCTGCATTCCTTTTTCTACTTTCTTAGCCCTGCTTTTCTACACCTATCTTTTGCCCCTGCCCTCATTCTCTATTTCCCTACCCCTCCTCACTCTAATCCCCATCTTTATTACTTTCTTTTTCTTAACCTTTCTCTGAACAGCGTCTTCTTTTTTTCCAATGATTTTATTGGGGGCTCTTACTGCTCTTATAACATTCAATACATCATTTGTATCAATACATCATATTTGTACACATGTTGCCATCTTCATTTCCAAATATTTTCTACTTGAGCCCTTGGTATAAGCTCCTCTTTCCCCCTTCCCCCCAATTTTTGTTAATTCCAGCTCCTCATATTTCCCCTCCCCACTCCCTCCCCCATGAACTCTGAATAATTTACAAATTATTATTACCTTTCCATATTGTACACTGTCCAATGTGTCCCTTCACCCAGCCCCTGTTGTCCACACCCCAGAGAGGAGGTCACTGTAGATCCCTGAAATTAGCTCGCCCTTTCTACTCCACCATCCCTCCACCCTCCCAGTATCACCACTCCCCCCACTAGTCCCAGGGATCATCTACCTTAAATTCCCCATGTTTCCGACTCCAGTGTACATCCCCCTGGTATAGCTGAATCTGTCTGGCAGAATTGGGATCATGATAGTGGGTGGGAGGAAGCATTTGAGACCTAGAGGAAAGTTGTACATTTCATTGTTGCTACACTGCACCTTGACTGACTCACCTCCTCGCTGCAACCCCTCTGTACGAGGATGTTGTTTCACTTGTTGATGGGCTTTGGGTCCCCAATCTATACTCCCCCTTATTTATAATGATATAGTTTTTAGTTCTTTGATGCTCAACACTGGACCCTTTGACACTTCGTGATTGCACAGGCTGGTGTCCTTCTTCCATTTGGGCTTCTTTGCTTCTTCTAATTTATTCCTCTTTTATATGCCCTGAACTCTCTTACACCTCCATCCATTTTAACTTTGTCTTTGTTTACTCCCACCTCAATCCATTGTTGCTTTAAAAATTCCACCACCATCAAGTCAATTCCAGCTCACAGTGACCCTTATAGGGCAGAGGAGAACTGCTCCCTAGGATTTCTGGGGCCATAGATCTTTAGCAGAAGAGACAAATGTATCTTTCTACAATGAAGCAGCTTGCCCCTTCAATTCTTTTGGATCCTGCATCTCTCTTACTTGCTTGCTCTTTCTCCCCAACCCTATTTTGTCATATGTCATTATACCCCCATGTCTTACATCCCCGCCTCCCGTGCTTCACTTACCCTTCACCCGATGCTGCTCTCGTACTTCCTCACAGTTGTCTCTACCCCTTAAGCCTCTCTAACCACCCCACCATTTATTCTGTTTTCGTACCTTCGTTCTTTCATGCACCTCTTCACTCATTTCTTATGCCTTCACACGTACTTTCTTAAACCAAAAACTTAAATCCTAGAAATGTATATGTATATAAATAAAATGGCAGCCAGTGTGCAAGATTTTTGTACAAAGATGTTGAAGGAAGCATTGTTTATAATATTGAAAACGTGAAAATGTCCATCAATAGTAGATAGATGCCCTTTCCATTCCATTTGTGCGAAATCATTCTCTGTTCTTTTAACACACTATGCGCTTGTTTACCTCCATGCCCTTACATAAACTGTTATCACAGACTGTAATGTTCCCTTGGCAGTATATATAGATGTATAGTTCAACTAGTATTCCCTTAGTGAAGCCTTTTCCAGCTTCTCTACTTGCTCCCATTCCACTTCTCTCATAGATTACATTCTCTCACAGATTCAAGTTAGATGTGTCTCCCCACAAAACTCAAATATTTTTGAGTAGGAATATATCCTCATTTATTTGTCTAGCTCTTCAATCAACAGATATTGATTTATTTTCTGATATTCTATACTAATCATGCAGTAGTTAATGAGACAGGCCCTTATTTACTTTTATACGACTTTTATTTAATAAAGTCGACAGAGAAAAATAATAAATTAGACAAACTGATATCTGTGGTGATGAAATTATTAAGGCAAAGGAATATAATAGGTGAGACGTACGTCCTCTAGCTCGGATGGTCAGGGAAACCCTCTCTGAGGTGGTAATATTTAAATTAAGATCTGAAAGTTGAGAAGGACCCAGCCATGCCAACAATTAAAGGACAAGCACTCCAGTCCAAGAGAACGGCTAATGTCAAGACCCTAAGGTGGGAAGATATAGGGCAAGTTCAAGGCAAAAAAAAGGGCACCTGTGTGTGTGCAGTGTTTGAAAGGAGAGGTATAAAATGAGATTAAAGATAAGATTCATGTTACTCGGGAACTTTATGTCTATAGGAAGAACCTTGAGTTTACTCTAATTACATTAAAAATTTAACCAAGTTACATTTTGAGATAGATTTTACTACTATATGGACAGTGGTTGGGAAAGAACAAGAATAAGACATCCAGGCGGTGCATTGGAGATTGTTGTCCAAGTTAGAAAGGACCATATCCTACACAAAGGTAGAAAAGTAAAGATAGATGTAGGAGAGGATTCAAGATGGATTTTGTAGTTACATTTGCTAGGCCTACATAATAGATTGATGGTGGGGTACAGTTAGAGGAAAGAATGAAGACTGACAACTAGGTTTCTGGTTTGAATACTTAGGTGGATAGTGGTAATCTGTTCAATATTGGGGGTGGGGTATATTTGGGTTAAAATCAAGAAGTCAATTTTGAAATATTGATTGTGTTATATGTGAAAAACCTTTGAGATACTAAAGGATACAGCTGTACCCTCACCCTAACCCCCTGCTACTATCCTTCATAACATCTCCCACCTTGGGAATGGTTTTCATTGCCCAAATCCACATCATTTTGATTTTAGTATAGATCTTTAAACATAGTTTAAGGAATGATGACATAGGTCATATTGTCCAGAATATCTCCTGCACCAAATGACCTGGACCTTAGTTAAAAATGTTATTTATTAGTTATTTCCGGGCCCATTCAATCATTTTGAAGCTGAATTGGTGAGAGACATCTGCCTATTTAACAAACACTCCAGAAGATTCTGAGAACCATTGCTGTGAGGAGCATCCGCAGCCTTATAAAAGACCCCTGAAGATATCAAGGCTGAATATGAGTAGGGCTCTAATCCCATGCAAGAGAACACCTGGACATCCTGTTAAAATGTAGATACTGACTTTACAAGGTCTATCAGGGCCTAGGGTTTTGTATTTCTAAAACTATCTTAAGTGATGCTTTTGGTTTAGAACCACCCTTTAAGTAACAAAAGTCTACATCGGTGGTTCTCAAAGATGTTGCTCCTTAGTGTGCATTTGGCAATGTCTAGAGACATCTGTTAGGGTGGGGGTACTATTGAAATCTTGTAAAAAAAAAGGTCAGAGATCTTGCTTAGAATTCCTCAATGTACAGGATAGCCCCTACAACAAAGAATTATCTAGTACAAGATGCTAATAGTGCCACTGTTTTAAAACCTTCAACTTGATGATAGTCAAATAATATGGGGCAGGGAACTTTACTTAGCCAAACACCAGTGCCTGGTAGTTGTGAGATATGTGTGAGACAGGGAGCATGCCTGTGAAAATGTAAAGGAAACCTTCCAAATACCCTGGTGCATAGTTATTACACATGGGGCTATGACCCGCAAAGTCAGTGGTTTGAAACCACTAGCATCTCCGAGGGAGAAAGATCGGACTTTCTGTTACCATTCAGAATGACAGTCGTGGAAACTCAAGTGACAATCTCCGGGGTCACTATTAGTTAGCATCAGCCCTATGGCAATGAGTTTGTTTTGGTGGTCTCTTCTCCACGCCACGCTTGAAACCAACAGAATAGAGTACAAATTAATTAGAGCTTGAAGACATATGTGGTGCCTGATAAAGCAGATTACAATTTTTGGTAAAGAAAATAACCCCTCACATTTTAATTGCATTTTAGAATTTGTAAAACAGTTTCAAATGAGTCATATTATCTGATCCACATAATATTCTATTCAGGTAGAGCAAGAATTATTTTCTCTATCCCTTTACTAAATTTGGAAAATTAGCATCATCAGCCAAATAAATGCTTATTGAATTAAATGAAACTGAAAGCCAATTCATTAAATATATCCATACATTAATCCAGATATCTCTTTAGGCCAACTGTAAAATTGTAGGGTTGAATGGGGTGATTGGTAAGACCCCTTCCATCTCAGAAATATCTCAAATTTTGTGATTTTGCCAAGGAACTGATTCTAAATCTTGAACGACTACTGATTTGGGATCCAGAGGCCATCTATGAGGTGGGAGTTCTTTCAGTATGGTGAAAGGCCTTTCTTTACCTTGACTTAAACCTTTTCTGCTATCCACCCACTGGAGCCTGGTCTTAGGTTGGTGAGGCCTACTGAGAAGTTGCAAGTACATGACTTCCTCATCCCTCTCTCCTGAGGTCAGAATGGACTGGTTTCTAGGCTGATGATCTTTTCCCCTCCCCCCCTCCCACAGGCTGTCTACAAGGCCTGGCTGTGCTCAGAATACTTCAGTGTGACCCAGCAGGAATGCCAGCGCTGGGTGCCCTGCAAGCAATACTGCCTGGAGGTACAGACCCGGTGCCCCTTTATACTCCCTGACAATGAGGAAATGGTGTACGGAGGGCTCCCTGGCTTTATCTGTACAGGTAAAGGCAGGGCACTGGGGAAGAGGGGGGAGGCTGGGGTGATTCAAGGCAGGGACCAATCAAGGGAGTGGGGACAGGGTGGACAATAGGGGAATCAGGTTAGAAGAAGGTTAAATATTTGGAAAAGTGGGAGCTTGATAGTTATCATGGAGGGTTAGTTAGGGTCCCAGGGCAAGCTTTCCAGAAAAGAAAGGTGTTAAAGGAGGGAGGGGGCTTGGGGGAGGAACTTTAGACAGGGTTACCTGAACAATCACAGCTTTGAAAAGCTCCTTTCCAGGTAAGGAATAACCATCACCCCCTGAGCACCCTACCACACCTCCCTTATCCATTGGCAGGGTTGCTGGATACTTCGCCAAAGCAGCCGGAAACCAAGTGCTGTGACGTGCAGTGGGTCTCATGTGAGTCGGAGAAGAAGAAGTTCAAGGAGTCAGAGGCCCCCAAAACTCACCACCAGCAATTCCACCACTCTTATTTCCACCACTATCATCAACAGTACCACCATTACCACCCCCGCCACGATCCCCCAGGCCGCATCAGCTACAAGCCCTCCCTGCTGCCAGTCTCTGGAGGCTCCTGCCTGAGCCCCAGCAGGATCCGGCTCTGTGTCCTTGTTCTCATGCTCCTCCACACCATGGTGTCCTTCTCCAGCAATCAGGGTGGTGGGGGACTGAGGCTGGAGGCACTACCTGCCCTAGAAGAGGGCCTGGCACGGGAAGAGTGACAGCGAGGAGGGAGAACAGACCTCCACCACACACTGAAATCAGCTCTAACCCCACTCCCCCTGGTGGGAGGGAGGGGGCTCCTCCCTTGGGAGGCGGAAGAACAAGTGAGGGGGCTGGGGGAAATGGGGGACTACACATCCCCCATCCTGTCTCCCAAAGCAGCTCCAACAGAATGCACAGAGGGGCCCAGGGAGTTTCAAAACCCATCTGGGAGAAAAAGGCAAGAGCAGTAGGCGCCTCTGCCCAGGGCCCCATTCGTGGGGCTTAGCAAAAAAAAAGGGAGTGAGTCGGCCCGGAAATGCCCACCCCTGCTGAGAGCCCTGATTCTGGGAAAGGAGGCTGCTCACTCAGCCTTGACCCTGAAGAGAATGTCAGGGGGCACAGAGGGGAGACACACTTTTCCTCCTCCACATTCCTTTTGTTGCCAAGATCCTTAATTCCCTCCTGCCCATATTCCTACAGGCACGGCAGACAGTGCAGTGCACATGCTCCTATTTCAGCACATCTTGCCCTGAGTGAATAGGCGATGAGGTGTGCCCAATTGGAGCTAGATTGGGGTCTCAGTTAAACTGTGTCCCACCTTCCTATTAATTAAGGATAGGAATGGTGTGTGAATAAATGATAAAAGAAAATGGAGATCAGGAATGGGGAGAGAAACAGAGAGAAGTGACAGAGTTCTTGGAAAGAGGGGCTATGTAGCCAAATGGGCTTTTACCTCCTGGCTTTGAGAAAGTGGTGCTTAGTGTTGAATCAAGCAGACTCAAGGAGAGCTCCCCACCACAGAAAGATGCATAGGAACCCCACTGGGGAAAGAGTATAGAAACTGAGCTGTTGGGCTTTTATACAGGAAGCTGAGGCTACATGGTCAGACTGCCGCTGTCTGGAGGGCCATATCTTACAGAAGGTGCACATACTCCCAAGGGCCTCTCCTTCCCAGGAGATCTTGGCCTTGAGGCCAAAGAAGTTTCCTTTTCTGATCTCTATCGGGAAAAGGGACTTAAGCCCAAGTGGATCAGGCCTGGCCTGGGTCTCCATACTCCCTTATCTTGTTCTAGCCCAGGCCTCCATGAAGGAGAATCTGGTGGCATTATCCCAGAACTCTCCAGAAATGAGCCTCCTCTGCCCCTTCCCCAGCCTACCAAAGAGTATTCCTCCCTCACATCCCTAGCCTCATGGGTGACCATCCATTTCCTACAGAAAGTCCAGACACTGGTAAGAGGATCCAAGAATGCACTGATGCCCCTTGAGAGACTTGAATTTTTTAGGCTGGAGGACCGTAAAAGAGATGAGGCATCCAGGAAACTTTGGGGCCATTAGTCTTGCCCTGGTGGAGGAGGAGGCCATATTACCTGAGATATTTAAAAGCCAGTAGGAGCAAAAAAGTCACTCTGAGTTGGGATCTATAGCAGTAATTTAGAAGCAAACAAGAAAGAGAGTTGGAAGTGTGTCCCGGGAATAGGCCTAGGAGCTCTTGTACCAGAAGGGTTTGTGTCCTTCTAGGTTGTGATGCGGATGACTTAAGGGAAGAGCGTGGTCCTGAAATTATATTAGAGTGAAGCCAAAAAGGACATTGGCTAAGGGATGGCTGGAAGACTGCCCTAGCAAAGCAAACCATTCAAGGTCTTCAGCGGGGTCCCAAAGGAGCATGAGGAATCCTTCTTTACCAGTTTTCTCATTTCTCAGAGTGCCCCCCCCAACTTCCTTTCCCCTATGACCTGCCCACTAGCCCTGACAACTAGCCCTCAGCACTTGGGGACTAATCACATACACTCTTCCTAGAGGACTCTATTTTTTTTAAGCTGGGGAGGGGAAGACATACTTGTTTATTGAGATGTTTTTATACAAGAGTGAGTCAAAAAGTATTGCTAAAAATTATAGAACTCATTTTTAAAGAAAAATATCAAAATGTGATGTCATTTTTGTTGACATATTCACCATCTAGGAAGGCACTATTTTCATCTCGCTTATCCTTCCACAAAGAATTGTGTGCCTTTATTTATAACACCTCAATATGGTAGTTTTGGCATCTTTGAGGGTCTTCAATCATGTTCCTTTCCACTGCTCTTTGAGTACATGGAACAAAAAAGTCTGAAGGGGCAAGATCAGGGATATAAGATGGACAGAAGAAGGTTTCGCAATGAAATGCTTCTAATACAGCGCTTGCTATCCTTGAAGAATGAGCAGATGCATTGTGATAGGAAAAGAACCGTTCATCACAACTTTCCTGGAGTTTTTTACCAGTGTAGTTTCCTATTTTCTTAAAGTTTCTTCATAATAAGCCCATAGGATCATCCTGTGTCCTTTGAGAACATCTGTCAAAATTACACTTTTCGAGTCCCCCACCCCAATCATCATACCTTTCTAAGTTGACCAGACTGCCTTAAGTTTAACTGGCCCAATTATTGGTTTCCCCTTGGAAACCATTGTTTTAATTGAACTTTTCATTGAAGACTACCTAATGAAACTAAGACAAATGTATTACTAGGAAAATTTTTCTGCATCCATCCACTGATCAAAGAGACATGTTCAAACACACTTTGTTGGGAATAAATCCATGCACTGGATTTATTTGAGTAAATCCATGAACTGAAGTGTAGTAGCAATACTTTCTTACTTACTTTTGTATAAGTGAAGGAGCAGATGCTTAGGGTCCAGAGAAATCCTAAGTACTGCTTTCTAATTCATTCATTCTCGGGGGGGGGGGGCAGAGCAGTAGGAGGAGGGGGGCAGGCCAGAAAGGGATTGGGAAGTAAACGGAGCTCTATATAGCCCCAGGGAATAGACCCTTGAACTCCCATCTATTCTTACCCCTCACCAAGTGCCCAGGAGACCCCTGGCTCAGACCAGCCCAGGTCCTTGCCCAGTGGCAGGGGAGAGGGGCACACACTCCACCTCTAAGTCATATGACTGCCCCTATCTAGCCCACCACCCAGATCACCATTTGTCCAGCTGCCTTTCCCCTCAGCCACAGGCAGCAGAGCTGGGCAGCTTTCTTATGCCATTTTCTACACTGTGCTTCATGAGTAGGACTTTCTTGCACTAGTTTCTATGACTGAGTCTCCAAGCTGGTTTCCAAGTAGTCCCCCATCCCTCTCTCCCTCACCCAGCTATGATTCAGTTGTCTCTGCCCATCCTCTGCCTCTGTGTTTCAGTGAGAGTCTGTATGTGTACTGCTTTCTGTTTTGTTGCATTGTGGAGCAGAGACCTCTCTGCTCTTCTTTAATCCCATAAAGAAATAAATGGTAAGACTTGATGATAACCCTCCCTTCATGGCTTTGTTCTGTGGAGTTGAGATTGTTGCCCTAGGGAATAGTTTATGACTTGGGGAGTGGGTGCGACCAAAGAATGTTTACTCTATGTCCTGTGCCATTCCCCTTGTTAACTTCAATCTCAGAAGAAGGGGGGAAATAGTTACCTCAGTAGGTTACTATTCTAAACAAAGGATTACATACCTAACCATCTGCAAGGATTAGACAGGTAACTAAATGAGTGAAGTAAGCCAAGATGAGGGAAAGTGCAGACTCAAATATAGTTTGGTGAGAACTGCACAGCATGTACCACTTTTAAAGGGAGAAGCTCAAGTCCAGTGTTGTCCTGTGGGGTGTGGGTCCACTGTTGCCAGATCTACTCCTTCTTTAAGAAAGTCACAGGACTCTGGATTTTTTATGTGAAATCTACTTAATTCCTAAATATTGACTCAAGTTAAAAAACAACGAAAATTCTGTGGACTGTGGAGTAAACATGTCGGCTGGCTCCATGTGGCCCCAAGAATTGCCAGTTTTTCACCTTTTGCATCTTCTGATTCTAATATATCAGTCTCACCTATCCTACACACTTTCACGAGCTCCATCCTCCAATCACAGGAGTGAAGGGCACTTAGGAAGAACTGCTGGAGGGGTAGCAGGAAGAGCCTTCCACAACTAACCACATAAATGAAATGAAAAAGGAAACAGAAAGAGTTAGATGGGGATCTGGTGTCCAGCTTGGCTTGCCGAATTACCTTGCCAAGAAAAGATGGCTTCCCCCATTTCTCTAAAATCAGTATTGCATAGAGGTTAAGGCCATGGACACTGAATTCAAACTGTTTGTGTTCAACATTTACCCCTACTAAGTCCTCTTTTTCTGGTCTTGGACAAGTTCCCTGACTTTTTTTAACCTTGGTGCCTCCTATATCAAAGGGGTTATTGTTCTAAGTAAATTGTATTTGTAAAGCACTTTGCACAAGATATGGATCAAGGAAGTCACTCAAATGTTGATTGTTATTTTTATCATTAGTCACTCCATATTCTATTTCTTTCACCCTTACCTAAGATGGTTACAAAATGCTGTCTATTCTGACTCTGTAGAGGAGTCCTGGCAGTGCTGTCAGATAAGCATTGTCAAACAGATAAGCGGTTGTCAAACCCAACAGCCACTCTGAGGAAGAACATACAGATTTGTGGCCTCAGAAATCATCCATAGGGGCTCTATGGATTAGAATAAACTTCATGGCAATGGGTTTGTTTATTTTCATAATATTTGTCAAATTCTTTCCACATCTCCCCATCCCCACTCTCGCTAAGCTATTTCATACCCTCAGCAGTTCTTGCCTGAACTTCCGCACCAGCCTAATAACTCATATCCTGGTCAAATGATTCTGATCTCAATCTATCTAGCCAAGTCTCAGGCACCTAGGAGACACTTCAATGTTCCCTATCCCCTCTTTTCCCCCAAGAACTCCTTCCACATTTGAATTTCCTAAAGTGCATATCTAATTTTTCTCAAGTGAACATGTTGCAGTTCTACTCAAAAACGTGACATCGTTCCATATTGCCTATGGAACGGGGTACACTCCTTAACATGACATTCAAGGCTCTTTGACTTTGACCCTAATTTACCAGTCTGATGTTCCACTATAATCTGTTATGTACTCATGTCCCACTCACATGTCACAACTGACTGCTAACTAAATGAGCTTTAGAACTCATTTCTCCACTTTGCTCACATAGTTTCTCCTGCCTGGAAGATCGTCTACCTCTGTCTATCACTGTTTTACCTAGTTTCCAAAGCCCAGATCAAATACCACCTCACCTATGAAGACTTTCTTATTCCTCCTTTCCCGAGCTGCAAACAATATTTTCCTCCTATTTCTGTCACTTTGCACCTTAGTTGCACTTATTGAATTATATCTGTATTTGACTTTTGTATCAATCCCAAACGTGTTTACTTACCAATTACTCTACACCAAGTACTGTTCTGGGTTCTGGAAGTATAGCAGTAAATAGAAGACACATTATAGATTCATAATATAGTATGACTTTATGCATCATTCAGCATCTATAATTTGTTCTTAGATAAGAGTTTTTGCCCATCAGGAGGGATCCAAGCTCTCTTGATCTCAGATAAAGGAAACAGAGGTAATAAATTGGACACCCACACCCCAACCTGATACCAGAAAATCAAAGAGCTACTACGTGTTCATAGAGCTAAGGGAGCAAAGGCCGCCAAAGATATGGCCCTACAAACCACACATTGCCCTTTTATTCCTGAACTAAGCTAGCACTGCCCTGCAGCTGCCCCTCTTAGCGCCATATCTCAATGCAAGCCCATACTCTCATTTCAAGTCAAGTACAACCACAGACAGCCTGAATCCCAGTTTCAGCCCATGCATAGAAGGATGTTGACAGTGGCTCATACCTCTGAATCACCTGGAAATTACTTACTCTAGCCCCATTAACAAAGATGCTGACTAAATCTGAGCTGGGTGTCCATGATACTTAGTTTTTGTGTCAACTTGGCTCAGCCAGGATTCTCAATGGTTTAGCAGTAATACTCCATGGTGTGATCTAACACAATGGAATCAACTCCATTATGTGATCTCATATAAGGTAATCAACTCTGTGAGAAACCAGCATCTGTGGTGGAATGTAGGTCCCTTCATTAAGTCACAGTCTTGATGGAATTGGAAGAAAGATTTCTTGGGGTGTGGCTTGCTTCTTTTTAAGCAGACTCCATGGGAAAGCTCACTTCTGCTGGATCTGGATCCTGCATCTGGTTCATAGACCTCCTGCCATATTGCCTGTCGATCCCTGGAGCCCTCAGCCGACCGCTGACCTTGAAGTCATTCAAGTTTGCATTCACCAGCTTGTGCTCTTCCTGCTTCCTGATTCACCCACCCTTGCAGCTGAATGAGTCAGGAGAAGCCTCCAGCTAACCATCTGACCCATACACTTGAACAAGACTGGATGTACCTACTGCTACAATTGTGTGAGCCATTTATTGATATAAATACCTTTCTATACATATATAAACATCACTGGTTTTGCTTCTCTAGAGAACCCAGCTTAATTAAGTTATTCTAGAGAAATAAAATAGTAAAGATGAGTTTTCTAAATTCATTGTCAATGCTGATTAGGCCCAAAGACACTTCAAACTCAGCCTCTGCCTCTGTTAGTACAGATAAACCTGCACTAATGCTATTAGTAAAGAGATCATTATTAATCCATGGTATGAGGTGACAAAATTAATACCTAACATAGCACCACCAATAGATAAGTTGTTGGTGAGAAGTGAGACTCTGTGTGTCATATGTTTGCTTGTCTTTAGCACTTTTGTCAAGGTGGCATGTACAGGGAAGCTAGTTGGTTGGGACTACTTACAACAGACCAACTTCTGACAGTTTGGAAGGCATGGTTCAAATCGCATATATTTCAGAGCTTCTGCCTGTTATAAAAATTAAACCCAGAATCTTATCATTTAAGTAGGTGAAACACAGCACCAGCTGAATTCTCAACCTAAAATTGTGCTAAAGTGAGGGCATTGACTGGCCATGAATGGGACCTGAAACTTGAGATGGGGATATATGAGGTGGCACCCCCCCACAAAAAAAGAGAAAGAAAATGATGCTATTGTTTTTTTCAAAGTTATGTGTTTGATATTCTTTTTACAAAACAACCTTATCACTTTCAAAGCACTCTGTAAAACACTTAATACATTTGTCAAATCTGCTATTCCATTCTTGGAAACATTTTTTCAAACTCATCTGTTTGGATGGCTGACAGCACCTCCCTCGTTTTCTTCTTCACTTCTTCTACATCGTCAAATTGCTGTCCTTTCATGTCCCTGTTCATTCGTGGAACAAAAGGAAGCCACATGGAGCGAGGTCAGGTGAGTAAGGTGCATGGGGCAAGAGAAGCATGCTGTTTCTTTGCTAAAATCTTACACACTGAGATGACTGCATGAGCACGTGCATTGTTGTGGTGGCAAAACCAGTCCCTGGTCTGCCACAAATAAGGCCTTTTTTGTTGCACACTGTTATGCAATCTTTTCAGAGCCTCCAAATTGAAAGCTTGATTAACAATCTGACCTGGTGGAATGAACTACAAGTTGACATTTTCCTCCGTTTGGAATTTGGACTGACTGGCGTCCAAAATGAGGTTGGTCATCAATCAACATTTCATCATTTTGAAATACGAAAACCCCTCTTACACTTGAGTTTTTCCCTTAGTGCTGTCCTTGTAAGCTGTGTTCAATATCACAACAGTTTCTGCAGCATTTTTCCCATGCAGGAAACAAAATCCACACCTGAATGCTGTTCTCTAAAATTGGCCATCAAAAAAACAAGGTTCAAGTGAAATTGCTTTTACCAAAAAATTCATTGTGACCAGAGAGAACCTTTCCAGATGATGCCAGTGGGTGCACTAGCTCAGACTGAGTTGTGTGATGTATGTCTAGCAGGAAAAATGCACACTATGAAATTCCTGCTCCCGCAGTACAATTCTAGGTTTTTGGAGTACTCCCTTGTATGGGCTAATAATCAGGAGATTGGGGACATAGAGCTCCTAGATTTTTTGAGCTACTCTAGCCACCAGCACCACTCCTCCCATCTGAAGGGATTAATCCACTATCAGTAAAACAATTGTTCCTTTTGCCCAAGTGACAAAATTAGTCCAACTCTGTATGTTCTTATGTTACCTTGGGCTAAATATGGAGAATTGTTTAAGGCATGCCTTACAAAATAATGCTTCAAGTTCCTAGGAAACACCTTCACCACCAGTATTGTTTTTAGAAATATAGTTAGACTTAATTTACAGTTAGTCCCCAAAGATGAAGTCCAGATGGTGACCATGGAGAAACATACTATATTTCTAAGGAACTGCCAAAATTTTGTAATATGTACAGATAGAAGCCTGAGAAATATGTGTGGGGATGGTTATTCGGGGTGTGGAATAGTGGTGCAATGAACATAAGTTGAAACCAGCCTGAGTTTGTTGATATAGAGCCACTAAACATAATTTCTGCACTAAGGGTTTCAGTTTGAGAAGTTGAAAAAGGATCTAATTGTTTATTTGGTTGGTTTGCTGAAACATGGGTTGCAAGATGACCTACACTAATTCAAGTTAAAAGCAAGATACACCTTCATAAGAGTCACTGATCATAGGGAAAATACTTGAACTCAGTCTGTCCAGGGATTATTGGAGACTGGCTTGGAATGGACACAAATTCCAGGATAGCCAAAACATTTTAAGGCCCACCACTGTGAGTGAGGAAATATGGAGGTCAAGTAACTAATGGAGTCTTAGGTTCATCTCACAGTGAGTCCCTGAACCAATCCTATAGTAATTTTCTCAATTCAGGAATTCATCGACAGCATGTTTAGTGGATGAAGTAAGAAAAAACTGTTACTAACTTGAGGTTTATTCGTAAAATATCTGTGTACTAGAGGGGGGAAATTAATCCAACAAAAATTTAGTTCCACTTCAGTTAAATTTCTAGGAGCCCCGTGGTGTGGGGAATGTTAATTTATTCCTACCTTAAGTGAAGGATACGTAATTGCATTTGGCAAGAATCCCCCACCACTCAAAACATCATCTGGTGGGCCTCTTTCAACTTTGGAGGAAACATATCCCTCATTTGGGTATGGTAATCTGGTCTATTACTCTAGTGACTTGAAAAACTACCATTTTTGAGTAAAACCTTTAACAAAAGAAGGCTCTATAACAGTTTCAGGCTGCCATTGGGCTACTTGGACTGCTCTGCCACCCTACCACTTGGGCCATATAATCCGGCTGATCCATTGGTGCTTCAGGTGTCAGTGGCAGATAGAGATGCAATTTGGAGTTTTTTGACAGGCCCTGTGCTAGTCTGGGTAGACTAGAGAAACAAATTCATGGAGATGCTCATATGTGTATAAGGGAGAGGTTCAAGAGCAATTGAACATTGAGAAAGCATCCCAGCCCAGTCCAGATCAAATCCATAAGTCTGATATTAGCCCATATGTCTGACAGCAATCTATAAAGTCCTTTTCAGACTCACAAAATATATGCAATGATGCTGAATGCAGGATGATCACAGGCCAGTGGGTAGAAAGTCTTTGGATCCAGTGGCATTGTAGAATCTCAGCACTGCCAGAAGTCTCTACGTGGCTTCCTTGGCTTCAGAGATTGCATCAGGGAAGGTCCATGTAGTGTCTCCAATTTAGGGCACTAGTGTAGTTCCATGTGTCCTGTCAACTGCAATGTCTCCCAGGGAGTGGCAGAGAGAAAGAGAGAGGTGTCTCCCATCTCTAAGCAAGAAGTACCAGATTTCCCAGAATTCTCCGGAGAAGGTCTTGCCCACACAGAAGCCTCATTGGCTACTGATCCAATTGGCAGGCTAGGCCCCATGCCTTCACTTATAATCCTCTCAAATTGAAACCAGATAATGTAGCTACCATAGACCTCCTTTTGATGAATCACAGTGCAGACTTTTAGGATTTTGAAGCAAAGTCCTACCATCCTCTGTAGACAACTGTTCTCCTTTTGAGGATAGCTTGTTTCTTTTACTGGGCCTTAGTGGAGATGGAATGCCTCATCTTGAGTCACCATGTCACTAAGTGGCCTCCACAGTTCATCCTGAAGTGAGTGTTGTCTGACCCAGTCTTATAAAGTTGGATGTGCACAAAAACACTCTATCATTATATGAAAGTGGTACATATGCAATCAGACTCAAACAGGAACTGATGGTAAAAGTATGCTGCATGAACAAGTGTCCCAAATGCCTATTATCTTCACTCCTGCCTGCACCTACATCCTCATGTGGAGTTCCTCAGTTGACTGAGGAAGAGAAAGCTCATACTGGTTTATAGATGGTTTTACATGATCTGCATGTACCACCTCAAAATGGGCAACAGCAGGGTTGCAGCCTTCTCTGCGACTTCCTTGAAGGAAGGACTTCCTTGAAGCAATGAAGAGAAATCCTTACAATGGGCAGAACTTTAAGCAGCATACTTGGTTGTATATTTCACTTAGAAGGAGCAATGACCAAATGTGTGTGTATACTGATTCATGAGCTGTGGTTAATGGTTTGGCTGGATGGTCAGGGTCTTGGAAGGAGCATGAATAGAAAATTGATGACAAGGATATGTGGGTGGGTGAGTGAGAGGGAGGAACCTCTCTCATGGGCCAAAAAAGTGAAGATACAATCAAGTGACTTGTTCTGTGATAACCAGTCATCCTCTTTCCCCAGCCGCTTCTGTAATTGATCGATGGACACATGAATAATGTGACAGGGATTGATATTATTTGTGGGCTCCGTAGCATAAACTTCCAATTACCGAAGCTGACCTGGCTATTGCTTCAACTGATTCCTCAATCTGCCAGCAGCAGAGACCAAGAGTGTGCCAAAAATATGGGACCATTTTGCAGGGAAATCTACTCCCAGCCTTTTGTATGATTGATTATATAGGACAATTCCTGTAATATTAAAGACAGTATTTTATTAGTAGTAGACTAGACACTTACTCTGGATACAGATTTGCTTTCCTTTCATTCAATGCTTCTATCAAAACTACCATTCGTGGACTTACAGAATGTCTTATCCACAGGCATTGTATCCGGTACATCACCTCAGATCCCAGCAAGTTAAGTGTGACAGTAAGTCCATCCTTAATGTAATCCAGTGGTCTTACCATGTTCTTCATTATCATGAAACAGTTGGTCTGCTTGAAAAATGAAATGACCTTCTAAAGACATAATCCTGATTCAACCAGATAAATGGCAATGGTTGGAGCAAAATTCTCAAGGAGGCTATATACACTCTAAACCAGCATTCAATTTATGGTGCTGTTTCTCTTATAACCAGGATTCACAGGTTCAGGAACCTGGTAAACAATTGTAACACATTTATTTCCTGTCTCTGTGACCTTATGCTCTTTGGGTCTGGAAGATGTAGTTCCAAAAAGAAAATATGCCAACCTGGAGGCCCAGCACTATTTCCTTTGAAATTGTGGTATTACATTTGAAATTGGATTGGTATTACATAATAGAGATAAGTAAGAGTATGTCTGGCATCTAGGAGAGCCTTTAGATAATCCCTTAGAACTACCATGTCCTGTAATTAAAGGGTGAATTGCAGCAACACAATTCTGATGTGACTATTAATGGCCCAGGCTCTTCAGGAATGAAGCTTTAGATCATGCCTCCAAAAAAAAAAAATGATCTGCCAATGTACTTGCTGAGGGCAAAGGGAATATGGAATGGGTGGTGAGAGAAGGTAGTTCTAACACAGGATCCCAGCTTCAGAGCCTTTTAACAAACTCCATCATTGATTTTAGCATGCATCAAGAAATGACGATCCTTTGTTGAAAAGATAACTGGGGCTACATGAAACCTTTATTATTTGAGGATTAATGATATTAGAAAAGTGACTTAAAATGAAGTAAAGGTTAAAAAACAGTCAAGGGTAAGGAGGAGAATGGTTTACTTAGGGCTTTATCTTGAAAAATAAAATTGACAATGTAAAAAATATTTTAAATTTAGCTGCTAGTATTGTATTATGCAAATAAATTTTAGAATAAAATGGTAATTCTTGGAGGAAATTCAGTGTGTAAATAATAATTACAAATATATGCTAACTCAGAATGTAAAAAGAATGAATCAATCAAGAGGGGATAGTATGAGAGAAAGGGTTTTGTTTTGCTTTGCTTTTCCAAAATTGGAGAGTTTCTTCAATTATCCCAAGGACCTCTTATAATCCTTTGAGAGTTAACTCATTCTCTTTGAAGCCTTGATATTATCATTATCCTCATCAATATTCTCTTTTGTCAGTGTATATTAGAGGTTTATCTCTACAAATCCCTATCTATCAAAAGTTTTACATGCCCTTAGAGCTATTTTGCAGCATTTTCATTTTCACTGACTCCATACAACTCGATTTTTTCAAGAACTACCATTTCATTCTGAAATTTATTAGCATGATATAATATCAGCAGCTAACAAGACTCAAAAAAAAACCTTGATAAAAATGGGTGTATAAACAACTAAGTTTAATTTGCATGTTAAGTGAGGGAAGCAGATATAGTGGTATAGTGGCTAACCACCAGTTCACTTTTATAAAGATTATAGCTTTGGAAACCCTATGGGGTAGTTCTATGTTCCATGTGGCCACTATAAGTCAGAAAAGACTTGATTGAAATGGAGCTCTTTTTTTTAATATTGCACACAAGCACTTTTATTGAGCCTTAAACAGGACAAAGACAATGATCCAGAAGAAGAAAACCATCAGCATGTACCCAGGACAGAGATTGTGAAATTCCTGAAGAGCAGTTAGGGTGTTCAGTATTTATGATAGAGAACAAAGGAAATCATCCCAAGGTCTCATTAGGACAGATCACTTCATCACTTTCTGGCAGGACTACAGGGATGAGAGAGGGGGAAGGAATATGACTGAACTATGTGCATAGTTGCAGATTTTTTTAAAAGGTAGCAGGATTAGCCATGGATCTTTTGGAAGGTACTTGGTAGATTGTTTGCATAAGAAAGGTAGGCCCAGGTAAATCCCATAGTTCTTTCTGTGAGCACTTTTCTGCAAACCAGTTAACCTGTTTTAAACTCCACTCTGCCTGAGGGCAAACTGCCTTTTCCTGGGCTTGTCTAAACACGGACATTTTGTTGGTTTAGTGGTCAGCAAGAGTGGGGGAATAACTTAAGACTTCAAGTAGCAGTTAAACTTATGTCAAGACTCAAGTTGATATAAGGGCTCGTGCTGTAGACCGCAGGTTTCCAAAAACCAACTGCTTTAGAATTTTAGGGCTATAAAATGTGAAACAATCTTTTCACAAAGCACAATTTTATCAAGGTGGGGACCAAAAGGAAAGAAAGGATTAGAGTGGGCCCCTCCTCCATAGGCTTCCTTTTCAGCTGGACCAGGCCTTCCTACAACCAGGCTCCCAGCTCCTACTGGTTACAGAATGAGTGGGAATAGGTACAGCTCTCTGTACAGCCTCAAAAGCAGAGGATGGCTAGGAATGATCAGGAAGGGAAGGGACCACTGTCTGGGGGTGGATTCTGCCTCCAAATTGGCAATGGAGACTTTTATATGGTGAGGGAAGGGAGTTTTGTAGGAACTCAAGAGTGAATATTTTAAACCATGAAAACTTTTGCCTTTTGATTCCACTTTATCCAATTCCCCTTACATTCTAAGTTTTAATATGTTTTATGTTTTGAATGAAGATACAGGGTTAGATGTTACTACTAAACTTCAATGTAATGACTTACAATACATTAATGACTTACAATATAATACATTAATGACTTACAGTAATGACTTACTACATGACTATGTAAAAGTTTTCATCAATGAACATGATTCCTGGAACAAAAGAAACTCTGTAATTGCTGCTTTTCTTTCCTGCCTAAACATTTTTAGTTTCTTTTTTGCTATTTGTGAATTTGGTAAAAGCTTTAAAGGGAGATAATCAGTTTTACATTCAATAATTCATATCCATTTTATTTCATCTCATTCCTTGCAGTCCCCTCAGTGCAACATCATTTATCCTGTTTCCTCTCAGTGTTTTGTTTTCTATCTCTATCCCTCTGCATTTCTTAACCTTCCTGAAGTTTTTCCTTGGGTCAGCACTACTCTTTTAATGTCAGATGATTTAATTATCTCAGGGGCACATACCTCACAAATGGTATTGTTCCTTTTATAGACCTATCTATTGTTTAGCTGAAAATTGAGCCATGGGGATAGTTTGGTTTCAGACCTGAAGAGTAACTAAAGATCATAGTCTGACCAGTAAGTCTGGCCATTTTTATTATTTGAGTTCTGTTCTTTTCTTTTCTCTTTCTAAGACCATTTATTTATTTATTTATTTATTTATCTATTTATCTATTTATTTATTTATTTTTAATTGTTTACTCTATTTTCCCCCAGCGTTTTCTATTTCTATCCCTCTGTATTTCTTAACCTTCATGAAGTTTTTCCTTGGGTCAGCACTTCTCATACAGCTCTTATCGCAATCCATACAGCCATCCATTGAGTGTCAAGCACTTTTTACATTTGTTGCCCTCATCATTCTCAAAGCACTTGCTTTCTATTTAAGCCTTTGGTGTCAGCTTCTCATTTCTCCCCTCCCCGCTCCCCCCTCCTTCATGAACCCTTGATAATTTATAAATTATTATTACTTTGTCATATCTTACACTGTTCAATGTCTCCCTTCACCCAGTTCCCCATTGTCTGTACCCCAGGGAAGAGGTTGTATGTTGGTCCTTATAAGCAGTTCCCCCTTTCTACCACACCTATCCTCCACCCTTCCGATATCTTTATGCTCACCACTGGTTCTGAAGAGATCATCTGTCCTGGATTCCCTGTGTTTCTGGTTCCTATCTGTACCAGGGTACATCCTCTGGTATAGCTAGATTTGTAAGGTAGAATTGGAATCATAATAGTGGGGGTGGGGTGGGGAGGAAGCATTGAAGGAAGTACATTATCAATGCAAGAACATTTTCAGAGCAGTTGGGAGTGGTCAACCAGTACTATTTAGTTCCTCTGTTCTCAGAATCATGGAGATTGATGTTGGCATAATCCATTCATTAGTCCATTGGACAAATTGTCTCCATGTATTTAAATTTCCATTACATTTTCCTCTGAATCAAGGCCAATTGTTGCAATTTAGATAAGCTTTTAAGACCCTAGTCAATACTAGGATGCTGAACATTGTCTTTGTGGACTACGTCATGCCAATTGATCTTGGTGAACCTGAAATTATGGTCCTGAACCTGAAGACCCAGAGACTCATTCCTGTAATTTAGTTAGTTCTATATTTTCATTATTTCGCCCCCTGTATGCACTAACATATTTATAAATATACTCCAAAGTCCTCTGTTAATCATATGTGTGTATATATCCCACTACCCTTCCCACATCCATTCAGTCAGTTCTTACCCATAGTGATCCTATGCGCAACAGAATGGAACACTGCCCAGTCCCGCTATATCCTCACAGTTGTTCCATACTTGTCTGAACTGTGTAAATGCATCTCTTCAGGGGCCTACCCTTTTTCACTGCTATTCTACTTTAGGAAGTGTGACATCATCCATGGACTGCACTCTTCTGACAAGATATCCAAAGAAGAGAAAGCAAAGTCATGCCCCTTTTGCCTCTAAGGAGTACACTGGCTATATTTCTTCTAAGACGTTTTTGTTTGTCTTTTTAGAAGTCCATAGAACTTTCAATATTTTTCTCCAGCATCACAATTCAAGTCATGGTATTTGAACTTGTCTAATATTCATGTGAAAGTTGGACACTGAATAAAAAAGACTGAAGAAAAATCGACGCATCTGCTATTGCACCTATTATTTCACTTTTATTGAAGGATTGAGTATATAACTCTATTTACCTTTTGTCTTTAACATTCCTCACAGTTTCTCCTTCCCTCCATCATTATTTTGCTAGCGTCCATCTTTTAGTATATCAACTTTCCTTTCAACCAACTTCTTAAAGTCTATTAGATTTTTTCTCCATTTTGAAAGTTCCTTAACTACATATTTGCTTGCCTCTTTGTGTTGTCTTTATTCAAAAGTGTTATCATTGGTTTCTGGTTGAAGTCTCATAGGTTTGTTTTATTATTCTTACTTCTATATATGGCTTAACTTAAGAGACTCTGAGGAACAAATAATGGAAAAAAATATTTAAGTCTACCAAAGCAAGTAGAAAGAAGACCCCAAACTCCCGGCCCAGGCCAAATATTTTGTCCAGTATCACTATCTATGCCACACTCATTGTGGATTGCCATTTAGATGTCATCATAAAGCATTGAGTTATTTGATTGGGTGCTTAGAGGTGAGTGATGGGAATCCAGAAACTGCTTAGACATGGAAACTGCCCTCAAGAATAACCTGAGGTGGTTGGGAAGAAACTACATGAACAGAAATCATTCAAGAGCCCCCCCCCAAAAAAAGAGACATTTTCTCTATTGTCCCTACCTAGTTCAGGTTATCATCAACTCTTTTTTACTACTACAATGACTTTCCAACTGGGTTCCAAATTTTCAAGCATGCCCTGCATGGTCTTCATTAAAGCAATAGCAGTCAGAGTGATCTTTTAAAATTACAAATTAGCTCATATCTTGCCCCTGATGAAACCTCCCAATAACTTCCCATCTCAATCAGAATAAAATGCAAACATCTTATCATGGTCCACATGGCCATTCTGGCCCTTCATTTGCCTACCACTTCAATTTTACTCAATACACTCCTTTCACTATTCTCCAGAAACGCTGACTTATTTTCTTCTAGCACAATGAGCTTGCTCTTGCCTTATGACTTTATACCTAAGCCTAAAATGTTTTTTCTTCTCTTAGATTTTTGCAAAACTGATTGTTCATTATCAGGTATCAACTTAGATGTTACTCTCTTAGTTAGGTCTCCCTAGACCATGTATTACAGTGCTCTTCTTGCCCTAGATACTGTAGCTTACAACCCTACTTATTATACTATCTAGAATTTATAACAATCTGAAGTCATAGTGTTTATACATCTATTGTGAATTGCCCCGTCATTGGAATGTAAGCTTTGAACAGATAAAGATCTTGACTAGCCTCAAAGTCTCAGTAAATATTCACTTAATAAATGGATGTGAATGAGTAATGGCATGTGTAGAACCAGCAAAAACAAACAAACAAGAAACTCCCATCAAGTCAATTCCAACGCATAGCCATCTTGTATAGGATTTCAAAGACTGCTGTAACTTTTATGGGAGCAAACGGTCTCAACTTTCTTCTTCGGAGCAGCTCATGGATTTGAACTGCTGACTTTGTTATTAGTACTTCAATTAGGACAGCGATGTGCACAATGGATGGCAAGGTATAAAGCTTGAAAATCAGCCCGGAGTAAAAGAGCAGACTTGAATGTTAGTTTAGGAAATTTGGACTTTAAATAATGACCCTTTGGTCATGATTGTTGTGCTTGAGAAGAATATTAGCAGTTTACCTGAAGTAAAATTCGTCTCGTGCCATATGTAAGATAAATGGGCAGATGGAATGAATGAAGAGCCTGATTTAACAGCGTGTTGACCCCTTTGTGCCATCCGCTTTCACACTCACTTTCCTCAGTCCCTATTACTCTGGGGGACAAAAACCCTTGAATGCTGGCCCCAACCTCTAGCCGCTTGGTGGCGCTGTGGCTCTTCCTACCCAGGCAGGAGGCACCAAGGAGCTGAAGGCACTACCCTTGGAATTGGTCTGGCACAGGGGTCCATGTGTGTGTGCTAAGAGGGCTCTTCCAAGTTATCTTTTCTCCACTCCCAGTGCTTCCCTCTCACTCAGATCCACTCCTCTGCAGGGATTGAACTGGCCAAAAGGGGCGTGGGGATGGGAGTAGAAGTTGGGGCTGGAAAAGGATAGACTAAGTCGTGCAGTGATGAGACAGAGCTTCCATATCTGATGTCTCTTTCTGCCAGGCTCAAATCAAAAGGAGGTGGAAGCTGTAAGGGCAGCCTTTTGGAGAAGGGACCAATTCACTATTTATACTGATTACGCAAAAAGTCTTGCCTTTCCTCCTTGCCCCCAGAGCAAGAAACTCCTAGTCTGGCACTCTTCCTGTGACCCCTTCTATCTCCTTTCACAGATATTCTATATTTCCCCCATACTCATACCTCCACCCTCACTGCTATTACCTACCCACATCATCATTACCACCCAATTGGCTCCCCTGCCTCTGACCTCCTCCCTTTGTAGCCCCAATCCCCTCACACAGATCCTGGGGTCTCCTGAAGCCCTGGCTTGGCATCCTGCCTTTGTTCCCTTTCCTTAGAAATATCTAAAGTCAGTTTTCAAAGCCCTCCATACTCTGACCTCACCATTTTGGCCAATGTAGGCTGCCTTGAATCGAAAACAAGTTAGAACAGGAAACCAGTGTACTCTGTGGGGCTCTGCACAGGGCTCATTAGCATATATCTTAGCAGTCTTAGCTCATGAGTGCTGACTATCACAATATTGGAAAGATGCAGGGAACTCAGCACCTACCCTCACTGAACCACTGAAATGCATCCATGTTTATTCTTTTGCTCCATCTCTTCTCTTCCCCTCCCTCTTCCTCAGATTTTCCCTTCTCATTTTCATTATGCTCTGGGAGTCCTCCATCTCCCTGCTCTTCCTTCTTTATCCACCTTGACTCCTCCCTAAAACCCTCTCGCTGAGTGAGTATGAAGCTTATTCTCAATCATCTTTTCACAAAATGGCTGATTACATGTATGACCAATTTCTTAGTAATGTTTGTGTTTCACTTGTAGCAGTTAATGTTTATTTATCTGTTCTTCCAGGGGAGCTTAATATTCACAAATAATAAGACTATAGGTAGCTTTTAATGAGGAAAAGTCTAGCAATTCATACTGAATTTAGCATTGTTGAACATTCAACATTTATCCACATAAATTAATATGGAAAAGGGTGCAAGTGGATAGAAAAATGAAAAAAGGCATATTTATTGGCTAAGAAAACATTTTTGGTTAATTTCAGAATGCCCTGCATCATTGAATTCAAGTTATCAATGCCCAGAGTCATATAAGGATCATCCATGATCTCAGAAACGGCTTGGCGAAGAAAGAATCTGAGATCAAAGACAAAACACAAGGCAGTGTGGGCTAAGAGGAGAAGAAACTAGCTTATTTTTCCTGCTCCATCTTAGTCTAGCTTCCTCTGGGAAAAGACATCTTCCACCTATCCACACCCTCGACAAATTCCACTGGTAAGACTACCCTCTTCTATTTGTACTACACAGCTACACATAGTGCCTTCTGATTCTCACAATGATCCTGCGGATGTGGCTTACTAATTTGGATTTAGAGATGATGAAATGGAGTCCTTGAGAGACCAAACGATCTATGCACAAAACAAAACAGAGCAGGTCAGGGCCAGAAGCCAAGAATTGCAATGCCCAAGCGAGTTCCAAAATTTTCTACCCAGTTTTATGACCTGTTGACTCAAAGTTAGACTCACTGGCACATGATGGCTGTGAGTTTGGTATTTTGATTTAACTCATATTGAAGACTAACACTGCCAAGTTAAACAAAATGTCTCTGAAGAACCCTGGATGAAGAGCTCTGCTTTAGAAACGTACTACCATGAAGCTGGTGGTTAGTCTGATGGTCCATTAAATCTCAATATTGAGGGACCGTTGAGACCCAGGCTAGATATGAGTATGACCCAAGAGCCGGATGAAAACCCGTTCTTCTTCAGTCACACTGGATTTTTCATTGTTCTTGAGAATTTGTGAGATTACAAGCTCTGGATGTTTCTGAGGCAGTCAAACTTTAAAGAAGCACACAGCCTCATCTTTCCTCTGAGAAACTGCTAGTGGTTTTCAATTGATAACCATATGGTCAGCAGCCCAACTCTTAACCCCACTATACTACTATGGCTCTTTTATAGCCTCAAAGTTGGGTGTCAAACCTAGCTCACAATATGCCTGCAAGTTATGTATGTATAAGAACAGTTATTGCAATATCATTCATAATAAAAATGGTTAGATGTACCCTAAACATTCATCAACAGAAGATGACTTAAATAAATGCTGATGTATCTATACAATGGGATATTACATACATATGAAAAAGCAAAAAGAACAGCATGTACAATATATGCCCATTTGGGAGAGATGTACACATGTATTAACAGAGACATATTTGCTTGTGTTTGTATAGATTACCTCTGGAAGAATACCTGAATATAAACCAAAACCAAATTCACTGCCATGGAGTTGATTCCGACTCATAGCAATCCTATAGGACAGGGTAGAACTGCCCTGTGGGTTTCTGAAACTGCAACTCTTCATGGTCGTACAAAGCCTCTTCATTCTTCCACAGAGGCAATGGTGATTTCAAACTGCTCACCTTGTGGCTGGCATCCCAACACATAGCCACTATGTCACCAGGGATCCTTATGCATGAATATAGCACAGTGTGAATTTTCTGTAGATTGTTATATGAAAATCTGGTTACAATGGTTGCTTCTAGGGAAAGGAATGGTGTGACTGTGGACACTACAAGAAAGGAAATATACTTCTCTAAATATATGCCTTTGCATTCATCTTAAAAATTCATTTGAAAAAAAAATCTTTAGATCAAAATGGAAAGCATTATCTCCAGAATTCCTGTTAAGACAACCTGAAATTATGTGCCAAAGAAAGCTACATAGGAAATAAAGCTGACACCTTCCATATCTAAATTCTTACTTGGCAATTTACTTTGCTAAATCATTTAGATAAAAATCATTTCATTTCCAAATTATTCTCAAGTCTGTTTTGCCTTGTCCTTTCTTACCTAAGATCTCTCCCCTTCTCTGTTCAAGTTGGGTTTCACTTGAACTGTAGAAAATTCTGCCTTGAGTTGCCTGCTTAGCATCCAGATGTGAAACTTTCTGAGGATTTCAGCTGAAGTGAAAAGCAGTTAGACAAGAGTGCTGACAAAACTTCCTACCCATCCCCTCCTCCAAATCACTGCCTGCCTCTATCTTAAAGAAAAACTTCTTCCTGATTTAAAATGCCATAGATCCATTTCACCTATTTTTAAACTTTTGAATAAATAGAATTATATGGCATAAATATGTAGTGTGTGTGTATCATAAGACCCAAGTACCATGCTTTAACCCACCCTTCTTCTCCAAAGATCATCTTTTAGCCATCTTCAGAGGAAGCGCCAAAGTAGGCAGAGCCCCATTTCCTTTATCTGACCCTAAACTCACTGCTGTCAAATAAATGGTGACTCAGACCACCTGTGGATTTACAAGACTATACCTATTTACAGGATTAGAAAGCCCCATAGAAAGCCAACCATGCATACCACAGCCCAACAGGCAACCACTACCCAACCAGGGCTCTTTATCTGACCAAAGGCCCCCAGGAATCATTTCCACAAGCTCCAACTCAGAAGTAAATAACCAGAATCTCTGAGGATGCAAGGTATAGGAGACATGCTGCAATTCACAGTCAACATTTGGAGAAAGCTCAAGGTGGGAGAAATCTGGGGAGTTGAGCTGATGGATTTGACTTAGAGCTCTCAAGTTTATAACAGAGATTCAGGAGTTGTGTAACAATGGAGGCAGTGGCAAATTTCAGAAAGCAACCAAGAGGTCTTGATTTCAAATCATTAATTTCATCAAACCAGCCCTATAGAATATATAAATCCTTATTTTTTTTCTAGTAAGATACTAAGCATACGTTTTAAGCCACAAAACACATGTATACGAAAAAAAGCAAAAAACAAAAACCACCACTTTTTATCTGTATTTCATGGTAGCATTCAATTTAAGGTCCCTTTGTTGGACAAATGAAGAAATTAACTCAGAGAAAGAAAAGGCCCTGGCCAAGATCATACAGCCTGATTAAAGTAGGTAATGGTTCAGCAGCAGAACTCTTGGTATATCATTACATGTGCAGCCTAAGCATTGAACTTAAAGTCTGAATCAAGTTGTTATGGGGAAACACATATCCCAGGATCCTTTGGTAATTAGTCACCATTTTCTCATATGACCTCATAGGGTCTTACCTTTCAGCATGCCCCAGATCTAGGCTTCTCTTTGTCAGAAACATCATGTAGTCTTTGCTTTATTCTCTAGGACATCCTAAGATTGCATAAAGCCAGGGCCTGGGCCAAGAAAGCCAGAATTTATTATTTATTCAACATGATTGGGCTCCCAAAGGCCTGGGTTTAAGTTCTGAGCCTCTTGCTTACCCTTCTTCGGGGCTGTCATGCTTTATTCCTCTCTCTTACTCCCCTTCCCCCTCTTAATCAACTTTTAAACACTCATTTGCTGGCATTCTCATGAACCCTCCTCCTTAGTCCCAACTCTACTTGAAACCATTGCTGCTACCTCAGACGTCTTGCCTTTTATCTTGCCCCAGAAGCTGAGCCCACAGGTCCCTTAATTGTTCAGGCTTCGCTTTTCTGAACTCACTCCAATTGAGCTCCATAAATTGTACGTAATTGAACTGTATATCTCAGGTTATGAGCCCCTGGAGCGATATCTTCTTGGTCTAGTACAGCCCTGCCCAGAAAGAGGTGGAGTGCATGTGTGTTGGGGTAGGGGTGGGGGGCGGGGGCGGGGGCGGCGGAGGGAAACAGATGAAGCCAGCCTAGGATTCAGACTCTGGAAAGAAGGTACAAGATCACAGTTCAGGCAAACATTCACTCTCAAGCTTCAAAACTTTACTTCTGCTTCCTTCTCTGGTTCTTATAGCTCTGATGCTAAGAGATTGACTAATCCTTCCCCACCAACAATATTAACTAACAGTTATAGTCTGATATATTAGGTTAGCTTCTAAAATGCTATAAAATCATTAAAACCTTTACTAAACAAAGCTACCAAAATGTGAAGTCATTATTTATTTCTTATATCTCTAAGTCTATGCACTTGTTTTTTCCATGAAAATATTTTAGAGTTTTTCATGTGAATTGGCTAAAACATTATAAACCAGATCATTAGATTTGCATTCAATAATTTTACAGATTTTCATGCATCTCATTCATTCCCATCAATGATCTCATTTTCTCCTTGTGTCTATAAATTTCTGAAGGCACTCTTTCTATCTCTTTACCCCCTCCCCCAAAGAATTCTAAGCTCTTTGATTTACAACATATTAAAACAACATTTTTGGCTTACTGAAGGGATTCAAATTATGTTTCTTTTCATTATTCTTTGAGTTGATGAAGCAAAAGAAGTCTAAATTGGGCAAGCTCAAGACTGTAGGGGTACAATGCCCCAGGAAAATTCTCAGGACAATGCTTGATATCCTTGAAGAATGATGAGCTTATTGTTGTGATTAAAAGATTCTTCAGTGCAACTTTCCTGGCCTTTTTCTTACTAGTGAAGATTTCAATGTTTGTAAAATGTCTTCATAATAAGACCCTGCAATCATTCTGTGCCCTTTGAGAAATTATATCAAGATTGCGTCTATAGAATTTTTAAAAACCAACAAAACAAAACAGATGCCATAACCTTCTGAGCTGAACTCTCTGCCTTGGAATCAGCTGGCTCAGTAGATCTCCTTTATCAGTCACTCTTTATTGTACCTTTGTTTTGGGCACCCTAAGGAGACCTAAAAGAACAAGCAAATCTTTTTTGGAAGAAGTAAAGCCATAATGCTTCTTAGAGGCAAAGATGATGAGGCTTTGTTTCTTGTACTTTGGACACTTTGTCAGGAAAGACTAATCCCTGGAGAAGAACCTCATGCTTAGAAGTAGAAGAGCAGTGAAAAAGAGGCAGGCCTTTACCAAGATGGAGTGACACAGTAGCTGCAAGTGTGGGCTCAAATAAAAGAACCATTATGAAGATGGTGCAGGACGGGGCGGTGTTTGTACATTTGGCTGCCAAGAATCAGAACTGACTCGATGGTACCTAAGAACAATAGCAAAAGGACTAAAGCAATTATATTCCCAAGAGAACTTGTCTCCAGCCATCATTTAAACAAAGAAACGGTTTTAAACATTTTCTTTGAGACTGCATATGTATAAACTGAATCCTTAGTAGCAGTACTTTTTAACCTACCCTTGTATAAAGTGATTTTTCAATTATTGCCAAAGAAGCACTGAGGTGTTTGGGGGTACCCAAGTTAGTCACTTGTGAAAAATTAGGGGTTTATTATGAGACAGCATCACACTTGGGAGCTTTTATCTCAGTGAAAATATGTCCACATAGTAACATCCTCACAGAGAAATCGTTGCTTCTACCAATCTTGGGGATTACTTAAAATGTTGACTTGCCACATACTTGGTGTCCAGAGAGATGGACTAATTATTCCTCTAAGGTAGTGGTTCTTTTTTTGTTTTATTTTGTTTTGTTTTGTTTTTTGGGCATCACTGCCCTCTGGTGGTGGGAGTAGGAGGCCCAGCCTTTGCTTCTGTGGAGCCATTGCTGGAATTGAACCTCATTCCCAGTGGGCCGCAGTCCCACGCACAACCACTATGCCACCGGGGCTCAGCCCCAGGCAGTGGTTCTTTTTTTTTTTTTGGGGGGGGGGGGCATCACTGCTCTGCAGCGGTGGGAGTAGGAGGCCCAGCCCCACTGCTGGAATTGAACCTCCGTCCCAGTGGGACGCAGTCCCGCGCACAACCACTACGCCACCGGGGCTCAGCCCCAGGCAGTGGCTCTTAACCTGTGGGTTGCTCCCTCTTTGGATGTTGAATGACCATTTCACAGGGTCTAATACATCCTGCATGTCAGATATTTACATTATGATTCATAACAAGAGCAAACTTACATCTATGAAGTAGCAACAAAAGTAATTTTATGCTTGCGGTCACCGCAACATGAGGAATTGTATTAAAAGTTCACGGCATTGGGAAGTTTGAGAAGCACTGCTCTAAGGGATAGTTACAGCAAGGAGTGAAAGACTTAAGGCAATATTGTTTTGCTCCAAATTCAAGACTCCATCCCTGGCATTGTGCCAAGTGGCCACAGCACATCCCACAGCATCTCTTTAACCATTCTCCAAGTCCATGGAAAATGCCCTTTCTCACCACCACCAATCCATGATTTCATCCCATTTCAATTCTCACTTCGTCAAAGTTTTCTCTCATTGTTCACTAAATCTCCAGAAGGTTGTGAAGCCCATACATTTTCAGTCTATCACACGGTATATTGTTAGTTTCCATAAAGTTGACTCAAACTCAGGACTTTACAGTAGAATGATATTTTGCTGATACTACTTAGCTATTAATGCCAGTTATCCCACAAGAGTCTCCCATAAAATGCGATGTCCTACTCCAGGACATCTATATGATATGTCCAAGCAAACGTGTTGCATGATATTCTGTTGTGGCCTACACGCTTTCAATCATTTTTTTAGAAGTAGATCTCCAGGGTTTTTTTCCTCATCTAGCACCTGCCCACCATGTTTGATCTTACTTGTATTTGAAATACTAGTGGCATGACCCCCTGCATCACAGCAACACAAAAAGCAACATATTAACAAGATGGCAGATGCAATGCTGGAACATATTAAATGTGTGTTGAGATAACAAATCAGTTAATGAATGCAGTAATCATGGTACTAATTCTTTCATGCCTCATAGAATCTACTTTCTTCCTCCCTCTGTGGAGTTAGCATCCCACACTTTCCAATTAGGAAATAACACTAGGGAGTTGTATTGTCAACCCTCTCGGCTCAGTTGGGACTGCATTCAAATTCTCTTAAACAGAATGTTTCTAAGACTTCCAATAAAAAATTCTGAAAGGCAAGCACCTGGGCAGTAGTTGAAAGAATAGCCAAACCTGGAATCAGAAAACTGTTGTGAGATGTGCTCTTGCAAACATTAGTTCAGAAGGGTTAGGAAAGAAGGAAGAATGGAAACAAAACAGGGAGAAAGTGGGCTGTGTGATGTTACATTGAGAAGAATGCCATCGGTGAGCTTGCATAAATTACTAAATGTAAAACTGCTGATCTGCTCTGTAAATTGTTATTCAATTCACATAAAAAGTTAAAAAATTATATTATTCTCTGTCTGGACCACCTTTATATTCATATTTATTTGGTTTGAGTTGGTTCCAGGTATCAGTACTTTCTTAAAGTTTCCCAAGTGATTGCAAGTAAACAACTACTGGACTACAGAGATGGATAGAATAATGTATATGAATGTTGAAATGAGATAATGAGACTGCAGAGGCTGAGAGGAAGCTAGAGAGGATAAAAGTCCTCTGATATATAAGCAAATAAATTACAGTGATGGTGAAGGGAAGAGAATATAGGGTGATAATACTAGATGATATAAAAGGGAAAAGAGTTTTGCATAATAATGTGGAACAATTGTCTGGATTCAGTCACAGAGATTTAGGTCATGCTAACCTTACTTTACATAAAAACAATACTTTAAGATAATTTATCTGTGAGTTAGAGAAAGAGGAGCTCAAAATTTAGAGGAAGTATATCCACAAATAACCTGATTTTAACAGTTATTGCTGGAGATGAAGGGTGTATTCAGAGACACTCTTTTTTGAGAGTATAGTGAAGTTTAATTCTCATGGAGTTGTATGCCCAGAGTACATATCAGAGTCAAGATTCCAAGAATGTCATTTACACTGGAAATGATAGAGTTGCTAAAAAAGAAAGTATACCACAGTGTGAGATGAGGGACAAAGATAATCCTCGTGACTAAATGAGACTTCTGCGCTTTTCCTTATTCTTCTTGCTTTTGCCTTTTGTCTCCATGAAAAGTTGTATAACAAATAGACTTTGGGTTTCATTTCAAGCTGCTCTTTTATGATGGTACCCCCTCGCACTTTTCAATTAATCATTTCTCTTGAATTTTTCTAAGCCTTCTCGTACACTCTCTCATTACAATCTCATATTGTAATTGAATTTGAAAGGACAAATCTTGGACTTGATGCTCACCATGATACCTTCCTTCAAATTTCAGAGAGTCAACACAGATCATCTATGGTAGTGGCTAATCTGCAGATTCAGGGCAGCTGTTTAGAACCATTCAGCTACATGCTCCACTTAGGTATTCTCTTCTGCAAGCCTAATCCTTTCACATAGAAAAGATGTTGTAGAAGTCCAAAAGGAAAGTACAGAGGGACAAAACCCAAGCTAAACAAAGTCACAGCTGCTTTCTCACCTTTAGGTACAAACAATGGTTATTTGCTGAATCCGTGACAAAATAGAGATTCTTGTAAAATTATGAAACAGGTTAAAAGAGAAAAAAAATTTCCTATACTAATTAAGCCTATAACAAATATTCTGTTCTAACCTGGTTAATTTGATCTCATTTGTCAAAGAAAGTCTCCTGTGAGAATGTCCTCTCACTTCATCCATTCTTCACTGTAGAATCAAAGCTGTTCAGTAAGGAATGAGAGGAATCTACCGTAACACTGTGACCCAATCCTACTGCCAGCACTGTGTTTTCACTCATACTATCCCAGTAAGACTGAGTAGAAATGCCTCCTAGGATTTCGGAGGCTGTGAATCTTTGTGGAAATAGATTGTCACCTTTTTTTAGATTGTCCCATTTTTATCTTGCAGAGTCGCTGATCACTTTGAATCACACAGTTTGGGGTCATCTTAACACACTGGACTACCAGGGCTCCTCCACACTGAGAAGAAATAGACAAATCATAGTTTGCATATATACATGCCCTCTGTCAGTTCTTTCTAGAATATCCCAAACCAACAAATCTTGATTTAGATAAAATCTTAAAACTGGACAGAGGAAGAAAGTAATGTGGATAATTCCCAATCTGTAGTAGGAAGAATTGTAGGATGCCTTCAAGTGATCTACTTCTATAATCCTCTCCCCTTGAACATATGGGTTGGGTCTGTAATATGATGAGTTGTCACATGCATTGCTCGGTTACCATAGGAAAAGGGATCTTTTTTCCAGATATAATTAACGTCCACAGTCAGTTGTCTTGGAGTTCAACAAGATGTACATTATTTTGTGTGGGCATAATTAATCAAGTGACCTCTTAAAAGAAATAAGAAACCTTTTCAACAAATTGTGCTAGTACGACTGGATTAGCCAAACCCAAAAAAGAAAAAAGAAAAAAACTTGATCTAAATGACTTCTTCTCATAAAGATTAATTAAAAGGAATTAGACTTATATATAAAACTCATTAAAAAAACAGGAGAAAATCCATCAGGACCTAGGAATTGATGAATTATTCTTAAACTTGGGGTGAAAACACAATTTATTACAGAACTTTTTGATACATTGGATTTCGTGTTATGTTCTCTGTGAAAATGCCTAGCATATGGATAAAAAAGACAAATACAGAGTAGGAGAATATATTTTCAAACAACATACCTAACAAAGGACAAGTATCTAGAATATATAAAGGAATCTTAAAGCTCAACTATAAAAAAGTCTAATTAGAAAATAATCAGAGGCATGAAGACATAGTTCACCAATGAGAATATGCAAATCATAAGTAAGTACATGAAAAAATATATTCAATATTATTACTCATTAGGCAATTGATAATTAAAGCCATCAATTCATACACTCAAAAAAATTTTAATGGTGAGAACACTAAATGCAGATTAGGATATGAAAATCTGAGCCACAGTAGTGGGAGTGCAAAATTGTTCAGCTACTCTGGAATTGAGGCAGTCTTTCAAAACTGTGCATACATTTATCATAAGACCTAGAAATTGCAAGCTTGGGCATTTACCTCAGAGAATATGGCCACTTTAAAGTCTGAACATTATTGTTCAAAGCAGCTTTGTGTGTAATAGATCAAATTGGAAAAAAATTAATATATCCCTCACTAGGTGAATAGTCAAATGAACTGTAGTTCATTCCTACTGTGTCACACTACTCAGCAATAAAAAGGAATCTACTACTGATGTAAGCATTCAGTAGATCTCAAGTGCATTATATTGAATGGTGAAAAATTCAAACAAAAGATCACATACTGTATGATTTTATTTATATAGATAAATGTTATATAATATTCCCCAAATAACAAAGATTGTAACATTGAGGAATAGAATAGTGGTTTCTAGGCTTTCTGCCTGGGGAGAAGAATGAGCGATGTGACTATAATGGAGTAGCAAAGGGAGATCTTTGTGTTGATGGAATAGTTTTGTATATTGAAAGGACTGATGGCTACACAAATATCTGTGTGTGATAAAATGGCATTAAACTGTACACACAATTGTCAATGTCTATTTCCTGAATTTGGTATTTTACTATAGTTATGTAAGATGTAATCATTGGGTAACAATGGATGAAGGATAGATACATGGAAGCTCTCTGTACTATCTTTGCAACTTCTAGTGATTCTGTAATTATTTATAATAAAAATTTAAACATTAAAAAAGAAAAATACAAGAAACCACAACAGACTCACTCTTTGTGGTCTTGAAAAAGTGAAAAACATGTTATAAAATAATTATGGAGATTGCTTCATACAAAAGCCCTTTGACGTAATTGTTTCATTGCATCTTTGATTTTCTGTACTAGTTTTTGGTTCAGATGAAAGAGACCAGTAGTCGGATGGTTACTCGCAAGCTTTTAAGACCCCAAACACTACTCACCACAGTAGAATGCAAAACATCATCTATATGAACTAGGTATGCCAATTGACTTTGATGTCGACCAATTCTATGTTCCTGAATCTCCAGGCCCAATGGCTAATTCCCTCAAGGTATTTGGTTATGGCAAAGACATTTTCCTTTCTTGAATTTCAGTTTCCATGACACTGATTCTAGAAGAATAAGATGATGCCTAGATTTCACTGCTGACTAGCTCTGAAAGTGTTCAAAATAGAAGGCCCTGGGTAAATTAGGAGAAGATTGTGAAATAAAAATAAATCTTATAAGAAGACCAGGATTCTTGGTTTTATAGAGATTGGTGGAACCCTTGAGGCTATGATTTTTAGATACCATTCAATCCTGGAACTGAATTCATCCATGTGCCTCAACTTTCATCCAGACTATGAGATGCCTATCAGGTGAACTAGAGAAGTATACAGTTATTAGAACAACCAACCATATATGATCAAAATGGGAGCATTTCTCCAGGAATAAATTTTAGAAGGTAAAGAGGAATAAGGAAGGAGGGCAAAGGCAAATGGTACAAAGGGAGAAAGAGGGTGTGATGTTACTTTGTGAGAATTTCAATCGATATTACAAAACAAACATATATATATATATATATAAATGTTCTAATCAAAATGAATTTTCTCTGTAACTTTAACTCAAATAACAATTTTTAAATTTTAACAAAATAAAGTGTGTATGGAAGTGGCAATGACTTGAGGGTGGCCACTAGGAGCTGAGATTACACCCTGCTGAAAATCAGGAAGAAAATGGAGGCAATTGCACGCAAATGAATTCAGCCAACACTCTTCACCTTGGAAAGAAGTAAGCTTCATGTGAATTCATGGCCCTGACTGACATCTTGATTTAAGCAGAGGAACCAGGTAAGTTGTGCCCAAACTCTTGGTGCATGCAAATCATGAAATAATAAATGTGCTGTTTTAAGCCACTAACTTTGTGGGAGTTTTTTTATGCAGCAGTAGGTAACTAATATGCAATCCAAGCGTGAGATGCCATTTAAACAAATGGGAATTTTGCTTTCAGGCATCAGAGTTCAGATCTTGATGTTCTGACAAAATAAATCTGATATATAGAAAGGGAGATGCTGGTATTGGAGTTAAAAGAGATATTCATGGTCTTTGCCAAAAAAAAACATGACCTTTTAGATCAGACTTTGGAACTACCTTTAAACCAACCCAACTCTGCTGGCTGCTTGGCCTTTTGCTGTAACCTCCCAAATATACTGTTCACAACCACAAATGAATTGTACATTTTTGGCTCTTTGGACTTGATCTATTTCTTACTAGAGATTTTAAACTCTAGTTAATTCTCTTTGTAGCCTGTCTGGCTCTGTCTAAGGGAGGTAGCTTTGCACCCAGGGCTTCAGCTACTTTTGCAGTCTTATTCTGGTCACAGGCAACTTCATCAAGACAGCCTGAGTCTTAGAAATTTCTCCTTTATCCCTTTCTTGTAGACATTCAAATAAGCTGGCAGGTTATCCAGACTGGTATTCAGTGATTACCAGAAAGATCAAAGATGTAGAATGAGATTATACAAGTGACTGGAACATTTATCTCATTATTGGTTTCTGCTGCAATGTGATCTCACCTTCTGTTTTGCCAGCATTCACAAATGCTAAGGTAATTTATGTGGACAGGATTGGAGAGAGGTGGAGCATAAACCACTTTGTTATGCCCTCGTAGGTTTAATTAAACTCATTTCCCAATCTTGGAAGGTGACACAGTATAGCAGAAAGAACATAGATTTTGATATTAAGTACATATTTCCTTGTATTGGTTGAGACCTTAAACTCTTAAGATTTTGTTATTTTATCTTTCAAGTGGAAATTGTGTAACATAGTTCTCACTGGTGTCATTGGGATTAAATGAAATTATGCATGTAAAACATTGTGCTAGTCTGGGTTGACTAGAAAAAACAAAATCATAGACATATATATGAGTATAAAGAAGAGCTTTATATAAATGAGCAATTATATATTGAGAAAACATCCCAGCCCAGTGTAGATCAAGTCCATAAATCTGATATTAGACCATAGTCTGATATCAGTCTATGGATTCCTCTTCAGACTCACACAGCACATGCAATGACACCAAAAAAGGACGATCACAGGTCAGTGGGTGGAAAATCTTGTGTATCCAGTGGCAGTGGAAGCATCTCAGCACTGGTGTGGGTCTCTACGTGGCTCCTCCAGTTCCAGAACTCTGGCTCCCTCAGAGAAGAGCCATGTGGCTTGTCAATAAGAATGCCTCCCAGGGAGATAAGCAAAGGGTGTGTCTGACATCCAGTGAGCTATTTATGTCATTCATGGCTCTAAATGAGATCATCAAACTGTGACCTGATTGACAGCTAGACTCTATTCGTTTGCATGTTGACAGGAGATTATGAAGCTACCACCAACCACACTTTGTCAGCCTCACATTTTTGGGGGGAGAGGGGCATCACTGCCCTCAGGTGGTGGGAGTAGGAGGCCCAGCCTTTGCTCCATGGAGCTGGAATCCCAGTGGGCCCCAGTCCCGTGCACAACCACTATGCCACTGGGGCTCAGCCCCCAGCCTCACATTTTTACATGACTCTTAAGCCCTATATAATTTTGACAAGATAATAATAGAATCATATCTGTACCTAACAGGATAAAATTAAGATGCATGTAACTCAATATGTGCCAAAGCCTCTTTTAAATATAATATTCTGTAAGTGAACACCACTACAGTATTCTATGTCTAAACATTTCAGTTAGGTGAGCACCCACATCATAGTTCTATGAATATATTATCCCACCTATAAAAATTCATGCCTTATCCATCTCATTTGTGGTATCCAATTTCTATATTGCCCACTGACATCAATCCAGTGTTCTGAGAAGACAGTCATATACTTTGATGTGAAGAATCTTCTTTCGACCAGTTACCTTGTGAAGTTCACATCCTTAAGCAAAATCAAATCAGGATACACCCTCCTTAAAGTCAGCAGCAATATGCACCAGTTCAAAGGCTTAATGTACCAGTTCACCTCTTCATCTGGTCAACTCAATGTGGGCTGCCTCCCTTCACTTCATCAGGAGGTCCATTGGTCATCTCAGCTTTAAACCATGGGCACTGTCACAAATTCTCAAAAACCCTAGTCCCGTTGTGCTAAGTCATGAACTTCAAACTAGTTAATTTGCTCTCTTCTTCTCCTCTAGTCCCTATGAACCAGATCCATGGGTGTCAGTGGTCAAGCTCAATCCATCTCTCTATTGCTGCATTTCTCCCACTTCCACTCAACAAGTGGATCCAGGTCACCTAGCAAGCATTTCAGCCTGTCCACAAGCTCTCTTTTAATGTTCAGTCCTAGAGAACAGCTTAGTCCTATATGCAGCTTAGTCAAGGGGAAATATTCCTTCCTTCCGTTCAAGTTTCTTCAGGGCTCCAGATTTTTTTTCCAGCTTCAAGCACAAATCACTAGTTCAAAATTTAAAAATACAAAGAGTTCCTTTTTTCATCACTCTGTCAACAGCCCCCTAAGTAAGTCTCCTCACCTTTGAATGTTCTGTGCACTCAAAACAATGGTGAGACTTATCTTTTAAGAGTCTTCTTTGCAGGTGTGTCCTAACCCATTTAAATATCCAATTTTAATGGCTGAAGGAAAGTTGGCTTACAAATTCTCTATTTTTATTTCCCAATCATAATTTCTATCAATTATTATAGCAATAGGAATATTCAAAGTAGAATGGTATAAACCTAGTACAACCAGACCTTAAACTCAATTCTTTCTTTCTTTTTTCTTTCTTTCTTTCTTTCTTTCTTTCTTTCTTTCTTTCTTTCTTTCGGGGGCATCACTGCTCTCTGGTGGGAGTGGGAGGCCAAACCTAGCTCCTGGAGAGCTGCTGCTGGATATGAATCACCAAGCCAGTGGGCTGCAGTCCCGTACTCAACTACTAAGTCACCGGGGCTCAGCCTCGATCCTCTTTTTTAAGGTGAATTTGGCTTTATTCTGATCTTACCACGTTGTCCAGTGGAGAATGAGAAAACGCCGTTCTAATGCTGTGACCCAAACTGACTCATTGAGGTGCTTCCAATTCACAGTATCCTTATAGGACAGAGTACAACTGCCCCATTGGGTTTTTGAAGCTGTAAATATTTATGGAAACAGATTGCCCCATTTTTATCCAGCAGAGTGGGTGACCGGTTTAAACCACAGATTTTTTCTTTTTTGGCTAGCAGCCCAACACTTACTCCACTGGACTACCAGGACTCCTCAACACTGAGAAGAATTAGATAAATCATAGTTTGCATGCACCCATACACACTCTCAGCTCTCTGTAGAATTTCCCAAACCAATAACTCTTTACTTAGATAAACTAGAGCTGGGAAGTCTCTCTAATACGGAGAGGAAGAAAATGGTATGGCTAGTTCCCCATCGATAGTCGACAGAATTCTAGGATAGCGTCAAATGATGTACACACTTATATAATCTTCCCTTGAGTGTATGGGTTGGGTCTGTAATGTGATGGGTTATCACATCCATGCTTATGTTACCATATGGAAAGGGGCTTTTTTCCAGATGTAATTAAGGTCCAGCATCATTTGTCTTTTAGTTCATCAAAAGACAAATTTTCTTGGGTGGGTCTGGTTTAATCAAGAGACCTTTTAAAAGAAATAAGTCTTTTCAACAAATGTTGCTGATGCAACTAAATAGGTGAAAAATAAAACTAGATTCAAATTGTGCCTTTTTCATGAACATTAATTTTAATTGGATCACAGATTTATAAGTAAAATCATTAAAAGAAGCAGGAGAAAATCCTTCAGGACCTAGGAATTCATGAAGTATTTTATTAAACATGGAAAACATGTTTAAATTATGGAAAAACAATATTTATTACAGAAAAAAGTTGATAAATCAAATTTCATCAAAATTAAGAATTTTATTCGCCTCTAAAGTGCCTAGCAGAGCAGGGAAACAAGCTGCAGAATAGGAGAAAATATTTGTACTCCTTATTCATAGCACAGAGAAATTCTTCAGAGGTGCTTCTGGTATTTGCAAGGGACTGTCAACATCTTGGGAAACAACCTGAGACCCAAATAACTAAATTGAGGTTTTGCTTGAGTTTCTGGAAGAATGCAGAGGAAGTGAAGTAAATGTTATCTCAATTTACTCAGGTTCTTCTCAAACCTCACAGTGGGCATTTGGAAAGGTGTACCTGACCCAAGGCATGGTATTTTCAATGGCCCCATATACAGATAGAAGTTGGAAACTGAATGAGAAAGAATGAAGACACATGATGCATTTGAATAATTTCAATGAAGAACATTGAAAGTACCATAGACTGTGAGTTAGGCTGGGTTGAATAAAGATATATATATATATATATATATATATATATAATCACTGAAAAAGATATATCACTGAAAAATGTATAACACTGAAATATATCACTGGATATATATATGCAAATAGAAGAGTTTCAAATTATATAGCAATTACATATTGAGAAAACAAACCAGCCCAGTGTAAATCATGTCCCCAAGGTCCGATATTAACCCATATGTCTGATACTAGTCTATAAATTCCTCCTCAGACTCATGGAACACATGCAATGATGCTGGACGCAGGAAGACCACAGATCGGTGGGTGAAAGTCTTGTGAATCCAGTGGTGATAGAAGCATCTCAACTCTGGTGAGGGTCTCCAGGTGGCTCCTTAACATCAAGATGAAGTAGAGAGAGACTGTGTTCTTCCTCCAGGGAGAAAGAGGGGAAGTTTCCGGAATCCTCATGAGAAGGTCGCACTCACAAGGAGGTTTCATTAGGCTGTGACTTGATTGACAGTCTTGACTCCATCCCTTCACTACTAATATGCTCAATTGACATGAGATTATGTAACTACCACAGAACATTCCTTGTCAACTTGACATTTTCACACAAATCTTTAGCCATAAAAAATTTTAAATAAAATAATAGTAAAATCACATTTATACCTAACAGAATAAAACTAAAATGCATATAAATCAAAATGTGTCAATTTTATTTAAGCATAATACTCTTTAAGTGAACAAAACAAAAATATTCTATAGTTAAGAATTTCAGTTATGTGAACATCTACACAGTCAGGTTAACCAGCCCTTGATAATATCACAGGTGTGTAGGTACAGCTATCTGGCAATAATATTTAAAGGTCATAGTAAAGTCATAAAGAATAGGAGAGATAGAAGAGAGAGTGAAATAAAGGCGTCAGACACATTTCATGGTAGTATGCTCACCTAAGCCCATCTTGGTGGTCCACGTGGAGGTGGGACATGAAAGGAGGAGAGAGAGGGAGGGAGGAAGATTTACTTATATACACTTATATACACTGGGATGTGCAAGCCCATTGATTACAGGTAACCACATATGGCATAAGAAGAGGTTGTACCATAGGAAAGGCATGCAATAAGAAGAGGAGGGATTAGGGATACACATCAGACAAGATGAGTTGATTATAGATTCATGATGGCTGCCTAACCTTGATTGCCCTTGAGATGCTGTCTTAACTTCTGAGCTCGCCAGGGAATCTCACAATCCTATGAATATATATCCCTACCTATGAAAGTTTGTAAACCGCTCAGTTCATGTTTTTAGTCACCCAATCTTGGGTATCCAATATTTATATTGCCCACTTACATCAACCCAGTGCTCTGAGGAGACAATCATATCTCTGATGTGAAGGATCTTCATTCCAGCTGGAATCGTGTGAGTTCACATCCATAACCAGAGCCAAATCAGCACAGGTTCTCCATAAAGTCAGCAGCTATATGGGATAATTCACAGGCTCAAAAACCTTTTCTTCATCTGGTCTGATGCTGGTCAACTCACCGTGGGGGACCACACTTAGTCTCACCAGGTTGGCCATTGACCACCTTGCCTTGTGACAAATTTCCAACAACCTTAGCCCCCTTGAGCTAGGTCATGAATTTCAGACCAGTTTATCTGCTCCTGTCTTTTCCTCTAGTCCTTGTGAACCAGGTCCACAGATGTGAGTGGCCAGATTCAACCTGTTTCTTTACTACAATTCTCCCACTTCCACTCAACATGTCGATCCAGGTGGTCACCTAGCAACCAATACAGCATGGCCGCAAGCTCCCACTAATGTTCATTACTAGAGATGAAAGCTTCTTCATGTCTCCAAATTTTTCCAGGCTTAGGCAAAAACCACTAATTCAAAAAGTCAATGGTTTCCTTTTTTGTATGACCTTCAATCTGCCATTAGTCTCCTAGGCAGGTCTCTTCAACTGCAAATGTCATGAGTATTCTGAAGTAATGAATGGGACTTATCTTTTCAGAACCTTCTTTCCAGGTGTTTCCAAACCCATCTAAAAATTCAAATTGATGGCTAAAATAGTGAGTTTACAAACTCTCTAATTACATTTTCCAATAATCATTTCTATCAATCATTATATCAATAACAATAGGCAGGAGTAAACACTACAGAACTAGTAGAGCAATATGTTAGACTCAAACTTAAAGCAGTCGAGTTCATCCCAAAAGAATAGCAGGCATGTGGGTGAAGGTAGACAACAGACAATGCAAGATATGAAATAATAATAATATTATTCACAAGGATGGGATGGTGGGTTTGCCCAGTTTATAACAGCAGCAAAATTATCGTTATGAAGTAGCAATGGAAATAATTTAGGGGATGGTGGGGGAGGGAGGGGGAAAAGAGGAGCTTATACAAAGCTCACAAATAGAAAATGTTTTGGAAATGATGATAGCAACATATGTATAAATATGTTTGATACAATTGATGTATAGAATGTTACAAGAGCTGTAAGAGTCCTCAATAAAATGATTTTTAAAAATCAGCTAAATTCCCTTATCTATTTTTATCCTTCCCTAAACTACTCCATTTAAAAGAAATATGGTCTTAGACCTCTGGCTGTATCAAACCAGGGCCTGACTTTCTTTCAGCCATTTTCACCTTTTGTCAGCAATTTTCACTAACAGTATGGTCTCTGAGAAATTCAAGGTGCGATTTCACCCCTGAGTTCAAAATATACATTAATCACATTCATTTTCACCATTTCAATCAGGAATAACCAAAGACAACAACCAAAGAAAATAATCAAAATTTTATTTTCCCATATTGTTTTCAGAAAACAACCCAGTAAACTGCATAGCCATATCTGACTAGCCAAAGAAGAAAAAATTCCATGAAGCAGAGAAGCATCCGTTCTCCATATTTACAATTTGTTTCTCTAGTACCTGACTCCAAAGGTACCATAATTAGGTCAGGTTGACCAGAGAACTAAATTCAGTGAAATATTTCCTAGAGAGACAAATTCAGTGAATATGAGCTTTATATCACAGAGCAAATGCACTTTAAGGAAACATCCCAGCCAAGTCCAGATCAATCCATAAGTCCAATATCAACCCATATGTCCAACTTTAATCTAAAAATTCCTCTTCAGAATCATACAGCATGTGCAAAGATGCTGAGTGAAGGAAGCTCACAGCTTGGTGGGTGAAATGTCTTATGGATCCAGTGGCAGTGGAAGCATCTCAGCCATGGTGAGGGTCTCCATGTGCCTCCTTACAAGAGTGGTTCTCAACCTGAGGTCCAAAATCCCTTTCACAGGGGTCACCCGGTTCATAACAGCAGCAAAATTACAGTTATGAAGTGGCAACAAAAAGAATTTTATGGTTGGGGGTCACCACAACATTAGGAACTATATTAAAGGGTTGCAGCATTATAAAGGTTGAGAACCACTCCCTTAACAGAAAAGTGAAGCTGAAAATGTGACTTTCCTCCAGGGAGAAAGAGAGGAAGTTCCCAGAATCCTCAGAAGAAGGTCCAATCCACAAGGAGGCATCAGGATGTGACCTGATTGACAGCCTAGACTCCACCCCTACACTCAATATTCTCAAGCTAGCACAACATTATGTAGCTACCACAGATTACCAAAAGAACAAATAAATCCATCATAGAAGAAGCACAGCCAGAATTCTCCTTATAAGTAAGGGTGAAAATGCTTTATCTCATGTCTCCTAAACATGTTCTCAGGAAGGGCCAGTCACTGGAAAAGAATATCATACTTGATAAAGTAGAAGGGCAGCGAGATAGAGGAAGACTCTCAAGGAAATGAATGGAACAACAACAGCACAATAGTGAGGATGGTGCAGGACCAGGTAGGACAGCAATAAGTTGGAACAGACTTGATGACACCTAATATTTTAGAGAAACATTACTTCAAATGAAGTTTTTTTAAGCCTTTCAAATTTATGTCTAGTCTAGACCAAACTTCTATAGTGAATATCAGTCTCTCATTTGATCAGCAGCTACTCTGTACCAGATACTGTGTTAAGCACTAGGATTACAAAATAGAATAACACAGCTCTGGTCTCCAGCATCACGGAACTCACAGTCCCGTGAAGGAAAGGGACAAGTAAACAAATGGTTCCAAGATAATGAGAAAGTATTACAGCAAGAACACACAAAGCTTGGTGAAATCCAATGAAGGACAAACATATTCAGATTCTATGAGTGGGTGTACTTAAGGGAGATCTCCCAGAAAGAATGATATTTCAGGAGAAATGTTATCTAAGTAGGGGACTTACTGAATGAGGATAAATTGAGTAAAGCTTGGGGGAAAGCTCTGTAAATCAAAGTAATGGTATCTATTCTGGAAGAACTGAAATAAATTCAGTATGGCAGGGGGCTTCAATGTAAGGTGTGGGGTGGTGAGCAATGGAAGATATGGCAGGCAAAAAGAGAGACAGTTTGATTTTATTGGTCCCTATTCTAAGCTATGCTTTCACGTAACTCCAAGGGAAATGGAAAGCCACTGAAGTTTCCGAGTTAAATAATGTATTTGCATTAAAAGAAAAAAATTCTCACTGTTGTTTGTGCAATAAAGTATAGGAATTGGATTCAATCAGATCTGTATGGAGATCGATTCATAGATGCAGAAGAGACATATTGATGGCTTGGATAGGGTAATGACTATAGGGTATGAAGTGTGTGGAACAGAGCAAAAGACTTTGCAATGCAATGAATTCTTTACTATAGATCATATAACCATAGACCTTGTTCTTCCTCCCAGAAGACCTTTATTCTCCTAATGGGATTATATGATTCAATGATGAGTGATTGTTAACAGAGCTCATTGTGATTGTCATCCTTTGGCCTTCTGGGTATAAAATCAATTATTTCAACAGCAGGAGAATCCTACAGGCACTGAGATCCCTGTACTTTATAGTTCCTTGATCCAGCAGACAGCCTTGGCTAGAGTGACAGAGGTGCAGAAACAGTAGAACCAGAAGCCGGAACAGGAGAGCTGAATTTGCTGGCCCATGAAATGGAAACTGAGTGCCTTTCAGTTTATACTTGTGGGGGGATGGCATGTCCTTTCAATAAAGACAGCCCTAAAAGAATTTTGTGACATTCCCTGAACAAGTCAAGCCAAACCAAGAGGCTAAGGACCAGAAAAAAGGCCTGCCAGAGAACAAACGGTCCTGATTGTATCAGGAGCAATTCTCACATGAATTGCAATCTGTTGATTTTGTAATAAACCTCATAATGTGAGCATT
>PVJH01001966.1:0-185060 GCA_004026705.1 Nesogale talazaci
CCCAGAGCGGCTGGCTTACCCTTGCCTTGACCATCAGGTTCTGGACCAGGTGAGCCAAAGATCCTCCAACATTCATAAACTTTTGTGGGACTCCACTGCTGTTCTCAGAACCCCAAGATGTGAGCAGGGAGTCTTCTCGAGGGAGGAATGGGGAGAAAATACAGTAGACTAGCATCTTGCAAGAGTTGGACTATGAGGACTTAATCAACCTCCAATTGCTGCGGACTAGTTTGGTCATCTTAAGAAATTATTACAGCTATAGATGCTAGGTACGTAAAATTAAGCCATCCAACAAAATTCTCTAATCAGTGATTACATTCAACTGTACCTTCCCTTCCCAACTATTTATAGTTATAGTGATTTAAAAGAAGCTGTGGAAATTCTACAAAGATTTTTTTCTTATTTTTCGCCGGAAAAAGTCACCATCTTGTACTTGACCAAACTGCATGTTGAGCGTGATGCCACATGGAAAATAGTCTGTCCTTCCTTAGAACTTGGGTTCTTTGCAGTTGTTCAGCATGATTTTAAGAGCCTTGAGTGTTCTTATTGTACTTAAGGTTAGTGTTATAGTCAATAGCATGTGATTTCTCAATCTTTCAAATCTATAGCTGTATAAATAATTAGAATCGTGACAAAAATGACTTGGATTTTATAGGTATGCTTTAGTTTTCCTTTCTTCCATCCATCCTTTGTGTGTGTTCCAGATTTTCTAAGAATTGTGTATTAACTTTAAAAAAATAACTTTTAATAGTAACATACAAGGCCCGAGGTCTCCATGTTCTCAACCATGTGCTCTTACAGGGAAAGACGAGGTAATTTTCCATGATTATAAATTGGAGGTTGGCGAACCAAAGTTTCTGCAAGTATCTTCTGTAGAAATTGTTGGAAGTGCTTGGGGGCAACTGACTCTGGGGTAACAGAAATTGGTGTAAAGGCTGTATTTCCAGAAGTTGTTATTGATCATGGATAAATCAGGGGCTAATTTGTGCATAACAGAAACCCAACCCACCCTCACTGAGTTGAGTCTGACTCCTTGACCCTGATAGAAACTGTCCATGACTGTAAATCCTCACTGGAGCAGATAGCCTCGGCTTTCTCCTGAAGAGCAACTGGTGCGGTTAAGCTACAGAGCTTGTTGAACAGCCTGATACTTTCCCAATAACACTGCTCAGGATCTTTGAGTTTTCTTCATAGGACAGGGAGACTGTAACAATGCCCATTTTATAAATGAGGATGACTAGCACTGCTGATGTGACATGGTTCATAAACTATATTGATATTTAAGGTTTCTTAGTTCAGTTTTCTCTTCTTTTCTCTTCTTTTTCTTCATTTAGGGTATAGAAGTGACTTTCATAGGAAAGTTGTCACAAACACATGAAAAGCGTTAGCCCAGTGGTGCTTGGTGTTTCTGTAATACTTGGAGATTGGCAACCTGCCTTGAGTTAATTTTTTTTAATTATTCATCAGCTTAACCCAGACCTCTGTCTTAGAACCTGACTTATGATGGAAATATAGTTAGACTGCTGCTGTTTTTGTTAATATTCAGAACTTCACATAGCAATCAGCTTTGCTAGATTTTTCACCTCCAGCTTTGAAGGGGATCTCTCCATCTTAATCCTAGGTGTGCTTCAGCTAAAACTGCCCTGAGGCAGGGGACCCCAGGAACAAGTACTCAGAGACTGCTGCTTAAGTCTCACACTTGTGTGTTGTCCAGTCCCAGGAGGGCGTGGTGCTCACTCTTATTACGAAATCACATGCCCAGGAGGGCTGGGACTAATCAGCTGCAGACATGCAATGGGCTTACTGAAGGTTAAAGGTAGGTGGTGGCCACCTCTTGACTTCAGCCACCACCATGCCATGATCCTCGGAGTCCACTCACAAAAGACTAGATAGCAAAGAATTTAAGCCAGTGTTTAAGGGCTTTTCCAATAGGTATTGGACTTTAGTTTGTGTCTTCGTTATGAGGTTGTTTAAAAATTCGTAACCACAACAGCTGATTTGCACATCAGGACTCTATCAAGAAATTTGAAAACTGAGTAATTAATGAGGTCTCTTTTGCACATAACTAGCTTTTGACAGTTGTTGTTGTTTTTTTTAACCACACACAATAGCTTGTGATTCAAACTAGTTGAGTGCAGTGCTGTTTGGCTATCATTGTCTTTTAAGTTTGGGCTGGTGTATTTTTGGTTAGATTAATAAACCATTTCAGTTTTGTGAAAATAGGCCAACCTAGACTCTGAGATAAATACTTGATGCCACCAAGCTAAACTATGAAGACTATATTGAGAGATGATGACATTTGTCTTCTTTGATGTGTGTCAGATGTTTTTAATGTCCAGGATGAATTGAAATATTTTTGAAATGTCAACAGAATATTTTAACTAGTAATGTGTATCTGGTAAATATTAAATATAAATAACCTTAACATAACTGTATACACATGTAAAATATAAATGAATCTTTCAATGTTAAAATTTGATAGAATATCTGGTGATTTAGATTCTTCCAAATTATATTGATAAAAATTATGTAATAAAAGTCCATAGAAAAGTCCATGAACACATAAGAATTACTGATAGGGTTTACTGTAATTTCAGAAAACATTAAATGAATTACAGTTCTGAGCAGTAAATAATAGCTATATTTCTATCAGCTTTATGACTTGCTAATAATTGTATTCAAGGGTGTCTGTCCCTGACATTAAATACTGATCTTAAATGGTAAATAAGCAGAACCTGTCTAAGTGTAATCAAGTATATTGATTCCTCCTGCTTCTTCAAAACTCCATTCCTAGTTGAGTTTGGCTGAGTTGTCTTTAAAAATCCTGGATGATTTCCAAATTAAAGCTAGAAGAGTCTTAGCGATAATTATAGAGGAGTTGTAAAATATATATGCAATTGCCAAAAAGCATATGGACTATCCTGTCAACCCAGAGATATAAACAGTTGTTTTGCATGGATATCTCTTGTTTATAATAGCAAGCTGCATGATGATAGCGAGTCACGTGTTCTTAAGTGTTTTTTGCTTCTCTGCTTTAGGGGTGGATGGGGTAGTCAAATAAGTTATCTTGCATTTGGAATTGTGCCTTTTAGTGGAAATGGTGGCAGGCTGTAAAAAGAAAATATGCTGCTTTTTTAGCTTATAATGTTGACTATAAATGAAACAGGGGCCTGTAGTTTGTATGGAAAACAGATGCATGCCAGGCACACATGTGCTCATTTTACTTTCACAACAGTTCTGGTGGTGAATGGTCTTCCCTGTCAGATGGATTGCAATGTGGGGGGGCCTCAGGTGCCAAGTCTGAGCTCACTTGAGAGGGGTCACTGGCATTGAGACAGTTTGCCTGCACCGAAAGTTCCAGTCTCGTGACCCATACGATACTCTCATCTGGTAGCTTGTTCAGAGTACAGACTTCATCACTGAAACAGCTAATTAGTGAGAACAAATACCGAATCTATGAAACTGGGGCCTATTTATGAGGTCTAATGGAGGATGGCTCCTACCTTCATGACTTTTAGCCGTCAACATTGAAAACATCTAAACTTGAACCACGACTGGAAGCATGGAAATGAGGCAGATTCTCAAAAATGGAGAGGCATAAGGCACTACACCAATCTCAATGCAACCAGAAAACGGATCCTTAAGCTCATAATAAATTTGAGGAACCCAGGACAGATGAACCCCTCAGGGCCAGTAGTGAGAGTGGAGTGACTGGATGAGTGCAGGGAAGGTGGACTAAGAGAGGGAGCCAATTACAAGGATCTACACATAACCCATCTGGAGGACAGTCATCGGAGGAGTGGACAAGGGGAAATGTTGGGCAATGTAAGATATGACCAAATAATTTATCAAGTATTGAGGGGTGGCGGGGCAGGGGGAATGGGAAGCAGGAGCAGATATTAAGGCTTCAAGTGGAAAAGCAGAGATTTGGAGAATGATGACAACAGCAGGCATGCAAAGGTACTTGACACAGTATATATGGTTGTATTGTGATAAGCAATGTGTGAGCCCCCAATAAAATTATTTTAAAAATAAAGTAAAAATAATGAGCAAGACTTTGACTAATTTGTTTCTCGCAAACCTTTGAACATTTTTATTCTTTAGAGGTGTATGGAACATACACCTTTAAAAACATAATCCATATGTTTACAATTCAGGGTGGAAGGCGGGTATCAGATGTCATTTATGTAAGCAGTCTCCTGGGGACATTTTGCAGCATTAGCTGTAAAAGATGAATATTAGAGTGTAAGAAATTAAAGTTTAAATCCTGGTTTTGCCTCTATATTAGCTGTGTGACCTTGGGCCAATGGCAACCTTGGAAAACCTTCGTTTTCTCTTTTGGATGTTAGAGACGATAATGCTTTCCATGATAAATTCCATGTGGGAGAATGTTTACCAGATACCATAAACTACATAAAGTGTTCTCCAAGTCAATAGACGATAGGATTTTGTGTGTGTGTGTCAAACATGTGAAATGACATTTGGGGCTTCCTGCAGTGAGGAGGGAGGCATCTTTGTAGTGTGGGAGGCAGCTTAGTGCTCTAAGGCAGCCACCAGGGCTGGTTTTCATTCCTAAGGCCAAGATCCTGACACTGGAGGCGGCAAGTCTTAATTCACTCTCCTAATATACTTGGTAGGTTTGTGTCTCGGAGGTTCTACGGGAAGATGTGACCTTATAAACTGTCTGGTGCCCACTCTCCAGGGATGCTCCCTAGGCCTTTTTACTGTGTTGTTCAGCCAAGATCTTAGGCTGCTACTGAAGATTCTGGAACTGTAGAAGAATTTGTATTGCCCTTCGTGGTAGAAATAAATCGCTTTGAACAAATCCAGAGTACCCTGAAATCTCTCTGGTATGCTGACGTGTTCTTAGACTGTGACTAAAACTCTCAAACCCCCATGTCTGAACAGTCAATTCTGCCTCAGAATGACCCCATAGGACAGACTAAGACTACTGCCTTGGGTTTCTGATATTGTAAGACTTTGTGACAGTAAGAAACCTCATCTCTCTCCCAAGGAGTGGCAAGTGGTTTTGAACTTCTGACCTGGTTAGCAGCTCAGTGTATAACCCATTATACCACGAGAGTACCTCTCCCATGGATAATGTTTAATAGATATTTTCTGTGGTAAAGAACGTAGTTGTCAACTCAATTAACTGATGCCTCACTGTTATTTTGAACAGCTGAGGCCCATAGGTAATAAAGGTGCATCAGTCACTTGGTAGCAGGAGTCCATAGGTCATCTAGATAATACACTAAACTTCTACCTGAAAGGGTGAAGGTTTGAGTCCACCCAGAGGTAACTCTGAAGAAAAGACCTTACGATGACTTTCCCCCAATAGCCACTAAATGTCCTGTGGAGCATAGTGCCACTCTGACAGCCAATGAGTGCCCTGAGTTAAAAACCACTTGTTGACACTGGTTCATTTCATTCAGTAGCAAGTGTCACAAGCTCAAATTTAAATGATCTCACATTTGCTAATGTAATAGATTGATCCAAGGACTGGTCTGTTTTCCAGTTGATGGGAAGATGGAGACCATGCCACCTGATCACTTTTTTTGTTCCCTGGCACGGCTCTGCTGTCTTTTTCCCTCAGATGGGAGCATTCCTGTGGCGATTGCAGGAAACTGGAGGCAGTCCATGAATAAAGAGGTTCATGTCATTCAAATGTATACAGCTTGAATTTTACACCTGATGCACTCATTACTAAGTACTTTGCTAAAACTAGAAAACACTTGTCATCCCCTGAAAATTCTTTTCTGAGCCTTCCCTGTCAGCAACTTCCCCACCTAGAGTTGAGAGTCCATCGGTGATACCAGAAGTTCATGCACTTGGCTACTAACTAAAAGGTGAGAATTGATCCCAAGGTTTCCTCCAAGAAAGGCCCAACAATGTACTTCCCCAAACTCAACTATTGGAAACCATATACACTGCAGTGTGATCTCCATGAGCTGGCACTGACTTAGCAACTTGTTCTGGTTTATCCCAGTGCTTTAAACCAGTTCAGTAGTCATGACTAATTAGAACAGATCTCTCTCTCTCTCTCTCTCTCTCTCTCTCTCTCTCTCTCTCTCGAGATTTGGGGGAGTGGTGCTACTGAGCATTTTTGGTAGCCTTGTATGTGAGATTGAATAACTGGCAGGACTACTGAGAGCAATGTATGTTCGTAACGACACATGGTTGATCACCAGCTTCCATGGGGGAACTGCTACTTCTGACACTGTTCAAAGTCTAGTGAACAAGGGATTTGGCTGCTGGGCAACATTGAGACTGCCCTTCTTTTCCAAGAGGGAGATTGCATTTAAAGCAGGACTGCAACTAGAACTTTTTGCCATTATCATGCTAGCTCACCCAAATGTTAAAGATTCCAGCTGTTGAAATTTGGCTTCTTCAGTCTTCGCTGATCTGGAACAAACTCATTTAAGATCCTGGAGGCTTGACCACCATTCTAACCTCTATAATCGTCGCTTATTTTACCTGTTCTGGACACATACAAGTGGAATTCTATTTTGTATCATCTTTTTGAGTTTCATAGACTCAATCTTCTACTCATACATCATTCATCCTGTGTAGTATTTTACTTACAATATTGTCACAATATATTTATTTTGCTATTAGTAAGCATTCGGATTTTTACTAATTTTCAGGTATTCGGAATGAGGCTGCCACCATTCTTGGATGTCCTTTCAAGGGCATGTGCCCTCCCTCGCTTGTGTAGTGGTCTACATTGGCCTGCTGCTCTTTGATGTGAGCCTAGGCTGTGAGGAAAAAGTGTATTCTGGTGTGTTGTGTTTTAATTGGTGACAGGTATGCTTTTTGGAAAAGTTTTTGAGAGGTTTTTTTTTTTTTCATAGGAGGTGCTGATCTGGAAGCCAGGTGTGGAAATTTCTCTAAGCCCTGCTCTAGTGAATTATCTGACTTGGGGTGATTTTAAACCTTCAGGCCTCATTTTCTGATTCTGTCGAGAGGTTTGGACCCCATTTTAAGGCTGCTGACTGCTACCCAATGCTGTACATTTTTTCTCCTGGCCTTGCAGGAGAGATTGACCGGGACCACATCCAGCAATCAAAAGCAAGATAAAGGATCAGCTCTTCCATCTGAGGTGTGTGGTCTACCACACACTGTTTTTTACTCACAGGAGTAATGTTCCCTTAAAAAAGTCCTTCACTCATTACCTTGGCACATTGTCAATTTCCACCTCCCTCATGGGCCAGCTCTTCCCTCTGAACTCGGGGAGTCCTATGACCACAGGATGCTGAGATGGAAAAACTATCACAATGGTTCAGTAGAGATGATTGGTGGTGCAAACGTGGAAATGGAGCCATTGGATAGCAACAGTCTTTGTCCACCTCTATGGACTCATAGCACTGCCATAAAACCTCTTATCTGTGATCTATTCCCATTCACCTGACAGCAAAAGTGTGCCTGATGAGATTTAATTCCCTCCCAAGAATATTTATATTAGATTTAAAAAATAAACTTTTTAGGAGTCAAGGAATCAAGAATTATTAAGCAATGGGGAAAGGGTTTTTATTTGGAAGTTTTGGCTCACCTTTCTTTGGAGATGTTTAAATCTGATCTTGTAGACAGCCACTGGGTACAATTTCCATCCCTGTGCTTTATGGAATTTGTCTGAATGAAGCTAGAAGTTAAGAGGCTAAGGACTTAGCATTTGAAGAATGCAGAACTACCTCATCAATTTGGTCCATAAGTAATTACGGAAAACCATGAAAAATCAGTGCCCAGGCCAAACTTCTGCACTTGTTGAGGATTTCTTCTAGAATGGATAGGAGAGTAGCAATAAGTGAGCTGATAGGTAATGTGCCGAGAGAGGAATCAAGCAAAGTAACTGGGATTCTGGTGTATGTGTGGAGCGAGGATTGAGAGTGAAAAAAAGAGGGAACCATAGAGATACCTATGGAGCATTCTTGGCAGAAAGGACAAAAAGTGTGAGAGTGACTCATGCTGGGCTTGATAGAGGGATAGCCCACAGTGGAGGGCCACAGAGGTCATTGTGAGGACCTTGACTTGTACATTAGAAAGGAAGGCATTGGAGGGTGACATGCGATTTCACTTCAAGAGGCTAGAAAACCACAGAACCTGCTGTCTTTGAATTTGTATCATTTGATGATGTTTGATACAAGTCTCCTAGACTTATCATATGGTAATGACAAAGCATAAGTTAAAAATCGATGGTGCTGCATACGTGTTAGTAACATCTTGAAGACTTCTTTCTGTGATTGATCGATCTACGCATTTTCTATGACTGCTGTAGGTCCAGATGATCTTCTTGCATCAGATCCAGTTTCTCTTTTCTTGATACTGTGGAAGCGGTTAGCTGTTTTTTGTTTGATTTATTCGAATTAGGTGGCATTTTCCTTGGTGTTTTGTGACCCTGGGGACTCTCTGGGAGGCTGGTTTTATATTATAGCTTTCCTCAGGAACTATTTGCATCTGGGCCTTGCAGAACTGATAGAGCGTATTGGCTGAGCAGGGGAGTGGGTTTAGGGAGTGGGTTGGGAGTTGGGTGATCTGTTCCTGGCTAGGGGCACTTGGCACAGATAGGTGGGAGAAAATCCTCTAGCATTCTGGGGTGGGGAGGACTGGCTGGCTGTTTACCCAGGGGACAATGTAAGGTGGACCTCTCTGCCAGGGGTCGTGGGGCAGGAACCCTGAACCGGCAGCATCTGTGAGTAATGCAGGTGAGCCTCTCGCTTCTGTTAGAAAGTGTGGCCCAGGTGGCCGGTGTGGGTTTAGGGGATGGCTTGATCTTATCCTGGGCAGTGGTGGCGCCCTTAAGGTGCGCCTGGGCGCAGGTCTCCTGGGTGGGGGAGGGGCTCACTCACCATCTAGCTGGGGTCACAGGAGTCCCTGGGGGTGGGGAGCTAAATGTGCAGGTCTGCGGGAAGTGTCCCCTGGACACCCTGGGCACCTTGGGGTGGGAAGGACTGGTCAGAGATTGCGTGCGGGTGCTGATTGACTGCGGGTCCCTGATCTCGCAGTTGCGGAGCAGGTGCCCTGGATCTCCCCACCCCCCCACCCCCTGCACAAAGAACCAGCAGCGTCTGTGCCTGCAGCTTCTGTGCTGGCTTCCGTGGGGAGCGCAGGCGGCGTGCAGGTTGTGCCTGTTCCTGGGTCAGAGCAGGGCTCTGAGCTTTCCTGGAGTCACAAAACCCAATTTGAGAGCCCCGCCCTTCCCCGTGTCACCCCCACTCACCGATCTCCAGGAGCTGTGACATCCTCTTGCAGAGGGGTTACAAGGAGGAGATGAGCCAGTTAAGATACAGGGTAGGAGCTATGAAATATGCAACCTTCCTCTAGTTCCCATGCTGCCTCCCACCCACTAACATGACCCCAATTCTACCACATAAATCCAGCTAGACCAGGAGATGTACAGTGAAGTTGGAAATATGGGAAACTTAGGAAAATGTTTGGAAATGTATGTGGCAGCATGTGTGCAAATGTGCTTGATACAAATGATGTACCGAATGTTGTAGTCGCTGTAAGAGCCCGCAATAAAATTATTAAAAATAAAAACTAAAAAAAAATCAAATAACAATTTTTAAAAAGTCTATGGTGAAGTTAATAAACAGGAATGCAACATCAAGAAAGTCATTTACTCCTGAGGTGGACACATTAAATCCAAATTAACCACGAGTTTGGGAGGATAGGTACCTACCTATAGCGCATTTCTCTCCTGTCCCTCTGCCTCAGAAGAGTTGGAGCAAGTAGCTTTCTTGGGAGTAAGGTTCCCAGATTTAGGTAAAGTTAAAGAGGCTCAGTAAAACTTGAGTTTTAAATGAACAGCAAATGCTTTTTATGTAAGTTTTCCCTAAGAATTGCATGGCAGCCTGTCAGTTTACTTTGGCAGCATAGAACAGGAACTTGTATCACCTTGAGAATGAATCTTGATCAGTGCCCCCATGGAACAGAGAATTGACCTTTAAAGTTAGTCTTCAACACCTGACTCTTCCGTGCTTCTTACTGTGAGAGTGAAAGCTTTGCCACTGGAATCTCACCCACCCCGAGGAACTCCTACACTGGACAGATTTCAGTACAGATTCCAGGCCGAACCACACCAGGAAGAAAGACTTGGCAATCTGTTTCTGAAAACTCACTTATGAAAACCCTTTGGCTCATAGTAAAATAATTGATGATGAAGTTCGCTCTCAGTAGGTCACCATTAGCTGTGGGTCAGAGAGGCATTCTCCACCCTTGCCAACAAGCATGACTGTTGGGTACTTCCCAAACAAATTGACTGCCATTGAGTCACCGTTGACTCCTAGTGAACTCCCAACTGCTCTGCTTACAGGAGTAGAAAACCCAGCCTTCCTCTGTTGGAGCTGTGGGGGTGGTTTTGAACTGCTGCCCACAGAGATCATAGCTCAATTTGTAACCACTGTATTACCCGGGCTCCACCATTACTGGATGAACTCCTGAAAAAAAAAAAAAGAGCATTCTAGTGATCAGACATCGTGGGATTTCAACGATATCCCTTGCCTAGGGAAGTTCCTCTCAGCGACCCTACGGTGTTATGAGTTGGGCTGCAATCTGCCTGGTCAGCAGTTCAAATCCACCAGCAGCCCTTCCCGAGACAAGCTGGGCTTTCTGCTCCTGCACACAGGTCTAGTCTCTGAAACTCACAGGGGGGCTACTACTAGGAGATGGCTTCGACTGGATGGCCGTGACAGTTGAGTATGGAGGGAAATTGCAGACAGATAGAGACACTAAAGAACATGGACTTTGAAGCAAAACAATGATTTTGTGTCCTTCCTTATTTGATTTTGAGCTAGAAAAACAGCATATCCCACCAGTTAAACATACTTTGGGCTCTTTGTACCGTGATACATTATAGCAAGAGAAACTGAATAATTGACTCACGGGATACAGCCGAGGGAATACACGGCACTGAAGTGATCAAGCAGATACTTGGGTCTGATCTGCTGGCTCTGGCACCATATCTTCTCTGTATTTTTCAACAGTGGAACATGACGAGTTGCCTATTCAGAATGCTTGATAGGCTCAAGGCGCCATAATTTGGAATTATCTGAGATGAGTTGGAGTGATTGGACAAGACAGGTAGCCTGCGTAGTGGAAATTAATTATTCCCGACATGTCAAGATGTTGAAAATGATTTGTTACCCGTTTAGACAAACTTTTTGTCACTAAAGTTCATCCTCATTATTCAAAGACCGGGCCAGCCAGCCGTAATGAATGTGAGAAAAAAAGACTTGTCAGTTGGGAAAAGTCAATTCCTCAGAAAGCCACAAGCAGCCTTTTCTGTTAGGTTGCCTTGTTTCCCTCTAATTATCGGGAAAAGATGGCACGGATATATAAACATCTGAGCGGTTTGCTTCCATTGTGAATGCTTCCAGACTCAGGCCACCTGACTGGTCTCTGGGCCCCTGCATTGCCTAACAGTGGCTGGAAAGCTCAGTCACAGAACTCTCTCTCTCTTTTGGTTCTAGCTGGAAAGCTGGCTTTCTGCTGGCACCCCGTTTCTGAGCCCTCTCTCATTGCCTGGAGTTGTCATGCTCTCTGAGCTCACCTTCTGCTGAAGTTCTCTTGCTAATCCAAGAAGAAAAGCTATGTGAGCCGGACGGATTTTTAAATTCTTTCTCCTCTCTACACAGTGCCTGACCAACAGCACCTTGACTTCCTTGAAGTATAAGTCCTACAGACAAATGTGCTTTCTGTCTTTAAGAACTAGGGAAGGCATCATATGTAATTGTACATACTCAACAAAACAGCTCCCTAAATTCTATTCATGTTTACATAGGGCTTATGAGGCTACCTGCGGCCACGGGAATGACTAAGAGAGGATGGCTTTCATAGAGGGCCTCTTGTGTGAAAAGGTAGCACCATCTGATCCTTTACCACATACACTGTGTCTTTAGTCCTCTGTCTTCTAAAGGTTTTATCGTGTGATGGGACCTGCAAAATTACCAAAATAGGAATCACGAAATGCTCGGCACCATCCACTCTATCTTGTTAGACACAGAGAAGTTGTTGCCGACTCTTCGCTGTCTTAGGTTCAGCAAAGCCAACACTGCCTAGTCACTGCACCATCTGCACAACTGGTCTTCTAGGCCCTCATTGCAGCCACTGCGTCACTCCCTCATGTCAAGGGCCAGCTCTCTTTGGCTGCCCCTGTGCCTCACCCAGCGGGATGTCCTTCCCCAGGGTCTGGAATTCCCCGACAGCGTGTCCAAGGGACGTGAGGTGAAGCCTTGCCATCCATCCTTCTAAGGCGCATCCCTCCTCTGCTTCTAGGACCGACTTGTTTGGCAGTCCCAAATCTTAAGAGTTAGTTTTCCCTGCTGCTCGCAACAAAGAAACCACAAGGACTTGAGAGACTCTAGAATGTTCTGGGAAATGACATCTTCATTGGAAAATTTGAGTTTCTGAGCAGGTCCCTTCCCTTTGCAATATGCTGCAAAGGTGACTTCCTGCTCACCTGGTGGGTACACTCTGACAATCAGTGGCCGGAAAAAATTGTCAGTCACCTGGCAAACATCTGATCTGCCCTTCCTATTCCTTGGCAGTTTCCTGGAATCATTTACTCCAAGTAGACATTTTAGGGCCAAATTAGCGCTCAAGAAAGAATTTGTCACAGTTGTCTATCAAGAGATCTCATATGACTGTGAATGCGGTATCAAATTCATGTCCTGTGTCATCTACACCTGTTGTTACCATTCATTAGGCTGCTTGAGGGAGAAACGTAGTTACTTGGTCAAGTGAAAGTTTCTGAAATCAGAGAGGGCTTTCCTCTCTCTGACTCAGGGGGAGACTTGTCATTGCGGGAGACTCAGCCAACTATTTCTGATGAAGGAATGCAGCTTTTGAATTTCATAACTCCTTTGATCAGAGGATGGGAAGGCTACCAACAGTTGTGGGCACTGACTTGCTGGTGACCTCTTAGGCACGCCAGAGATATGTTCCCAAACTAGACTTGGCCTTGGATGTCACCCTTCTAGGGCCATGAGCTGACAGCGGGAACCCAAGCTCTATTTAAGGCCATTAACGAGGCAGCAGGTGGTGGTGTGTGTATTTCCAGCAAATAACTTGGTTGTCACCACTTGGTCACCCTGCAGTCACTCCAGCCATGTGGCTTGGCAGGAGTCAGCCTAGCCTGCCTGCTGGGGAAAGGAGAGGAAAGCCCCAGAGTTACTCTGCAGGCTTAGAGTTTATAGATGAGGTTCAGGAGAATGGTCCCCTGGCATTTAGCTGTGTCCCTGGAAGTGGGCTAGTTTGGTTCAAACTCTCTGAAACTGAGTCGACTCCTTGTCCTTGAGTCACTGCCCACCCCTGGTGGTCCCATGTGTTGCAGAGTAGAAGGGAAGAAAGTTTAAGGTCTATGGGGTTTTTTTTTTGTTTTGTTTTGTTTTGTTTTTTTGCTTTTTTGTAGTACGTGACCAGAACTGTCTTCGGAGTATTTCTGAGTGGTTGCTAACCTCCATTTATTCTGTTAGCAGCCACATGAGTAACCCGTTTGTACCACTCCTCCCTGGGACTCAGATGCTGAACAGGATGGCTAAATCAGTGTCTTCCATGGATGGATTTTTTTTTTTTTGAACTGTCCTCCAGTTTGCCTGTTTCACACCCTCCCACTTCTACAGCTTCCTGTTTGCAAACAGTTGCTTGTTAAATGCACCCAAACTTGTTTTTCTCCATTTATGTCAGGGAAAGGAGAAGGAAAGACAGTTTTGCTAGGGAAAGGCATCTGGGGTTGAGTGCTGATCATGAGAAAAGCATTCTGTACAAGAAAATGTTCCATGACCTGTTTCTCCACCTGGCTCCTACTGTGCTATTTTCCAAGACAGGAATGATTTGCCCCTCTCTGGACAGCCTATTTTCATAATTAGGTCTTTTTAAAAAAAATACATCTATAAACTGCCTCTCCTCTTTTGAAGGGAAAAAGAATGACACGGACTTCATGGTAAATCCAGGCATTATCTGGCATTTGCCCTTTGAGGGGAGTAGCTTTGCTGTGCCCTTTGAGAAAGAAGAGACAAAGCTGCATTTTCTAAGAAAGCTGATGGAAATAGAGTTGTATGATTCTCAAAAGACTTACATCTTCAGAAAGAGTTCACATTTTAACAAGTGTGTCAAAGGCTTAATGTTAAAAAGCAATGCTAAAACAAGTGTGATGTCACAAGGGTGTGAGAACTGAAGAACCACAGCAACAACAGTTTAACTCTTTCTTGAAGGGAGGTGGGGAGAAAGGAAAGCCTGTGTGCCTCCCTGGAGCTCCGTGGGCAGTGACATCTTGGCTCCATTGAAGCATAGGAGTGCAGCTGGCAGGGAATGTAGTATTGATAAGGAGGGGTGGGGGGGCTAGGGTTAGCCAAACAGCTCTGAAGGTCAGGCAAAAATGTCTTCCTTGATATTTGGGGGTCTGGCAAAACTAAATAGTATCTGGTTCCTGACTTGGAAGTAGAGATAGGATATGTCATGGCCTGAGAGGCACAAATAAGTTCTAACGAATTAATAATAAACCAACAGTCACCTTTGTGTCATGTTAATTTCTAGATGATGTGTGCATGTGGCCACCAACCCAGATATTCATCTATGCATGGATCTGGGGCAGCAATCCGCCATGTCCAACACAGAAGCCACTAGTCAGTATAGCTGTTTAGCACATGAAATGTGGCCAGTTTGCATGGTTGCACAAGATGTGTAAAATACTCATTGAATTTCAGAAAGACTATAGGAAAAGTAAAATATATCAATATCTGATTTTAAGATGAAATGGTAAGCTTTTGGGTAGATTGCATTACATAAAACAAATGTATTTTGTATGTGATGGCTAAAAAATTGAAATTTATATCATATGGTTAGTATTGTTTCTGTAGAAGAGAATTTCTTATATTCCCTCATGTAATGAAAAGATAATAGAATTTTTTTTCTTTTTCCTTTTTCTTTTTTTTTTTTTTTTTTGTGTGGCATCACTGCCCTGGTGGGGGTAGGAAGCCCAGCCTTGCTCTTAGAGAGCTGCTGCTGGGTTTGAACCGTCAACCCTGTGGGCTGCAGTTCCGCACACAACCACTACGCCACCAGGGCTCAGCCTAATAGGATTTTTTAATTAAATTTTTAAACACTTCTCAAAAAACATGCAGGGAGACGTGTCAGAAGGTCATTGTCAAAAATGGAAACTGGCTTCTGACACTGGAACTAGGGATGAAGAGATGACATGTTCAACAAACAGACGATGTTGGAGACAGGATGAGGAAATGGGATTGCATTGGAGAGTCAGGACAGTTATCAAGCAGAGAGAGGGCAGAGCCAGAATTCGGGGGATCAGGGAATATATTTCTTAAGAAAGCCACAGGAATAGGAGCTTATTGCGCTCTAGGAAAGAGGAGGAAGGTTCGAAGGTGCGTAGATATTGGTGTTTGGGCCTGTAGGGGGCACACAACCATCCTGCTCTTGTGACTGCCAGTAAAAGTGGTTTCTGCCTTATTTATTCAGACACGTATTTGTTGGTCTGCTTTCCATGGGAATGTAAGCAACAGAAGGGCAGGGAGTTCCCCAGCATTTGTCCCTGTGTCTCCGGCACTGAGCCCTGAGCTCTATGTGTAGTTTAAAAACACCTCCCCCCCAAAGTATCCAAGTTGGCATCAACTCATCATGACCCATGTATGCCAGTAGAACTGTGCGCCATAGAGTCTTGGATGGACAATCCTTTGGAAGTGATTTGTCAGGTCTTCCTTGTGGGTCCCAGCATGGACTTCAGCTTCCGCCCTTTCAGCGAACAGTTAGACATTAACTGTTTTTACTACTCAAATTTTCTGATAGCACAGCAATCCAGCCCATTGCCTTCTAGGTGATCTCCCGCCATGGAGACCCCATAGGTTATAGGATAGAACTGAGTTCTGTAGCGTTTGCGTGGCTATAATCTTTTTTTAGAATCATTTTATTGGGGGCTTGTCCATCACTTATCACAATACATGCATACATATACTGAGTAAAGCCCCTTTGCCTGCCTGCTGTTGTCATCATTCTCCAAATCTGCTTTTCCACTTGAGCCCTTGATTTCAGCTTTTCATCCCTTCCCCTCCCCACTCCCCTCTGCCCTACCACCCCTCATTACTTTATAAATTATTATTTTGTCATATCCTTGATTACTCGACGTCTTCCCTCGTCCACTCCTCCGATGATCATCCTCCAAATAGGAGGTTATGTGTAGGTCCTTGCGATTGGCTCCCCTTCTCTACCCCACTTTTCCTCCACCCGGTAACTCTACCCTCTCTACTGGTCCTGAGGGGTTCATCTGCAATGGGTTTCCCAAATTTCCAGTTCCCATCTGTACCAGTGTACCTCTTGCAGTCCAGCTGGATTTGTAAGGAAGAATTGGGATCATGATAGTTGGGGGGAGGAAGCCTTCAATAATTAAAGGAAAATTGTTTGTTTCATCGCTACTTCACTGCTTCCTGACTGGCCCTTCTCCTCCCCGTGACTCCTGTGAGGGAGTGTTCAATTGCCCACAAATGAGCTTTGGGTCCCTTTTGTCCCCCTCATTCGTAGTGATGTGCTTCATGTTCTTTGCTTGATACCTGCTCCCTTCAACCCCTCTTGATCACACAGGCCAGTGTGCTTCTTCCACGTGGGCTTTGCTATTCCTATGCTAAACAGCCTCTGGTTTATCTTTAAGACTTTAAGATGCTTTATCATTTGGTAGCTGCGCAGGATCAGCTTCTTCCACTATTTGCCTCTGTACTCCTTTGTCCTCAACAATCATGTCAGGAAGGTGGGCACATATTGATATGATTTTTGTCCTTTGATGCCTGATACTTGATTCTTTCAACACCTCATGGTCACACAGACTGGTGTGCTTCTTCTATGGTGGGCTTTGTTGCTCCTGAACTAGATGGCTGCTCGTTTACTCTCAAGCCTTTAAAACCCCAGATACTCTATCTATTGATAGCCAGGCACCATCAGCTTTCTTCACCACTCTTACTCATGCCCCCCCACAAGTCCTCTTTATAGCAGATTGCCAACTTTTTCTTCCTGCAGTGTCCCTGGGTAGATGAAAACTGCTAACCTTTCACTAGCCATCAAGCCCAAAGGTGGTTAAATGCTTCCTGGATGGGAAGGAAGGACCTGTAAAAAGAGAGAAATTAGAGAACATTAGAGGATAATGAATACAGGTTCCCGAAAAGGTATTGGCAGAACTTGGGAATCAAGAATTAGGTAAAGGGGAGAAGTTAGAAAAAGTAATCACGGTGGAAAATTAAGGTGACTGAAACTTCAGTTTTGGCTCTCTTGATGACAAGGAGCAAAGCCCTCACCATCGTGTTGATTCTGAGAGTGCTGCATTGCCCCATGGGTTTTCTGAGACCAGAGATCTCTGTGAAAGCAGATGGCTACATCTTTCTCTCAAAGAGTGATGGGTAGATTTGAACTGGACATTTGGTTAGCAACTGAACTCTAACTAATATGTTGTTAGGCGCCCTTGAGTAGGTTCTGACCCAGAGCCATCTTAAGGTATGAAAAACCCATGCCATTCTCAAAATTATCCTTCTGCTTGATCCCACTTTTGCAGCCACCAGATCCTAATTAATACATCACCATAATTTTTTTCAATCTGCAGCAAGCACCTTAGAGATTCAGTCCTTGTTTCAGCTTGCTGTTGACTTCCCTGGAAGGAGGGGGAGAGATATAATTTCCAAGAAAAATAAAAAGCTCCCGTGCTAGGAAGGAACTAGTCAGACACTACTCTCTCATCCTAACCACTTCCTTCCTGCCCTTTGTGGTTTTCCTTAAAATCATTATCCTCTTGTCTGAACTTAAGTTGGGAAAGGAAAGTACCTTTAGTTGGATGTAAGGCTATATGAAAACTTCTATGGCCGTCCGATTGATTGCTATTCATAGGGACCCAAGGCAGCAGAGCAGAACTGCCAAACATGTTTGCAGGAGTGTACATCTGCACCGAGAAGACTGCCCCATACTTCTCCTGAAGAGTGGCTGATAGGTTCAAACAGCTGAATCTTCAGTTAACACCCAGTGCATTAACCACGTGTTTCCCGGACTCTCCTATAACACATAGGTAAACAATACCTTCACCAGACAAAGGGCTCAGGTAAAATTCTATTAAGCTTCTGAACTTTCCTCATATCATCTTTATTTCTGGTCCTTTGACATTAGCGCTAATGCTTGCTAAGGCACCTTTTAATTCTAAGATTCTCTAGTGATGGGCTTCTCAGTTGAATTGGTGCCCGTTTCCAAGACATGAAACAGAAGGAAAATGTGATGGTGTGTGCTTCTCAGTGAGGGAGCTGAGGTTGGTGTTTTGCATAAGTATAAATCCCCATGTAACTTTGTCCAAGCATCTGCAGTGCAAGGACATTTTTGCCTGCATAAGCAGCGTATGCTTCAAGTCAGAATATATGCCAAGCACACTTGAGAACGCTAGTATTTTGCTGTTGAAGTACAACACAGCTGGCCTTCTAAATGATATAAAGTCTTCCTCTTCCATAGTAGAATTAAAAATTAAGAGACTGTTATGGTGCCTCTAAGAGAACAGAGATACAACCTATAATTATGGAATTTTCAGACAATAGGTGACTTTCCACAGTAATCCTTAATATGTTACTCCCGTTGCACTTGCTGTCTTGGAGAACAGCCTTCTCCTGAGGAGAATTTTTGTGGCATGGGGGGCTGGCATGTGGGAAATGGATGTGCTGCTCATCCCACAAAACTGCAAAAGAAAATCGAATTTGTTTCCTTTCATTGTAGTTGACTATCTAGAAGAGAAGAATTCATTTTGGGAGTTGTTTGGTAGACCATCTTGGGGTCTCGAGCCCAAGTCCCTGTCGATGATTTGCAACGTGACTTCTATTGGTCATCATTTTAGATTGGCATAGATGAGTAAGGTGAGTCCTTTTTATGTATGTGAGACTAGAACTGTTTCCTGGAGTTGACAGTGGCTGATTCTTAGAGAAGTAGATGACCAGAGTTTTCTTTTTTTGTTTGTTTGTTTGTTTTTTTCAGGGGGGGGCGGATTAATCACTGCCCTGGTGGGAGTAGGAAGTCCAGTCTTGCTCCTGGAGAGCTGTTGCTGAATTTGAACCACCAACCCGGTGGGCCACAGTCCCGCGTACAACCATTGCACCACCAGGGCTCAGCCCCAGAGTTTTCTTTAAAGTGCCCCCAGGTGGGCTTGAACTTCCCACCTTTCTGTACCTTAGCCACTTGCACCACCCAGGGACTTCAGAGTGGTACTTAAGAAAGATTGTGTAGGGGAAATGTCTAAGTGACATCGGAAAGGTTACTCAGTGCCCAGTGGTGAACAATTTGGGGACATAAAGAAGATAGATGTCATTAGTTCATTCTATTAGGACACAAAGACCTAGAGGTAAGAAAGATGATCGTGAGTTGAAGAAAGTTGAATGTGAGAGTAGAAAGTGGTGAGCAGTCACAATAGAGAGCAGGTGAGAGACCAGATAGTGGGGGACCTTATGGGTAATGGGAGGTATTGGGAGGAATTAACCCAAAGGAGATTGCTTCATCTGAGCTGTATGTACAATCGCTGTAGAGCAGAAGATGGAAAGCAAGACTTGAAGAAAGGCAGAGACCCATTGGGAATGTCCAATAGTGAGCCAGCGAGGGTGGAAATAACATGCGTGGGCTAGTGTGCAGGCGGGCATGAGGAGGACTGGGATCACTGGGGGCTGGCTTTGTCGTCCACCTCCTTTTCTCTGAGTTCTTCAGTAATCAGGATGAGCTCATCATCCCTTCTCACCAGAGACCTGCTGGTGCCTAGAAGTTTAGGCTTCCAAATCAAGAAATTAAATTAAAAACAACAGAGCAACATGAGCAGGACATCTCATTTCAGAACCACAAGCCTGTGAAAAAGTATTTTCCTTGGTACAGTGAGCACAAAGCAGTCACAATGTCGGAGGGGCGTGGTGGCATCCCAGGTCCTGAATCGCCGTCCATTTTCAAGTCACTCCTGAGCGAACACGGCTATGTGTTCTTTGAATCTTAACGGTTTATTTAGCCCTGGAATAAACAGAACCTCTCCTGGCAAACAAAATGTCGATTTGAAATTTTTTTTTTTGACTTAAGGCAAAAGTGTTTTGTTGTCGTTGTTATTTTCCCTATGATTGCTTCTGTAGGCCTGGCCTCGGCCCTCAGTCCCTCCAGGAACCTGCTGTGCTGCTTTCTCTTTATTGCTTCAGTTCTCACGAGTTACCCAGGGGGCGAAAATGGAAGAGATGGCTGCAGGAAAAGACAGAGCAGGGTTTGAGTTTCTAGCCCAGCCTGGGCAGTGCTGAGAACAGGTGTGGGGGGCAGCGCCTTTGGGGAGCTCCGCTCTCAATTTGTGCTTAATAATTAGCCGTGCAGGTTTCTGGTGTGTATGCTTGTAATCAGATTGTTAATATGGTCTGGTTTTTAATAAAGGATCTATATAAACTTATTAAAGCTGGGAATGCAGCAGCACCGAGCAGTGACAAACAAGCACTCCCAGGCTCACAGGTAAGATAAAGTCAGGGAGCTGGTGTGGAAACTTAGCCTTTCCCCTCTTTTCTCTCACTCTCTCTCTCACTGCCTTCTCTTGCTGTGTCATCAGCTGTGGGTCCTGCTTGTTCAGTGAGAGACAGGTGGAGCCTCTGAGTGAGGACTTACACGTTGTGATTGCTGAGGGGTTTACCAAACAAGCGACCTCAGGTCCTGGACACGCGAGGGCGAGGCCAAGTCCCGGTCTTGGGAAACGGACATCTGACACACATCTGAGGGCTCTGGTGAACTCGGCTCATCAGGGAGGGGATTCAGCCATTGGAGACTGAGTCATGGCCACATTTCACTGACTCCTTTTTGAACTGTCGGTGACCAGGGTCGCTACTAGAAGCAGGTTGATTGGCTGCCTTCCTCCCCTGTGTTCTTCCTGTCCTACTCTGGTTATTATACACCGCTTTACAGAGGGAAGAACAACAGAAAACATGGGGGATCCCTGATTCTATTGATGTATGGATTGTGATAAGAGTTTTATGAGACACCAATAAAATGTTTTTTTTTTTTTAAGGTAGAATTGGAGTCAGGATAGTGGGGAAGAGGAAACATTAAAGAACTTGAAGAAAGTTGTATGTTTCATCGACATTTTACTGAACCCTGACTGGCTTGTCTAAAAACCCCTATTTTTATTCCTTCCATCTGTTAGATAAAACTTCAGCATAACCTAATTATCAGATATATTTGGAAGCAAAACAAAGAAAACTGGTGCATATTATAGGTGTTTAGCTTAGTCTCAGAAAACATGGAAGATCTTCTACATGAAAACAGACCTTTTTACTGGTTAGGATAATTAAATTACCTATATGGGTATAACAGGAGTAGATGAGCAGTAAAAATTTCACTCTTTCAGATTTCATTTCCCTTCATTGCCCAGAAACTCCAGTGCATATTTAAATAGAGTACATTTTCACGAAAGTGCTTCCTGCTTTCCTTCTCCAACAACTTGCTCAGCTTCCAATATATTCAGACTTTCCACAAGCACACAGGTAGAGGAGCTGTCCTCTCCAGTGTTGGTAATGTTGACTGTTTCTCCTTGTATTAAACACCCGGTCTTCCGAGGGAAGCTTATTATCTATTGAAGGACATTAGGAAGGACCAGTCAGTGACTGCTTCATAGAATTTGAGTCATCATATTCTTCACTCCCCAGATGAGTGCTGAGCTTAAACTTCTACAGAGAGAAATGAACAGGCATCTTCCCTGTTCTCATTAAAATACCCATCTAGTAGAATATAGTGATGCAAATAAGTCATTCTAATATTAAAAATGGCTAGCATGGATCAGTAAGCAAAGGCATTGAACTCTGGGAAAGGGAGTTTTGGAAATCCACAAAAAGCTTCATGGAATTGGAATCTGGCGATAAAGCATTTGCTAGATCATGAAACAGGATGTGTGTGTGTGTGTGTGTGTGTGTGTGTGTGTGTGAGAGAGAGAGAGACACGGAGACAGACCCCAACCTGTATTTTAGGCAAGCAGGATATATGAGAGACCATGAAACTCTTCAATCTTGCTGTAGCAAAAATTATGGAGATATTATGGGAAGTGAACTTGGACAAGTAATTAGGAACCAGATGATGAAAGGCCTCTGTCCACTGGAATATAGTTTAAATGTTAACCTGCAGGTGATAGGATGCCATTGAGTGATTTTTAAAGTTACCAAATTACATCTGTAGTGACATAATCTAATGCTATAGATTTTGAGGTATATTTGCATATATTATCCTTCTTGCCTACCACACTGTAATCAAGCTTAGCAAAGACTTATAGACAAGGACTGTTAGGGCATACAAAGATATGAACATGTTTTCCTGTGAGTTAATGAGGCTTCAAAAACTATTTGGTTGTAAAATTGTGTTTCTAAAGCTATAGTTAGAATATTCTTTCAAAAAGTTTTAAACAAGGACAGTCATTGCTCAGTAATACTCTCTGTACTGGGTTGATTAATATTTCCACACAATATGTGACCTTCCCCAAATCTCAGAATGTGGGTTTGTTTTTTTGTTTTTTTTTGAGAGAAGGTCCTTGCAGATATAATTAGTTACATTACAATGAGGTTATAATGGAGTGTGGTGGACTTTTAATTCAGTGGAGCAGGTGTCCCCATAAGGAGAGAAGAGAAAATCATCCGTTCAAAAATGAAGGGTGGCCATGAAAAAAACAGAAGCAGGCATTGCCTCATGCTGTCACAAGCCAACAAAGACCAAAGGTTGCTGACTATCCCTAGAAAGTAGGAGGAATCAAAGAAACAACCTCTCTCCTGTCTTCAAAGAGAACTTGGCTTCCTAATGCCTTGATTTCAGACTTGTAGCTTCTAAAACTGTAAGGCATCTAGTTTGTGGCATTTTGTTATGTTTTTCTTTGGAAACTAATATACCTTCTTTATACATTCATGATCAACCTCTTAGCAGTGTCAGGTTGTGTGTTAGGTTTCTCTAGAGAAACAAAACCCATACAGTAATAATTCTCTAAATATAGATAGAAGCTGTTCTAACATAAGAAATAAACAGTTAACTAATCTATAAAGCAGTACAAATGGCTCAGAGCAACTCACTTGCATGAGACAGCTAGTACGCTGGCAGTTCTTCGAGTCTTGAGGGCCGCAGAGTAGTTCTCTTTAGAGTAATTCAGGCTACCGAGCCACAAGCAGCAAACAGCAAAGCAGGTCACCAATAGTCAGCCAGATGACAAAGTCCAATAGTCCCCAGCTCAAGTGATGTATGTTCCAGGAGCATGGCGAAGCAGGGCTTGAAGGAAGCTCAACTCACAGCGACACAGTCCACGGATTAGGTGTCCCATAGGTAGTGTAGCTTGGAGATCCAGGCACAGGGCAAACAAGACAGGCAGCTCTCTCTCTCTCTCTCTCTGGTGTCTCATTTCTCCAGTTTATCTGCAATTTTGTGGGCAGGACAGCATAGTGATTCAAAGTATAAGAGCACAATAAAGTTCCAGTGCTGTCACTGCTAACCATGACATCCTGGACAAATCACATAAGCACATTGAGACCTTATTTCCCTACCAAAAAAAAAAGGGGGGGGGCAAATACCTACTTTATAGGCCTGTTGAGAGAGTAATGCAAATCAAAGATTTAGGATATTGATTAGCACACTGGACATACCAAGACAGTGCTATTTTGTTTCTAAGAAGCTCTGCTTGAATTACTGAGCATCGATACAAAGCGAGGCACAAAGTGTTTGACAATCTGTAACATGCCACCATCTGCGGTTGAGCCGATTCCATCTTAAGATAGAGTAGACTGCTCCACAGACTTTGCAGTACTGCTATCATTGCAGACTGATACATCTTTTATCCTGTGGAGTGGCTGCTAGGTTAGAACTGCTGACTGCTCCGTTAGGAGCTGAGACACTTAACCTCTGAATTACTATAGCCCCTCTGGCCATGCAAGACCCTTTGTTCCCTAGATTGCTGGTCTCATCTGCTGCCCACATTTTCCTTCTCTGCCCTCCAGAGCCATTGGATGGTGCAGCTCATGCTTGTTCAGGTAACCCTGGCTTTGTGCCTGTTCATCCTTCTGCCTGCTGAGGCCTCTTAGAAGTAGCTTGTCATTGATTTTTTTTCAAGGCTGAGAAGCACTGTCTGACATGCTAAGCTTGTCCTAGCTCCTTTGTCTGTATGACAATGAGTATTGGGTGCTGATAGGGGGTTGCTGGGAGGGGTAGGTGTTGGGCTTTGAATTGAGAATTTACAAAGATGGTGGCTGAAACTCACCACCACTCCTTGGTCTGCTGTCTACTTCCATAAAGATTCATGATCTCTGAAACCCTAGAGCAGTGGTTCTCAACGTTTCTTTTTTTTTTTTTTGGGGGGGGGCAACACTGCTCTGTGGTGGTGGGAGTAGGAGGCCCAGCTTTGCTGCTGGATTTGAACCTCCAACCCAGTGGGCCACAGTCCCACACACAACCACTACGCCACGGGGGCTCAGCCCTGTTCTCAACTTTTCTAATGCTGCAACCCTTTCATCCAGTTCCTCATGTTGCGGTGACCTCCCAACCATAAAATTATTGTTGTCGCTACTTCATAACTGTCATTTTGTTACTGTTATGAACCAGGCGACGCCCATGAAAGGTTCCTTGGACCCCCTAAGAGGTCTCAACCCCCAGGTTGAGAACTGCTGCTACCCTAAGGGATCTTGTGAGTTGAAATGGACTCTGGCAATGAGTTTGGTTTTGGAGGAAGAGTGTAATAGATAATTATTTGTCAACTTGAGGATTAAGAATATAGGGATGGAGTCTAGTCTGTCAATTTGGATCTTAGCCAATGAGGCGTCTGTGTGGACATGGTCTTCTCTTGAGAATTCTGGGGAATCTGGTACTTCCTCTTTGGAGGCGAGAGATTCTCTGCTCATACTCTGGGAGGCATAGCAGCTAACAGTATACATGGACCAGCCTGATGCAATCCTGGGATTTGCAGAAACCCTCCAGAGCCCCCTGCCAGCACTGAGACATTTCCAATGCTACTGAATCCAAAGACTTTCGACCCACTGGCCTGTGGTCTACATTCAGCATCATTCCATGTGTTTGTCAGTGTGAAGAAGGCTGTGTAGATTGCTGTCAGACATCTGGGATAATATTGGGCTTATGGACTTGGTCTGGACTGGGATGCTCTCTCAATATTCAATTGCTCTTGTATATAAATCTCTTTTATACATATCTAAATTTGTTTCCATGAATTTGTTTCTCTAGTCTACCTGGACTAACACAGGGAAGTTGGTGTCTTATTTATATTATGTGATGTGACTGTGCGTTTTACTGGCTAAGGCAAAACTCCCCTGTTTTTTTCATGTGGTCAGTCAACAGAGTCCTTTGCTAGCATGGATCTCAGTAATGTTTTATTTATTCAGCAACTCTTCTAAATACCTACTTTGTGTAAGTCGCTTAATCGTCCCCCTGAGGGAGATAGAGAATTGCATAAGATGTTCTGTTAATGAGATGTCTCAAGACAAATGCTTCTGCTTTTCCAGTGGCTTTGAGAAATGTACCATCTAGTAGGAGAAATTGCCATCTCTATCCACTTTCTGGAAAGGCCTTGGGAAATGCCAATTCCTTATGTCACCACTGTCTTTCCAAAAGACTGCTGCTTTGTGGCTGGGCAGCTGGTAGGAGTGACTCAGCTCCTGGATTCTGATACATTCAGAAACTAGAGAGAGACCAAAGAAATCCTGCAAGTGAAGAACTCAAGAGGGCAATCACAACAGGGAATCATTCAGAAGGAAACACTCAACAAAATAGCCCTTTGTCATCTATTGTGTTTCTGGCAGCACATGTTTAATCCAAGGCTTCTATTAGGTTGACATTCAATATTATTTCTGTCACTTTTTTAAAAAAATCTTTAAAGAAAATGTGTTGATGCTCCTTCATTGTTTATAACCTCCCCCCTGACTCTCAGGAATTCTAATATTAGCGACAGATCCTGTAGCATTATTTTGAAAAGAAATTAATGAAAAAGGGAGAAAGATAAGTGCAGCAGGAGAAAAGTTCTACCACAAGAAAAGCACCACTAAGCATTCTTTCTAGCGAGAGACATAAAATTTGAGTCCGTAGCTTCTTGGCAGTCAAGGTAAAAAGAACTTTAAAATAGCAATCAGGGACTTGAGTCTTCCTTGGGAATACTTTGATTTCCATACTTTGAAAATGTTTTGTGTGTGTGTGTGTGTGTGTGTGTAAGTGTAAGAAAAGTTGACAGAAGGATGGCATTCACAGTGGTGCATTCAGCATGCTAGCCCTGCTTCTAGATTTGATCTGCTGTTGGACCCTTGAAAGTGAGGCTAGGACTTCACTCAGAGTTTGAATGCTCAAACCTTTCTGTGCTTGTTAAACTAGTCATTATCATTATCGTCCAACCAAGCGGCATCTTCCCATCCTTTGAGAGGTGAAAGGTTTTGTGGTTGTTTTTGCTGTTGCTGTTGTTTTTGCATTAAAAGCCCTTTTCTAGATATAAAAAAGGATCCTGGTGACACAATGATTCAGTGCTCAGCGCTTACCTTAAGGGCAGTAGTTTGAACCCATCTGCTTTCCTGTGAGGAAAATGACCTCTATAAAGATTAAACCCAAACCAAATCCACTGCCAGTGAGTGTTTCTGAGTCATAGTGACCCTATGTAAGACTTCAGAGATGATACGTCTTTATGGTAGACAGACGTATCTTTATCCTATAGAGCAACTGATGGGTTTGAGCCACTCCCCTTACATCAATTAGTGGCCCATTGTCTAACCCACAGTACCACCAGATTCCTTCCATCAGGAATAGTCTAGGAAATCTGCTGAGGGCATGAGATCCTACGCTCTGTCCCCTGGGTCTCTGTGCCAGAATCTGCTCAACAGCCTGTAGCAGTAACAGTACGTACAGAAACTACACAGGAGTAGTTACACATTTTATAAACTGTTTGCATGCATGTAATTACATTCGAACCTCACAATAATTCTCTATGATATTATTACCAACTGCATTTCATCAGGAGGACACAGAAACTCAGGGTCATTGGGGTTAAAAAAATTGATAACAATTAGGACCCACAGATTCACAGGTCAGAATTTTTCCTGGGCTCAATTATTTGCTGGATTCCATAGTTACTGGCCAGTAATCCCTCTAATCATTACAAGGGCCCAGCAAGACTCAACACTGGGTCTGTAAGTAAATAGGCATGTGAGTTCCGTGAGTGTTGATTATCAAACAAAGGAACAAACTCAGTGTCGTCTTGTCATTGCTGATTCCCAGCGACCCTATGAGAGAGTAGAACTACCCTCTGTGAGTTGCCAATACTGTAATCATTTCTGAGAGTAGGAAGCTCTGTCTTTCAATCAGGCTCAGAATATTAAAATTCAATGTTTGGGCTTTGCTTTCAGTTGGCCTCAGTCTCACATTACAGGAGGGTGCTGTTACACGATGTTCTGATTGAGGGCCCAAATGAATTGACACTGTAATTTGTTGGTTTACAATAGAGAATTCTGCTCACAGCTACCATTTTGTTCCCCAGGAGTGTTCCCTTCGGTGCCTATGTGTGATTTGTAGTCTCTTTCCCTGGACAAGTACTTCTTAAAATGAAGGCTTTTGACTGAGCAGCCTCAGCTGCCCATTGATGGCATCTCAGCCAAAGCCAGAGGTGCTGCTACTCAACACAAGCATGGAGTCTGTCATCAAAGAAGCAGTGGGCCTCAAGTGCCTTTTCCCCATTCTTGTTCAGCGAACTTACTCTGGGAGGGAGCTTGATCCTAAAGGAACAGTGAAGGGGAGTTCTACAGGAATCTAGAAACAGGCACAGAATACATGCTGTCTTAGTGAATCCTCTCTGAAATGCTCCATTCCCCCAATCACAGAGGCTTCATTGATCATCTCCTCCCCCTTCTCTATATAAGATGCTGCCAGGAATTGTCTACTAGTTTTGGATAATAAGCTCATCGGGAGTGAAAGGAATACATGTCATTGTAGTCCTCACCATCTTTGGTTTACAGTAATTGAAGGGCACCTTGAGACACCTGAATGAATATTCAGATCAGGCTATCTGTTTATTAAACCTGTAGTAATATATGATTGTTTCTTTGTCTATATCCACTTCCATCTTTTGTGTTAGCAAGAGCATAAACTGATTCCAGATCAAATGATACTATATGCTTAATGTGTAAGCACTCAAGTATTAATAATGATGAACTTCAACTTATGTTTAACAAGACTGCTTCAGAAAGGGTTTAACCTTTTTAATTTCCTTTTGAAAGTTTACTTTGAGTACAGATCTTAGACCTTGACTTTGAAGACTTTAATAATCCTCACTCCTGCATCTTAGGCTAGATTACTCCAGGCTTTGTTTTTTCCTCTTTGATGAGGGAGATGAAGGAGATGACTTTTCAGGTCCATTGCAGTTGTAAAAGTTCTTGATTCATCATTATTTTACAGTACTCTCACAGCCAGGTCCAATGAAGTCAGACACATTTTCTACTCTTGGAATGTGTGTTGAAGTAAATAATGAAAAATCAAACTTACCATGATTCTTCAGAGTGACATCTTGAGTGTTTCACCAGCATTTTTGAAATACCTGAGATGATGGAGCCCTATCCCTGCATACAATTTGGACATCCTATGATGCCTGTTTCCTTAAAACTGACATTCTCTTATGTCCAAGTATGCATCCCAATAGAATCCCCTTCACAAAACCTTACTTTTCCTGTAATAGCAAAGTGTCCACTGGTTTGGACATCTTGGGACAGATCATACTTTGTTTAGGGGCAGGGTTCTACAGTTTGTTTGCTCTGACTTGAATTGTCCCTGTTCCCTAATATTCCCTTAGAATCATCATCAAAGCAGACGATGCTGGGAAAGCTGTCTTCCAGTGGGTCTAAGTGTTTTTAAGAGTCCATCCAGCTGGTTTCCAGAAAACTTACTTTATTTTCTGTTCTACTATGAACCAGCTTAGAATCCTGTGAGGAAGCAAGAAAGTAGTTGGAGTTTTTTGTTTGTTTTCTGAGCTCAGTGAGGCATACTGGAGGCACTTGGGGTTGTTATGTAGCTCAGATTAATTTTTTTCTCTTATAAAGGATCCTTATTTGCACTTTTAAAATGTTGACAAGAGTTAAAATACACAATGAGTGCAGAGACAATGAGGCATTGAGGTTGATGTGTGCAGTGCTTCGGGGATTCTGCTTTTTCTCAGCTTCTGGGAGGCTCACCATGGTGATTAAAGGACCCTTTTAATGGGGCTCTGATTTCCTGGTTAAAACATGCCATTGATGTCTCTAAGGTTTGCACGGCACTTTAATGAAGGCCTTTGAAGGGAGCAGCCCTCCTTAGGACTCTGAATGCTTCCCTACCTGCGTGCCTCTGCATCTCCCCACCCACACCCACAGCAAAATCCACTATTTTAAAGGATTTCTTCCTCTGAAAACTTCACCCCCCATAGATTTATTGAGAACTTTTTGGACATGTATAGGAAAATCAGAAAAATCCCATGAATAATTTAAGACACTTCTTAAAATGACTGGGAAATGCTGATCGGTGGCTTCAGGAAAGGCAGAAACCTGGTAAATATTGTATGACATCAGCAAGACTCCTTTTGAAGATGGTTAGTGCTGCTTTTGCAAAGAAGACTAGCAGCAATGGCACAGCAGTATGATGGTGTAGACGTTTACCTTAAACCTGAGGTTCTCCAGCCCTTCCAAGGCTTTCTGTGTGCAGGGGAGGGGTGCCTAGGGAGGCTTATCTAATATGAGGAACTTGTGCACAAGGGACTGGGTGAGATTTCTAGCCAGCACAAGGAAAATCCAGGAAGGAGGAGTGAGCTGTATTGGAGTGACACAGTAAAATCCACTGACTTTCTTACCGCTATTTGTTTTAGACCCTCATGCTCCACCCTTTTTCTATCCTTGTAACTTAGTGCTTATACAAGTGCAGTGGGCTGCTAAGTCCAAGGTCAGCAGTTGCAAACAGTCAGCCTCTCCTTGGAAGGAAGATGAGGCTTCCTAACTCCTGTACAGAGATCATCTCAGAAATCAAAGGGGAAATTCTACCCTGTCCTGTAGGATCACTCAGAATGAGAACTGGCAGTGAGTGTGGATTTTTGAGTCAGAGGTCTAAAGCGTGAACTGTCTCAAGCAGAAAATGTTCGTCATATCTAGAGTGAGCAAGTATATGGGTGAGTGGAACTCTGATACGTCCCATGGGTGTGAGGTTTATTACTGATGAAACTGTATCACCACTTTGGAGGGATAGTTGAAAGTTCCTATCAAACCCAGTCTTCTGGGTAGGGGGTCCAGTAAGAGGTAAGTGTAAGAATGTCTATGGCCAAACGAGAGTGGTCTTTTATTTTTTTTTAATTCATTTTATTGAGAGCTCGTACAACTTATTCCAATCCATGCACCCATCCATTGTGTCAAGCACATTTGGACTTTTTTTTGCCAGCCTCATTCTCAAAACATTTTCTTTCCACGTGAGCCCTTGGTATCAGCTCCTCAGTTTTTCCCTCTCCACCCTCCACTTTCCCTTCCACACGAACCCTTGATAATGTACATCCTCTGGTTTAGCCTAATTTGTAAGGTAGAATTGGAATCACGATAGTGGGGCCAGAGAGAGGAAGCATTAGAGAATCACGGGAAAGTTGTATGTTTCATTGGTGCTTGTGTTAGTCCAGGTAGGCTAGAGAAACAAATTCATAGACATGCATATGGATATAAGGGTAAGGTTTATATACAAGAGGAATGGAACATTGAGAAAACATCCCAACTCAGTCCAGTTCAAAGTCATAAGTCTGATATTAGTCCATATGCCCGATACCAATCTATAAAGTCTCCTTCACAAAGTCACAGGCCAGTGGGTGCAGAATCCTAGCGCTGGCAGGCATCTCCCCATGGCTCCTCGCTTCCAGGGCTCAGGGTCCATCAACAGCATCCAGTGGTGGTAGAAGCAACTCAGCACTGGCAGGGGTCTCCATGTGGTTTCTCCAGCTTCAGAGGCCTGGTTCCAATAGAATAAGATCTGGTTCCATGAGGCTTCTCCTCTGGCTTCTCCAGTTCCTCAGATGCTGCCATCCTGTCTTGTCCATAGTTCGATGTCTCGGAGACTGACTCCCAACAACTAGGGAGATGACTTCTCATCATCACGAGGGAAATACCGTGAGATTTCCCAGACGTCTCAGGAGAAAGCCATGCCCACACAGAGGCCTCATTGGTTACTCAATGGCTATCTCCAGATTAACAGCTAGACTCCACCCCTACATCTCAATCATGAAATTGATATAAGCACATGATTGCCACAATGCTATACTGCACCCTGACTGGCTTGTCTCCTTCCTGTGGCCCTTTTATAAAAGGGTGTCTAGTTGCCTAAAGATGGGCGTTGGTTCTCCACTCCACAATCTTCTTTATCCACAAGGATATGATTTTTTGTTCTTTGATTCCTGATACCTGATTCCATCAAAACCACGTAATTACACAAGCTGGTGTGATTCTTTAATGTGGACTTTTTTACTTCTCAGCTAGATGGACACTTGCTTATCTTTAAGTCTTTAAGACCCCAGACACTATATTGTTCACTATCCAGCCATCACCAGCTTTCTTCACCACATTTGCTTATGCACCCACTTTGTTTTCAGCAATTGTATTGGGAAGGAGAGCATTATGGAATGCCAGTTTAATAGAACAAAATTTTCTTGCATTGAGTGAGTACTTGAGTATTGCCCAATGTTTATCTGCCACCTTAATGCTAGACCTATATATATATATGTATATATATACACATAGTTATTTCCCCATTGTCATATATAAATATATTTACATATGTACATGCCTATATTTAGACCTCTTTAAATGCCCTTTGCCTCCAGTTCTTTCCTCTATTTCCTTTTACTTTCCTCTTTATCCCACTATCATGCTCAGCCTTCATTTGGGCTTCAGTAATTCCTCTCAGTTACATTGCCTTTGATGAAACCCTACCAGACCTCTTACAACATCCTCATCACTGATTTTAGAACACTTGTTGTTCCCTTGTCCATGAGTTTATTAACACCACTTCCTTTCCCCCATCTCCCCATCTCCCATGTCACCCTGGAACCATCAGTCCCATTGTTTTCTCCCCTACATTGTTTATCACACCTATCTTATCTAGATAGACCTGCAGTCAGAATAATATGCACAAAAAACAAGACCAGGCAAAACAAAGCAACAAAAGAAAAATCAACAACAGCAAAAGAGAAAAACCCGTAAGTAGTTCAAGGCCTGTTTGTTGACCTTTAGGAGTATTTTCCAGTTGCGTGTGATGGGATACCATGCTCTGGCCCCAAAGTCTATTTTTGGCACTCCCTGGAGGATTTTGTTGCTCTGTTGCACACCCTTAGTGGTTTGCCTCAGTGTGGTGGGGTCAGGTTGGGTGCAGTTCCCACACTGTGTCTCCGGTGTTATCCCCCTTAGCGCTATGGGTTAGTCGTGTCTCATAGTGGGGCCAGCGCTATAGTCTCCTCTGTGCTTTGGCTGCTCTGAGCGGGAATATCATCGTCAGCGCTTGGTCATCCAGGAGGTGCTCCATTCTCTCCCTCTGCCTTCCTTTGCTCCTGTGTGCTCCAATCAGACATGTCCCTCTCCCAGAGCTATCACTTCAGTGCTGTCCTCTGAAGTGAATTCTGCCGTGGGGAGGGGAGACCATCCACATAGTTCAGATGGGGGCTGACCCCTCACATCTGAGAGAGAGGTATTTTTATACTCTGCATAACTGAACCAAGCAAAGGAAAGTTCTAGAATTGGCATCCACAGCAGCATAGAGGTATCTTGAAAGACACATTGAGTGAAAACAAGTAGGCATAATTGCATATACCTTTTGTGGGATTCATATTGTGGCTGTCCTCATGCAGTATATTTCCACCTAGTACACACTAGAGTGTTTGTGCCCATGTATATCTATGTCTGCAAGGAGACCAATGTAATATCTGGGGCGGGGGTGGGGGGAAGAAATACAGAGAGAGAGAGAAACTAGCTTGAAAAGTGAGCATAGAGGATTTAGCCCTTCCTGAAATACTTAAAAAATATAAAAGCATGCATGAACAGGTGCTTCCATTCTTCTCTCCCCCCACCCCCATGAGCTTTTTGAAGATCCCTCTTATTCAGGTCACTTTCCTGACTACACGTGAAATAAAGTTTTTGTGGTAGGACTGGCTACAGCAGTGGGCTGGAACCCAGGGGAGTGTTCGTCATGAAGATTTTGTTAGTCTACATGACCAATATGACTCTTGGGAGATGGCTAGTCTTTCTACTAGAAAGTCACAGGACAAAAACCTCACTGTGTCAACCTGACTTCCTCTCATGGCACCCTAACCCATGCTAAAGGAGAAATGAGTTCTGTCGAGCTTTCAGAGGCTGTGTTGGAACTAGACGGCCATGTCTTCCTTAGGAGAATCCTCTAATGGACTGACACATCCAGTCTGTGAGCTCGCTGCTGGGCATGTCAACCAGGCACATCACCAGGGGTCACCTTCCCTTGAATTGCTTAGTGGTCCACATCTAAAATGCTAAGTAACGTCACAGTCAGCACGTGTCTGACCCACAGGTGCATCACAAATATTAATGTCAGTTTCTGATACGAATAGATTCATGTTCTCCTTCACAGTTGGATGAGTTTCTTAGAGAAAGCCAAGAAGAATGGACACGCAGGAGTCTGGGAGGATTATGAAAAATCATAGTTGGTGATATAAAAAGGTGACTCCTTCAAGTCAGGCAGTGGGTGGGGTGGGGGTCAATTGTTTGCTTTGGCTAAAAGGAAGAACAGTTTGATGCCTTGAGAGCACCAGGATATTATTGTATCTATATATAAATGTACTATATAAATGTAGTTTTCTTAACAGCACACCTACATTTAACCTGCCGACCTTACCCTGTAGCTGCATCATCTGCTGGATCAAAAGTGTGGTATCACAAAAGCGTCTTCCCTCAGGGCTGTGAAAGCTGCTGTCATTTCTGAGTTTTGCAGCAATGCTGCATTTACATCATATGTTCAGGTGATTATGGAAAGAGTAAGGCACTTAGGTGGCTTAGTGGCTAAAATGCTTGGCAGCGAAACCAAAAGTCGGCATTTCATACCTACAGGATTCTCTGCAGGCAGATGTGGCAGTCTGCATCCATAAAGAGCTACAGGCTTGAACACCTGGTTTAGTAATTTACTCTTAAGGGCTGCCATAGACAATGACCCTTGACAATGACAATGACCCTTTAAAAAATGTGATTTCACATCAAATTCATTTTGCAGTGTCTGGTTTGTGTGGAGGGAGGATGAAAAAATCAATGGGATCCAGTCTTTGGCTCACATTAATTTGATTTTACAGCCTGGCAAATAGTGCCCATTGTGTGGGCAGCATCAAATTAGTTTATCGTTGAATCTCTTAACTGGTTTGTGTATTGCCTGAAACTCATACTGATCTTTTCCATCCGCCTGTCTTTGAATTATGCAAACACGATGGAAGATCATGAAATGGGGCCATCCCAATTATTGAAACCAGCTACATTTTATGTTGCAGCTCTTAGGCAGGTGTGCTTTCTTGGTGTATGGCAGTGAGTTTTGGATGTGGGGGTTGGCATGGAACATAAAACTGCCGACCTTACGGTGGACTCAGATGCTGTCACCATAGGAAATCAGTTGGCACAAAAGAACAACTTGTGTGGTTTTATTCTTTCTCTTATTTTTTTTTGCATTGATGTCAAAGGTTAGACATGATCCCCAAACACTTTATTAGACCTTTAGCATACTTTTGGAGTTTTTCAAGCTGGTTTTCATTCATTCTTTTCATTTAATGAATATTTAATTAGTATCTACACCTTGCCAAGGACTGTATGGTGTGGATATGAAATGAGGAAGAAGCGATTATACTCTTTACAGAGTTTAAAGAAAAAGATGGTATGTTTAAAGATTAAAGAACTTGCATAAACGACTATCTAAGTAAACGCCATGGCAGAAAGAGGAACAAGAGTGGGAGGCGTCAGGTGTCATGGATGTGTTCTAACTCACAGCCACGCTGCATGCAACAGGAAACAACACTGCCAGGTCCTCTGCGGTCCCCACAACTTTCTCTGTCCAAGTCTATCGGTGCAGCCTCAGTGGGAATCCATCTTGATAGGGGCTTCCTTTTTATCTGCTGCCCCTTGACTTGTCCAAGCACGATGGCCTTCGCCAAGGACTGGTCTTTTCTGAAAATATGTCCAAAGTATGTGAGATGAAGTCTCACCATTTGACCCTAAGGTGGCCATGACATCTTCCAAGGCAGATTGTTTTTCTGTCCTTCTGGTTGATCCTCCAGGGTATTTTCCATATTCTTCACCAGCACCACAATTCAGATGGATCGCTCCTTCAGTCTTCTTTATTCATTGTCCAGCTTTCGCCTGGACATGAAGTGGTGGGAAATACCATGACTCGTCAGGCATAGCTTCATCCTCAAAGTAAAATCCTTGCTTTCCAACACTTTATAAGTGGTCTTGTGCAACTGATTGACCCAAAGCAATGCGTCGTTTGATCTCCTAACCACTCCTTCCAGGAATGTTGATTGTGGATCCCAGCAAGACACAATCCTTGCCAACTTTTATCTTTTCTCCATTTAACATGTTCAGTGGTAAAGCTTTTGGTTTTCTTGACATTGAGTTGAAATCCATACTGAAGGCTAAAATCCTTTTCATCAGCAAGTGCTTTAAGTCCTTTTCAACTTTCAGCAAGCAGGGTTGAGTAAGGTTGGGGAAGGTAAAAATTCAAAATGGCTCATTCTGTATTGAGTCTCTAGCATCTTTGGGGTAATGAGTTAGTTTATCATGATTACTCTAGATCAGAGGTTCTCAGTCTGTGGGCCGTGACCCTTTTGGGGTCAAATGACCCCTTCACAAAGTCACCCAATTCATAATAGTAGCAAAATGATAGTTCTGAATTGATAAATGAAAATAATTGTATGCATGGGGGGTTACCACAACATGTGGGACTGTATTAAAGGGTCGTGGCATTCAGAAGGTTGAGAACCCCTGCTCTAGATCATATTTTTTGGGGGTTTTTTGGGGGGGGGCATCACTGCACTCAGGTGGAGGGAGTAGGAGGCCCAGCCTTTGCTCTGTGGAGCTGGAATCGAACCTCCATCCCAGTGGGCCGCAGTCCCGCGCACAACCACTACGCCACCGGGGCTCAGCCCTCTAGATCATATTATAAGACGAAAATGGCTAAGTGTGAAAGAGCTGTACTCAGAGCTGTATTTGCAGCCTCCCACTTAAAAGCTAGTGTTTCCCCTCACGAAGGCTTTGGGATGCCCACCTGGAAGTTTGCTGTGACCTGATACATATTTTCAGATAACACTGATTATTTCATCTTTAGCTCTTCATAACTGTCTTCCACAATCTCTGCAAACTCTGATATTTTCCTATGGCCTTCCTGCACCTGCTCTTTCAGGATACTGTCTAGCTCCACTACATGTCTCTTGAAGTACAATGATCTGAACACAATGTTCCAAGAGCAGAAGCACCTTCATCCTCCAAAATCCAAGGGTATTGTTTTCCTGGGTTGCCAATACCTTTTCGGGATTCTTGACATTTGGGGGACCATTTTCCTAGGCAATGGCATACGTCTAGGTCTGTGTCTTCAAAAGTAGCCTGTGATTCTGTCAAGGCCCCTGTTCCCTCACTTGTGCCTGAGAGCCAGCTCATCGGGCAGCAGGGAGGATGTGTGTTGCTCCACTAGAGATGGTGCCTTGTGCTTTGTCAGGGTGACTCTCACCAGCTGTCTGCTTGATTCATTGTTTGCCAGTCACCTCACTCTAACATGTGAGTGGTTGTAGTGCTGATGGTTAGTGATAACTGCTAATATGCTGGGCCGTCCGCACATTCCAACATTATAAAGTGTGCTTTTTACCCCTAGAAAGTAAATTGAATCCTTTTTTTTTTTTTCGTTCTTGGACTCCCATGTCGGCCAGGCAGTCTCCATTCAGAGTAATAGCATCAGGAATCCTCCTTCTCCTACATTTCTGGTACACTGATAATGTTGGACTTTAACTTTAAAAAAAAAATCTTTCATCTGACTTGAAATGGTGTCACATGTTACTTTATTACTTGCATATGTATTTGCATTTACATTTTTAAATTCCTTTGTGAGCATGTTTGGTACATTATAGCTGTTAAACTATTGGTGATATGCTATAGAGGGCTCTTCTCACTTTCTGGCTTGTCCTTTTCCTTGTCTGTTGGTGAAATGGAATTTCTTTTCATGCAATTTAATACATCTGCATTTTCTTTTAAGACATTTATTTTTATTGTTGCATATTAAGTCATTTTCTTCTATCCCACTGTGAAGAGCATGTTTTTCTCCCTAGAATTCAGGAAGTTTTTCTGTTTTACTTGAAATACTCTAGTGTACTGGAATTTTTGGTCTTGTGAGTTGCAAAGGGGGGAACTCCATTTTGCTGTCTATCCATGTGGTTAATCAGATGTTCTAGTGTCACTTACAGCAAAGATTTATCGTGGCACATCAGGCTGTATTGATACTCTGTGGGGCAAAGGGGTCAGGGGCCAGAGAGAAAGAATAAAATTTGAGTTAGTTGCAAGGGAAAATATTACTACAGTGGCCCATTAACCAAATTGAGAAAATAGTTCAAGCTTGCACAGCAGCTCAACAATGTCATCAAAGACCCAGGCCCCTTTGATATGACAGCTCTGTCATTCTGAACATTTTTCTTAAGGATGCAAGGTGGCTGTGGTTGGTGATGGGAGAAGGAAAAAGTATAAATGCTCCTTCCTCCCTTTTAGCTTTTTAAAAAGAATTTATTTAACAGTTTTATCACTTCACTCACATGTCCTACAATTCAGTAATTCAATCATATCAAGAAGAGTTGGACACTTATTACCCTTCATCATATTTGAACTTTGTTGTTGTCCTCTTTGGGTCACACAGGCTGGTGTGCTTCTTCCATGGGAACTTTGCTGATTCTTCACTTATGGCTGCTTGTTTGAATACAAGTCTTTCAGATCCCAGACACTATTCCACTTTATAGCCAGGCACCATCTGCTTTCTTTACTGCACTTAGCTGTAGCATCCTTTTCTTCAGTGATCATTTAATCAAGGTGAGTATTGAGCAGGGAATTATTATCAGAACTAACTGCTCTTGGAATGGAGCTAATGTTAAGTTGGGGCCCAGAATCCATTTGCTTGATATTTTAGTTTTCTGAGAAGGAAAATTTCCTTGAGGATGTCTGTCTAAATCCAATTGTATAAAGCATTAAAAAAAGGCTATGAGTTCAAGTACTTATGTGAGCATACGAAAGCTTGAAGAAAAGGCACTATAGAGTGATAGTGTATCTGCCAACATGGACTGTTTTTCTATTTTATATGCTTATTTCTCTGCACCATTACCAAAGGCACCATTACTGTGTCTTTGAAGTATTGTTTGCGTATTGTAAGGCAAGTTCCCACTCCCTATTCTCCATTTACCTGCCTCTTCTTTCAAATATCTTGGTAATTCTTGCTTTATTTAATCTCCCACATAATTTCCATAGCTAGTTTATCATGTTGTAAACACACATTCGCACTGGGGCTTTTCACTGGCATTGTACAGACTTCCTAGATGAATCCAAAAATACTTCAAGTCTTCGCAATACTTTGCTTAATCTTTTAACAGTCCGTTAATGCAGATAATGTGTTTAGCTCTTCTTTAATCTTTCAAGCAGTCCTCGTGGCACGGTGGGTAAAGCACTTGGTGGCTAACAAAAGGACGGGAGCTGCTGTGCAAGGCCAAGATGTGAATGGTCTGCTTCCGGTAGGATTACAGCCTCGGAAACCCTCTGAGGCAGCTCTGTTCTCTCTTGACTTCCATAGTGGGCTAATGCCTTTCCCTGAAGATTACAGTTTTCTCCTTCAACGGATAGATTTAAAAACTCAGTGGTAACTAAAAGAAAGTATGAACTAAATAGCACGCTGACCATTCCCATGCTGAAACACTGATGTCACATAAGCATGGATCCACATAAAACAAGAGTCAACCACCTTACAAGAACATGGACAGCAAAGAATACACATTAAACATCCCAGGATGTTTTCCCAAGACTGCTATCTAATGGAAATAGGAACGAAAGAGAATGGACCAATAGGAATGTGTGGGCCGATAGCTGAGGAATGTTATTAATGCAGATGTAAAAAGGTTAAAAAAATTTAAGTCCTTTAATTGTAGGCTAAATGCATTTCCCTGACTTTAAAAAAAAATTGTGGATCATTACATCTTTTTTTGGTGGGCTATCACTGCCCCCTGGTGGAAGTAGGAGGCCCAGCCTTGCTCCTGGAGAGCTGCTGCTGGATTTGAATCACCAACCCTGTGGGGGCGCAGTCCTGCACTCAGCCACTATGCCACCGGGGCTCAGCCCTGATAATTACCTCTTTTATTTTAATATTTTGGCTTGCAATCATTTGGCCCTGGGATGTGTACATGCTTTTTGCTTTATTCTATATTGATTCCAGAGTCAGTTGTCTTGTAAACCTCTTAATATTTCCTACTAATTGATTTTTGGTTTATTTAGGATATCTAGGCTATAAATTATATAGCCTTTAGTGAATAAGGATTCTTCCACTTTTGTCATATCAGAGTAAAATGATAGGAATGATAGTGACTATATTTGATTTACTTTTTTAAAGGAACCCCCTCTAATGTTTCACTACTGAAAATGAATTACTGCAAATGAATTTCCTTAAATTTCTACCTTGCTGAATTTTGGGGGTGTGTGTGGCAGTGGTGGTGAGATGAATGATTGGATAACTTAATGCTTTTTCTATATCCTTTAAAATAATAGTGTGATTTTCTACTTTGTTTTAAATATGATTGGAAACACTAATATATTTTCTAATGCTGAACCATTTTTTTTGGGGGGGGAGCATCACTGCCCTCTGGTGGTGGGAGTAGGAGGCCCAGCCTTGCTGCTGGATTTGAACCTCCAACCCAGTTGGCCGCAGTCCTGCGCACAACCACTACGCCACCGGGCTCAGCCCCCTGAACCGTTTTTTAATTCCTGGAATATTATCAATTATAATATGATATTCTTCTGTTTCTATTTTCCATTTATCACATAAAATTTTGTGGTCATCAATAAGACAAGACTTCTTTTCTTGAGTCCTTTTAATCTCATTGAGTGTGAATATTCTGTTTCTAACCTTGATTTAAAACATTCTAATACTAAATCGTCTATATCTAAATACAGCAGTGTGATCATAGACAAATTGCTCAACCTCGTTAAATATTACCTTCTCTAAATAAGGGTAATGGTAACACCTATATCATGATATTATTGAGGTGTTGAATTGAAAGCATTCCTATAATGAACTCAGATCATTACTAGATAGGTAGTTAATACACAGAAACTGTACATGCAATATTATTATTAAGTTTCACTCATCCATAAATACTCTTTTTTGGAAAACAGGCTGCAATTTTTTCATGTTGTAACCACATAAGCATGGATATATACCATTTATTTTTCTTTTTTTTAAATCATTTTTTCCTTAAAAATCATTTTATTGTGGACTCATACAGCTCTAATCAAATGTATACATACATACATTCATACATATGTTGTGTCAGTAGTTACATCTTTTCTGGGGTGGGGTTCTTTTTTTTTTTTTTTGATTTGGGAGAAGTAAACCAGTTTTATAGGGCAAGCAAGCTTAGGCAATTAGCATATATCATATATCATGATCTTCAAAATTAACAAGTGAATGGCAGCACAGCTGCGAGTCAGGCTTCAAAGGCCAGGGCTGTTTACAGTTACAAAGGCGACAAACTACAAACCCCAGGCAACAAACTGCAACAGAGTTCAGGCATATCCGTCTTGTAGCCAGGTCAAGCATGTCTGGGCTGGATGGCTCCTGACAGGTCCCCCTTTTTTATTTTTTCAAGTAATATCCTCCCGGGAACTCCGCCTGTCTTAGGTTGTCAGGACACACACTCAGTCCTTATCCATCATTGGTCAATGGCCTTCTAATGTCACCATGGCCTGTCTTAGGTTGGTAAAGAGTGCTCCTGATCTTACCCGTCATTGACTGTCAAGTTCAGCTCACGGAGGCAGAGGGTCTTATCACACACTTGTCGTGTGTGCCACTCTGTTCAAGATCGCTCAACTCCAAGGGACAATAATGAATTTGCAGGGGTCTTGCTTGAATGGTCTCAATCTGTTAATAAATACCATGAGGTTGTTGAATAATACTGGCCGTAATGAAAGCAAAAGCAATAAACTAACGAGGGGGCCCCAAGGTGGCAAGAGGTAAGGCAACAGTCCATTGAGCCCGGTCCGCAGTGGATTGGTGGTCAACTCCTTTCTTCTCTTCTCTGAGTCTTCTTGCAGCCGCTTGATTTTGTCTTTTACGATTCCAGATTTGTTGGCATAAAAACAGCATCTTTCCTGTATAAAATCATTTTTATTGGGGGCTCTTATGACGCTTATCACCATCCATACACACACACATATGTATATATATATGTATATATACATATCTCATGCCAAGCACCTTCGTACACCTGCTACCTTCATCATTTCTCAAAATATTTGCTTTCTACTGGCGACCTTGACATCAGCTCTTCATCTTTCTCCCTCCCTCCCTGCTCCTCTCTTCCTTGAACTCTTGGTAATTTATAAATTATTATTTTGTCATATCTCACACTGCCTGATGTCTCCCTTCACTCACTCCTCTGCTGTCTGTCCTCCAGATAGGAGGTTATATGTAGATCCTTGTAATCAACTCCCCCTCTCTACCCCACTTTCCCTCCACCATCTCACTATCTTCACTTTCACTACTGCTCCTGAGGGTGTCATCTGTCCTGGATTCCCTCTATTTCCAGTTCCCATCTGTACCAGTGTACCTTTTCCATTCTACCTGGATTTGTAAGGTAGAATTGGGAACATAATAGTTAGGGGGGTTGGAAGTCTTTAAGAACTAGAGGAAAGTTGTAAGTTTCAATGTTATTTCACTGTTATTACATTTCAATGTTATTTCAATGTTATTTCACTACACCCTGACTGACTCATCTTCTCCCTGAAACCCCACAATATTATTTTTCTGAAAACACAGAATAACACAGCGTTAGAAGTCAGGTCGAGAGGAGCAGGAGTTCGGTACTTCAAGTTAAATACTTCAAGTATTTAAAATACTTAAAAGTTACTTGTTCTGATTGACCAACAGGTCAATCAAAGCAAAGTCCCACCAAATTATCTAATTGGGCCCAATCTCGGACATTGTTCCATGGGAAATACAAATAAATGGGCAAGTCAGAAAATGAACTACTAACTTGATAACAGTATTTCTTTTTCTTTTTTGCAACGAGGAAGTACATAGCTAAGAATGGCTTCACTGAAGTAATCATTAGAGCCTTAATCTTACCTGTGCTTAAGGACAAACTAGCTCCCTGGTCCTCAATTAGGGGTGCGTTGGCCTCCCAGGAGACATCTGGCAATGCCTACAGTTGTTTCTGGCTGTCAAAATGAGGGGGCTAGCGGTGCTTTGGTAGCAATCAGAGCACAACAGACAAGTCCACAGAATAAATCTGTTAGGAAGACTTTTCTATTTAAACTATCAAAGACCGCTAAATTTAAAAACCAACAAACCAGAAACATACATGTAGCCAAGTGGTGCTCAATGTACGTTTTTGGTACATTTTGGCTTTCAGAAGGCTTCTGCAGGCTCTCTGCCTAGAGATTCCTGTTTCCTGGGTCAGTTTTCTAATCTGCATACATTTTAAACAGCAGGTGGAGTGGGATGTGGGTGGTCATACACAAATGTTCAAACATAGAGGCTTCAAAATGTCCGTGGGGGAAATGCTACTCTCTTTACATTCTGGTTTTCATTAATATTTTGAAGCCCCTCCAACCCCGCCCCTGGCTTAGACAACAAAGACAAATGGTAGGAACTTTTTAATATATAAGCAATACATTTACCAAGTGCACAGGGGACAAAGAGAAACATTTGGAAAGACTCGATTGTCGCACTCCTGAGTAAAGTGAGAGTTAAGAATAACAAGAGGAAGCGGTTTGCCAAGCTGCCCCATCTAGCTCTCTCTCCACTCTTCGGCACAGTACTAACGACTATTCCTTTGACCAAAAAACCATCTGCAGGGCTCACCTTTGTATATAAAACACTGAAGCCTGGGAGGAGCAGAACTTGTTTCTGTTTCTCTCTGTCTCTCAAGGTTTCTGCACATGACACTTTATCATCACCCAATTTATTGGAAAACCCTTTAGTTTCCCTTTCTAGACACATTGATGCCTTAGACAGGGTCTACTTCCCCCAGTTTGACCACTGCTGTGTTCAAGGCCATCAAGTTGGAACTGTCCAACTCATAGTGACCCTTTCTTCTGGACAACAGAACAAAACACACCCCATCCTGCACTTCCTCACAAGGGTTCTTACCTTGCACCCCACTGCTGCCAAGAGGCTTTTCCAGAAAGACTTGTAAGCCAGTTCTTAGTTTCCAGGAAGAGTTCTAGAACAGTGGTTCTCAACCTTCTCAATGACACGACCCTTTAATACAGGTTCTCTTGTTGTGGTGACCTGCCAACCATAAAATTATTTTCCTTGCTACTTCATAACTGTAAATGTGTTACTGTCATGAATCAGGCGACCCCTGTGAAAGTCATTTGACCCCCCAATGGGGTCACAACCCACAGGTTGAGAACCGCTGTTCCAGATACTGTAAATATATTAAATGGCTTAATTTTAAAAACAGACCAGTGAAGTGCAGGGGCTATTGCTAGCCTCATTTATTTGCTGAGGAAACAGGAGGGGCATGAAAAGAGTAAGTCATGTCCCTTGGCCATGTCACCTGATTACAAGTGAAGGAGGGGACTCCAACACAGGTATTCTGCGTCTATAGTAAATCTTTTCATCTGTGTTCTCTGAAAACCTGCGATCATAGAATTAAATTTATCAAATTCTCAGTTTCAAGTCCTCTCAAGTTTCTGTTTTGCTTTAGGTGAATTTTTATTTTAATATGTTTTTTTCTTTTTTCTTTTTTGTTTTGTATCTATATCTTCATAAATGTCCCTAGGAATCTTGACACTGCTGCACCAAGGCCTAGATCCTTTGTTGGTCAAGACAGTGGAGTCCACAGAGAGCCTCTTTGTGGAAAGTGAGTTATTTCCTTAAGAAGAGCATATGGGAGGAGGAGAGGGGAAAGAAAGGGTAGGAGAGAGATTGGTTGTAGAGAATGAATGCTTTTGTTTGTTTTTTTTTATCAGTCACGGCATTGGGCTTGGCTATGATGTTTTGGAAGTTAATTCCTAATCACTTTTTGGCTTGTTCAATGGGAGTTTGAGTTTCATGTTTTGTCTCTCAGCTTAATTATTGGTCTTGACTGTGGACAGAGTAGCGACAGGGCAGAGGGAGGAACTGGTGTCTGTGTCCGGGTTTGATTGTTGATTAGAATGGTAATCATTGTTCCAATGATTGCCTTTCTTTGACTTTTTTGTTATTGTTAATCCCAAAAGGGAGAACTGTAGTTAGAGTTGATTCCTAATATTTAGTTATACCTTTATCATGCTAACCATGAATTAAGTATTTGATTTTTATTTTAGGCCACTTGATGTATACTTTCTCTGGGAACCATGCTAGCCATTGTCATGCAATTCACCTTGCAGCCTTTATTTCAGCTGGCTTATCTGGCTTAGAATTAGGTAGCTGAAAATTTTAATGTACTGTGATAGGTAGGTCTATTGTGCCAACCTGGCCAATAAACGCATGTGGGGTTAATAAGGTGGCAGTTTAATTGATATTCATAAGTATCTTGGTTTTGTTACTGTAACACATATACCTACTCTCTTTACTTCTGGAAACTAAAACTTGTTATTTTTTAAAGAACTCAAGTGGAGGATTTCAGTGTGATAGGAAGGGCAGAGGGTTTCTGGCAGAAGTTAAATAGCAACACGATTTTGGAAAGAAGTGACATTCAATAATGAGGGATGCTGATAACAGTGACAATTAGCAGTACAGGTTATAGGCACCAAATTGTATCAGTAGATTGCACATGGCTTGAAAATGTCACATGCAGGTTATTTGTTTATATCCCTTCCTGATTTCAAATTCATTTAGACAGAAAGTTCAGTTGAAGCAATTTTTCATTTATCTGATGACCACTTATCTAATACCTGTGAACATTTAAAATTTAATTGGCAATTTTGTAATGAGTAAAGACTATTGAACAGCCAAAATAGATGTCACAAAGCCAGCACATTAAATCTGTGTACTTATTCACCAAAAATGGCTTTCCCCATAATGAGCTTGCACTGAAGCTACAGTGGTTCTAATTGGGAAATTAGGGTTTCTAGATCACAGCATGTTAGAAGGATGTGGTGGTGAAAATTGCATACAGCATAAACAACAGCCAAGCATTTCTAGTTGACAGCTAGAAATGAACCAAACCTGGAAATAGATAAAATGAAAAAACATCGAGAAGACGATGTGCCCTGGGGTCTTTAAGCATAAACCACCAGACCCTTCAAAGGCATTCGATGTTTTATAGCACCACAATAGTAGTTTAACTTGATTAAGTTGTGTGTCATTTATTACCTGTGGGCTAGATTATGGTCAATGAAGAACATTTAACAAAGCAAAAATTTATAATCCCATATATTTTCTACAAAAGTCCAAAGTAGCCGCCAATGTTGTGATAATACGATATTGTGTTTGTTGCTTAGCTGAGATGTTGGTGCAGGTACTCCTGTGATATCATTCAGACTAGTAACTGCTAAGACTGACAAGTCTTGTGTATTCTAAAACATGGGTGCCCCAGATCAGGGAATGTCTGAGCACCCAGGCCTGCCTCCCTTCTTTATTCAGGAATGCACTGGTTTTTGCTGAGTCCCTCAGCCCCAGCTACTCAGTGGTGAGAGGCTCAAACCTGCATTCAGCATACAATATCCTTTAGCCTTTTCTGCCTTAGCCTAGCTCCTGCTGTCTGCTTCAGTCGTCTCAGCCTGCCCTAGCGACTCATCTGGGATTCCATGCAAAACAGCTCAAAAATCTGTTTCATTCCAGCACAGTGCAGTTAACTGGAAGAGGCAGCTGTTGCATGAAATTGAGTGATCTCACAACCTGTAGGTCATATTGGATTGATAACTACGGCGTACCTGATATATGTGAAAGGAATCCGAGCAGTCCACGGTGAGCATCTTTTGAAAGTTTTTCCTGATTAAAAAAAAAAATTAATCAGTTGGGCTCCACAGTAATGGAAGTTGAGGGGACTTTACCGTATTTCAGGAGCGGTTAATGAAATCCATGTTCAGACTCTTGAATTCGGTGGACTCAAATGCTCAATGAAAAATAGCTTCCTGAAAAATACCAGACTAAAACCAAATCCTCTGTGGTCAGGTGATTCTGACTCATGGCAGAGCATCAGATTCTGTGAGACAGAATGGAGCTGGCCCTTCACTTTCCCATGGCTGCAACTTCACAGAAGCAGACAGGCTCGTCTTTCTCCCAGCCAATGAGCAGCTCATAGAGTCCAAACAACAGCCTTTCCACTGGCAGCTGGGTGCTTTCACGACTGCACCATCTGGGCTCCATCTCTGAAAAACAGAAGGTTTAGAAAGTATCTCATTTTACACAGCTTTGGAGTGGGAACATTTAAATGCTTCAACATTCTAGGTTCCACAGGCCGTTATCCCAGTTGCTACTTCCCGGTCATATTTTGAACACCCGTTCACTGAGAACTGACCATGGGTCTAAGATCCCTGGGTTGTGTAAGGGTTCCTCGCCTGAGTCTGCTCACTGGACGTTACAGTGGCTCCTCGGGAGAAAGGACTGGTAGTCTTCTTCTGAAAATATCAACCATGGAAAGTCCTGAAAAGCACCGCTCCATGGTCACCCAACTGGGATCTCCATGAGTTGGTTTTGATTCTCCTTTGTTCTTCTTGGTACAGAACCCTCTGTTCAGTCCTCGAGACTTAGTAGCAAAGGAGGGGGAGGGTTTCCCTACCCTCACAGAGCTTACATGCCAATGGGAAGCTGGCAAGCAAACAGACACAACAATAAATGAGAGTTGGGCAGGTGCTCAACTATGGGTATATTAGCAGCCCTGTGAGAAACCATAAAGAGAAAGGCTGTTTCTTAGCTGGACTTGTTATGTTGGCACCTGGTCCTGAGCCATGAGAGAACCGTTCAAACACCAAGATGAATGGGAGCGCTCTGTAGACAAATGAGTCCTTGAGCCCTGAAGAGGAAAAAGGTAGGTCAAGGGACAGAGATAGAACTACATGGAGAGTGCTGCTATTGAGGTAAAGATGGAGGCAATGGGTTGCTCATGTCAGGCATTGGAAGATGCCATAGGCTTTAGAGATTGCCCTAAGAAAATTGAAATTATTGAAGGGTGTTATGGATTGAATAAGGTGCTTTGGTTGAGGAGTAACGACATCACTTTGTTGGATCCAAACGGACTTCTAACCCTCTAGGTTGTCAGTTCAAACTCATTTGCTACTCTGGGGGAGAAAGACGAGCCTCTCTATCTCTTTAAAGGTTTATAGCTTTGTAAACTCTTGATGGGTTCGCTATTAGTTGAAATAGACTTGATGGCTGCGATTTTGTAAGTCACTATGAATCTGAATAGTTGAGTGCCATCAAGTTGGTTCTAACACTCATGACTCTGTATGCAATAAAATGAAGCGCTGTTACACTGGCCTGCACCATCGTTATAAATGTTCTCATGCCTGAGCCCATTGCTGCAGCCACAGTACTCCTCCATCTCATTCAAGGTCTTCCTATATTTCCCTGCCCCTCCACTTTATCAAGCATAATGTCCTTGTCCAGAGACTGGGCTTGCCTGACAATGTATCTCAAGTAAATAAGAAGAATCATACCATCCTTGCCTCTAAGCACTCTAGTCATATTTCTTCTGACAGATAAGTTTCTTCTTTGAGCTGTCCATGGTGCTTTCAATAATATTCTCCAGCACCACACTTCAAATGCATCCACTCTTCTTTGGTTTTCCTTATTCAATGTCCAACTTTCACATGCATATGAGGCAATTGAAAATACCATGGTGTGGGTCAGGCGCACCTCGGTCCTCAAAGTAATCAGAAAAGACCGAGGTGGCAACTCACATAGCTAAGTAAATAAAGGTCTTTAGAAAGTGGTGTCAGTGAACATGAGCTCACATTGGGGTAGGTAGGTCTTACTCCATTTAACAGGTGTCGTTAGGTAAAAATGGCAGAGGGAGGAAGGCAGTATGACAATAGAATGAGGCTGAAGCTGCAAGCCAAAGAAGGCCTGGGGTTATCAGAAGCCAGACAGGCAGTCTCTCAGATTCCGTTAATCAGTATGAAAACTTAGACTTTAAATTTTTGTTGGCTATTTAGTCTGTGATAATAGTAATAGGTAGCATTTAATATGCACTTACTGTATGGTAGACTCTATAAATCTTATTATGAGGATAACTCTATGTACAACAGAATGAACCACTGTCAGTCCTGTGTCGCCCTCGTGTTAGTCTTGGTAGACTACAGGAACAAAGTCATAAACACTCATGTGTATAAAACATTTTTTTTAAAGGCATCACTGCCCTCAGGTGGTGGGAGTAGGAGGCCCAGCCTTTGCTCCTGGGAGCCGGAATTGAACCTCCGTCCCAGTGGGCCGCAGTCCCACGCACAACCACTACGCCACCGGGGCTCAGCCCAAGACATTTTATATACAAGAGCAACTGTACATTAAGAAAACATCTCAACCCAGTTCAGCCCAAGGTCATAAGTCTGATATTAGCCCATATGTCTCATACAAATCCATCAGTCCTCTTCAGACTCTGAAGCACATGCAATGACACCAGGACAATCACAGACCAGTGGGTGCAGAGACTTGTGTTTCTAGTGGGGGTAGAAGCATCTCAGTGCTGGTAAAGGACTCCCTGTGGCTTGTTCAGTTTCCAGGACTCAGGGTTTATCAGCATGCTGCAATGTGTCTTGTCAGCTGCAATGTCTCCCAGGGAGTGAGCAGAGAGACAGTGTCTCCTGCCTCCAAGAGAAAATTACCACATTTCCCAGAATTTTCAGGAGAAAGCCATGCCTTCACAGAGGTTTCATTGGCTATCTCCAGATTGACAGGCTTGACTCCACTCCTATACTCTTAATCCTCAAATTGACACCAGATTAGTTGGCTGCCACAGTTCTGCTTGACCCTACTGTGGCAGCCACTGTGGCAGCCCATCTTTTCACAGGTCTTCCTCTTTTCTGCTGCCCAACTACCAAACATGATGTGCTTCTCCATGTGTAGTGGTCTTTCCTGATAATGTGTCCAAAGTATGTAAGAAGAAATCTTGCCATCTTTGTCTCTCAAGCATATTGTGGCCATCCTCCTTCCAAGACTGATTTGTTTGTTCATTGGTATCCCATGGTGCTTTTGCCCTTCTTCCCCAGTAATATAATGCATATGCATCAAGAGGCCAGCCTGGTGGTTTTGTGTGCTCCCAAGTTTCCCATCCTAATGGTTTAGAAGGAAGAGTTTGAGTTCCATGACTCCTCTTGCCCCTTTCTTCTTCAGATATAAATTATATTTAGTTGGGACATAAAGTAGAATGATCTCTACCTACTAGTATCTTTATATTATATATAAACTTCTGTCCTGAGGCAGCCCAACCCAATAGTGAAAAGGTACATTGGGTGATTGGCAGAAGAACATCGGAAAGGTTGAAGATGCCTTTTAAATCATGTTTCAGTGTGAGTTCTAGACCACCCAGACCAGGGAACACTGGGCTTCCTAAAGAATGACCTAAGTCACTCCAAATGAGGGGCCAAAGCAAAACCCTGACAGTGGACTTTAAACGGAGCTGGACCATAAGAAGATAAGGCACGCAGGACCCCCAGTGGCACAGCTAAGCGCTTGCCTATAGATTGCTTGTTAGCAGGGCAGACACATTCAGTAACTCTGTGGCAGAAAGACTTGATGATGGACTTCATTAAAAGATGATAGCCAAAGTCACCCCCCAGGGCTGTGCTATGCTGACTCGGTCACATCTGGTCACTGAGTCAGAACATACTTGAAGGGCCCAATAGCCTCGGAGGTAACAATCAAGGACAAGAAGTGTCCAGACAGTCCCAAAGCAAAAAGGAATCTTTGGAGATATGAAAAAGCAAAACATGCAAGTGACATGCTACAGAAGAATTACTCTGAACTATTTATTGATTCAACAGATTCTATTATTTCTGAATCGACTGTTCGGGGCAATTCGAATCCAAAAGAGAATCAAAGGGAAAACAAGGGCACGAGCAGCTGATCTACCTCAGAAGGTGACAACCAACTGTCTGAGTGGACTTCTGAGGACACAAGGGTTGATCTTGGTTGCCCAGCACCCACTGCCTGCACAACAGGACAAGAATCCTCTAGTCCACAGACTCAGATCAGGGAGGCAGGGCTGCAAACACCATGTATTTGAGACTGAGCTTTGAGAAGACTCTCCAGGTCCTTCGTAGTCTCTCAAGTTCTGATGTTGAGAACATCTGTTACCTATTCTTGCCCAACAAAAATAGCCATCGTTTATTATCTGAGTTTTGTGGGTCAGGAATCGGAGCACAGCTAAGCTGAGCATGTCTTCAGCTCGGGTTCTCTCTCAACCTGGGAATTAAGGTGCTAGGATGGGTGAGAGTCTTCAATGTTCCCCTGAGAGAGAGAGAGTTCACGTCTTGGCTCTCCTGCCTGGCTGTTTCTGCATAACTGAGAAGTTGCTGGCCTCCAAAGTTCATAGAATAGCATCCAGAGTCCATCAGTGTGAACAAGAAACAAGGTGTGATACCTGAAGCCACAGTGTTCTTTCCCTTTAATCTTGAAAGGGACAGCACATCATTTTTATTACATGTATTTTTTAACCAGGAGTAAGTCACAAGGTCCAGCCCACACTGAAGGAGAGGTTGCAAAAGAATATGGAATACCTAGAGGTAGAAAACTTGAGGCCTCGTTTAAAGGCTGCCTACCTGGTAGCTTCTTTAAAATGCTGAAGAGCTAATAATAATCTATCATTTAAAAAAGGATTTACAAAGAGGGGAGGGAAGGATAAAAAGAGGAACTCAAACCAACTAGAACAAAAATATTTTGAAAATGATGATGACAACATATGTACAAGTGTGCTTGATACAATTGTATGGATTGTTCTAACAGCTCCCAGTAAAATGATTTATTTAAAAAAAATATGTTGAAGACCAAACATGCCACTCTGAGGACTAAGATTCTCCTGACCCAAACGAGGACATTTCCAATTCTGTGAAAGTTGGGCATTGAATAAGCAAGACCAAAGAATTGATGTGATTGAATTATGGTATTGCCTAAGAATATGGTAGACTATGGACTGAAAAAAGGACAAACAAATCCGTTTTGAAAGAAGTATGGCCAGAGTGTTTCAGGGAAGGAAGGGAAGATGGTGACACTTCATCCATTGTGCTTTGGACATACCAGGGGAGACACACAGTTCCTATATCAGGATATCATGCTTGGTAAAGTAGAGGGGGGGAGCAAAATCAAGGAATCCCCTTGACCAGATGGATTGACACAGAGGCAGCAACAATGGGCTGACTCATGTCAACAATTGTGAGGATGGTGTTGGAACAGGCAGTTTATTGTGCATCAGGCCACTCTGGATCAGAAGCACCATGACATATTGGTAAAAACTATGACAACCCAGTGGCACTGTGAAGCACTGAACTGCTCATCACCAGGTTGGTGGTTCAAAACCACCACCTTCTCTTCTAGTGAAAGATGAAGCTGTCTGCTGCTCTAACGATTTATAACCTCAAAAAACCTGTAGGTCAGAATTGACTAAGTGGTAGTTGGTATGGATTCAGTAAATAAAACTAGTATAGTGGGGTGTGAGAGGTGTTGAACGGATTAAAACCAATTGCGAAGTTGATTCCGACTCATGACCCTTGTGAGAGTAGAACTTTGCTCCATAAGATTATCAATGGCCAGGTCTTTGTTCTGTGAGCAACTGAGCCCATTCATTGTTCCACCATCCAAGGAACCCAGTCAATGCATCACAGAACAATATTGGTTTTCTCATCATATATTTGAAGGTGTAACAGTGCTAAGTACAGTCCAATGCTGAATATAAAAATAATGCCGATGTCACTGATGCTACCTGAAATACTCCTGATAATTCTCTAAAATTGAACTTGTCTGCTTGAGCTGGTATGAAAAGAATGGCAGTCGTGGCAAGGTGAGAGAAGGGATTTGAGAACAGAGGTTCCTTTGCTCCCAAACTGGGAAATACTCACCCTGAGAGGAAGCATCAAGAGCCTGGAATTCTGGGAGGGAGAGACAGAGAGAACAGGCACAATATTGGAAGGGGAAATGGGTCTGAAGGAAGTAAGAAAGCACCCAAAGAAAATGTAGGCCTATGTCAAAATCTTTTTCCATTCAGTTCACACACATAGGTATTAATTAAGTAGTGTCTGGGGTGTTGTTTTCTTAAGTGGTAATATTTTCTCTTTATCATTTTATTGGAAGCTTGTACAGCTCTTATCACCATACATACATACATACTTCAATTGTGTCAAGCACATTTGTACATTTGTTGCCATCATTATTTTCAAAACCTTTTCTTTCTACGTGAGCCCTTGGTAACCGCTCCTCACTTTTTCCCTCCCTCCCCCACTCTCCCTCCCTCTTGGACCCTTGATTAATTATAAATCATTATCTTTTAATGTCTTACACTGACTGGCTCCCTCCACCCACTTTTCTGTTGTTCATCCCCCTGGGAGGGTGTTAAAGTAGATTATTATAATCGTTTCCCCCTTTCTCCCTCTACCTTCCCTTTCCCCTCCTGGTATCACTACTCTCATTATTGGTACTGAAGGGTTTTTCTGTCCTGGATTTATGTTGAACTTTTGTTCTGGGCAGCCTGCCTCTCCTCACCTAGAGATAAGTGCACCACGGGCACAGCCTCATCTGTCTACAGTTTCCTGGGCTCACGTAGCAGAACACCAATCTAGAATACAAACTGTTTGTACAGGCATGGAACACATCCTGTTACCTAACTAATTCCTGAGTCTACTGCCTGCATTTCATTTGGGGAAGTGATGATTCTGTGAGTGAGCTTATAAACACATAAGGCTAAGAGGCAAAGGGTGTGGTGGGGGGGTTGGTTGCCACCAAGTTCCAAGTCACGTTGTAGATTTGCGTACAGCAGAAACACGGCCCTGCCACCCTTATCTCAGCAACCCTGAGTCCGATGTTTCCACACAACAGTGGACAGAGTGCTGAGATGAAATGTTACCTGGCCAGAACTCCATTCCCGGCTTGTGTTGGTCCAGGTAGACTAGAGAAACAAATTCATAAATGTGCATATGTGTATAAGAAAGAGTTTTATATACAGGGCAATTGTACATTAAGAGTTCATCTCAACCCAGTCCAGTCCAAGGTCATATTAGCCCACAAGTCAGATACCAATCTATAAAGTCTTCTTCAGACTCATGAAACACATGCAATGATGCCGAATACAGAACGATCCCAAGCCAGTGAGTAGAAAGTCTTGGGTCCAGGGGTTGTTGTCAGCATCTCAGCGCTGGCAGGGCCTCTCTGTGGCTTCTCCGGCTTCGGAGATCTGCTTGCATCCATGTGGTTTCTCCAGCTCAGGGCACGAGGGCAGCTCCATGTGTCTTCAAAGAAGTGAGCAGAGCAAGGAGAGGTTTCTTCCCTCTCCAAGGAAGAAAAACACTGGATTTCCAGAATTCTCAGGAGACGGCCACGTCCTCCCAGAGGTCTCCTTGGCTATCTCCAGATTGACAGGTTAGACTCCATCCCACACTCTTAATCCTCAGCTTGATACCAGATGAGGTGGACTGCCACACTGCTCTTTTATCTGAATGGGAGGATTGATTTTGTTCCTGGTGGTGGTGGGTTTTTTTTTTAGAAGATGTCATCTCATTGTTGTGGTTGTTAGTTGCCCCTAATGTCATCTCATGATGACCTTGTGTGCAGAGTAGACTTGTCTTGCAGGATTTCCAAGGCTGTAACCTTCAGAGCAGATCACCAGATCTGTTTGCCAGGGTTCCCTTTGGTGGATTTGAACCACCAGCCTTTCAGGTCATAGCCAGTAGCTGAACCTTATACCACATCCAGGGGGTCTGCATAGACCCTGCCAAACCAGACCAAACCCACATTTATTGAACGGACGCCAGTGCGTCGTGACTCTCTTAGAGAGTTGCAGAGACTGTAAATCTTTATGGGAACAATGAACCTCATCTTTCCTCTCATGAAGCAGCAGCTGGGTTTGAACTCCGTATCCCATCATCTAGCCCATGAGCCCTAGCAAGGGCTCCTTGTAAAGGCTTTGTAGGCAGCCTTTATTTCAACTGCAGCAGTTTTCTCTTAATAAAATCACTGAGACCTGCCTCCCAGACCTTCATCTTGAGAAACCAGGCCTTGGGTTATCTCTAGTTTAAGTGTAAATATGATTGCCAGGTAATAAATGAGTTCGACAACTCTGAAGAACAGACTGAGACTCCGCTTGCTCTCCTCATTGCCTCCGGGTGGGAGGGATGTCTGTATAAGTCCTGGTGCCTGTTGCTATCTCCCTTACCATCGTCACTCTTAAGGAGTAGAAACAGGCTGCTCTGTGGCCTTTGCTTGGACCTCTGGGAGGTGGCTGAAATAACCCAGTGTTGGCAGAGGAAAAATAAATATTATTTAACTCTTGTAGACACCCAGATTCTAATTTCATTTCTACCACGGTGCGTAACTTTGGGTATAAGGGCCCATGGTCCAAACCATCTTAGGTTTCTTGTCAGTAAAATGGAGGTGAGACTGTCAACATTGATTGGAGGACTAATGTAGATTCCAGCCTCATAGCAACCCTATCACTGCATCGCAAGACTGCAACCCTTCACAGGAGTTGAAAGTCTTCTCTTTCTCCTGAGGTGTGGCTGGTGGTATTTGAATTGCTGACCTTGCTGTGAGCAGGCCAACATATAACCACGATGCCACCAGGGTTCCTGGGATCACTGAGCCAGAATCGACAAGAGCAGTCAGTTGGGTTTGGTGTTTCACCTTAGACCTCTTTCTCCTCCCTGCACCTCTTGCCCAGCCTACAGGATTCAGGACAGGACCCATTCTCATGTGCCTTGTTGAGGCTGAAATATATGCATTGAATGGAATAATATGCCTACTGGCTCAAGAGCTTAGTTAGAAGGGACCGGAAAATAGAGGAATACCTGGGGGAGGAGCCCAAGGTACAAATTGTGCTCCGCTGATGTGTCAGCGAGGTAGGCAGGCAGGTCCTGTTAGCTCCAGGGCCCTTCTCATATTTTATACTATTCACACATTGTACTCATTGTTTTTTGCCAACAGTCCCAACACCACCCCCAGAAATTTTCTATGCACTCTATGCTAATTTTTATATCCTTCTACAAAAGTTAACATAATACACTTAGAAATATAGTTGGGGTATAGTTGGCGGAGTAAACCAAAAAACAATGAAAGAAATGTGCATTATTTGCATAAAAATATAGTAGTGTAGTTGGGACAGCTTTGGAATCTTGTCAGAATTTACCAGGAAAAACCCAAAAGTCATGTCCAGAGAGGTGCCTGGGAGTTACACAGCAGGAATGATAGCTCCCAGACAACTTGGTTGACATTTTTTAAAAAAAGAGTTAAAGGTGAAGAAGTTGGGTTATTAGCTTGCTCTGGGCACACTGTGTTTATAGTTCACAGAATGTGTCTATGAGTTGATTGTTACTTCACATATTAATTATTGATTTGAATGCTAGTAATTTCATTTGGTAAATGGAACTCATAAAAGGAAGGGACTTGCCCAAAGCCACTTGGCCAGTGAATAATCTAATCATTACTGTCGGAAATTTTCGGTGTTATTTTTATTAAAGCCCAGTACACAGACTTAAGAAAATTATCTAAGGCACCAGATATCTGGATGAAGGACAGAAAATGAACCCGACACCCCAAGAGCAAGCTGGAACTTGTGAGTGAGCCCAGACTGTATAGTGAGGCCCATCAAAGCTAATCCCTGTTACAGTGACTGTGGCTAACTGCTGATCCTATATGTGTCAGAGTAGAATTGTCTCGCAAAGGGGTCGCCTAATACATCCTGCATATAAGATGGTTACATTAAGATCCATAACAGTAGCAAAATCGCTGTTATGAAGTAGCAGTGAAAATAATTTTCAGGTGGGTGGGGTCACCACAACATGAACTATACTAAAGGGGTATGGCATTAGGAAGGTTGAGAACCACTGGTCTAGGGCGTGCTTGGTTTGCCGCTTTCTGGGTATCAGAATTTCCTGGGAGTGTGAGAAGGATTCAACTTGTATTTGGAAGTAAATAAACAAACTTGGTTGTGGGATACGTGTGGGTTGCTGAGGGGGATGGAAAAAAACTGTTCCCTATTTGGGGGGTCCGGTTTTGGTGATCCTCTAGAACATAGTTTCCCAAAGTGGATGCCACCCACCCCAATCCCCAGTGTGTGTGGAATGATCTAAGGGCATTGTAAGAGCAGATACCGACACTTTATCGTGGATTCTGGGCTGGAGTACAAAAGGTTTTCATTGCTAGGGATGTCATGAGGAATTTTTTTTAAAAGGACAGTAGACAATATCAGTTTGGAAACCTCTGCTCTAGAAGAGGGACGTTTTATTCCAAGACAGGAACAATATTTTTTTCTTCCACTTCCCAAAGCAAGATAAATATTATAGGTCTTTGAGGCACTAATCTGTTGGTGGGGAGTTTTAAATGTGTAGTTTGAAAGCAGCCCAGTTGCTGGAAAAACAACCAAAGAGGGAGTGGGAGAGAGTCAATCTCTGAATAAATTATGGTGAGAGTATGTTGTGATAATTAGAATGCATTCTAATTGTTGAAAACAGAACTGCATTCTGTGTTAAAAAGAGATGTGGGCAATTTCAGTCTGGTGGTCCTTAAAAGAGCTGGAGAATATAATAGTAGTATTAACAAAATAGTAGCATTTAAGTTCTTAATGCATAAAAATACTGCTTCAGGCATGTTATATTTACTAATCTTTTAATATTGGAGCAATACACAAAAGAGTTGTTATTATTACTTCCATTTTTACAATCATGGGAGTTGAAGTGAGCGGTTAATAAAATTTGCTAAGGGTCATATGGAAAGATTCAGAACAAAGATTCCAATTCCAAAAGTGATTTTGGAGCCTGGCTCTTCAACACTCTGTGATAATAGATTTTACATGAAAATTGGAGTAGCAAAATCACTCCATGCACAGGAGATATTTGAAGAACAGCTTACTACTTTACATAATTACATTCTAAAAACGACAGCAATATCTTGGTGTCAGCGAAGTGTTTATATTTCAGAATGTTTAAGTTGTCTGAAAGAAAATATCCATAGCGGTATTGCCAGAAGCACCACCCTGCATCAGTCTCTGTCCCTTTCATTGAGAACTCCAGTGATGTTTGCTCCAGCTGACAGAAGTTAGGCTAACTGCAGTTAAGGAAAACATGGGGTGAGTTAGGCTAGCTACAGAAAATGAGGTTAAAATAGTTTCAAAGTTTAGAAGCCTAAGGACTACCTTAAAAGCAAGATTTTATACAAAACAAGATTTTCATCCAACATAAGCCAGACCTACCACTCTTAAAGATTTCAGGCATTTTATATCTATGTGTTCTAGATCCTGGCATAGTTATAGAACAAACTTTTTTTGCAGCCTTGAAAGTGGTTTCTTAAGCTGTTTTGAAGGCTTCTGCCCCTGTTGGATATCTGTTAGGCTAGTTACAAGGTCAGAGGTTCAAAGCTACCAGCCACTCTATGAGGAGCAAGAGGGGAATATCTTTTCCCATAAAGACACCAGCCTCAGATGCCCTTTGATAAGGTAGCTATGAATTGGAATCAATTCAATAGCAAAGGGCAATTTCATATTTGTATGGAGACAATGTCTCTAGGTGAGGCCCAGCATTGCATACGGAAGAAGAGACAGCATCTGTTTCTGTGATTGCCTGGGTGAGAAAGTCACATACAGCAAAGGCTTGAAAGTAAACAAGCAGCCATCTAGCTCAGAAGCAACAAAACCCACATGGAAGAAGCACACCAACTTGTGGAATCACAAGGTATCAAAGGGATTAGATATCAGGCTTCAAAAACTAAAAGGCATAACATTGCGTGCTCACTTTCCTGATATGATCACTGAGGACAAATGTGTGCATAAGCTAATGTGGGGAAGAAAGCTGATGGTGCCCGGCTAACAAAAGATATAGGGTCTGGGGTCTTAAAGGCTTGAGTAAACAAGCAGCCATTCAGCTCAGAAGCAATAAAGCCCCACAGAAGAAGAACACCAATCTGTGTGATCATGAGGTGGTGAAGGGATCCGGTGTCAGGCATCAAAGAGCTAAAATTATATCATTATTAATGAGGGGCAGTATAGATTGGGGACCCAAAGCCCATCAATAGGTGAGGTGACATCCTCTTGCAGAGGGGTTACAAGGAGGAGATGAGTCAGTTAAGATATAGGGTAGTAGCAAGGAAATATGCAACCTTTCTCTAGTTCCCAAATGCTGCCTCACCCACTATCATGACTTCAATTCTACCACATAAATCCAGCTAGACCAGGAGATGTACAGTGAAGTTGGAAACATGGGAAATTTAGGATAGATGATCCGTCAAGACTAGAAATAGGAGTGGTAATACCAGGAGGGTGGAGGGATGGAGGAATAGAAAGGGAGAACCAACTTCAGGGATCTACACATAGCCTCCTCTCTGGGACAAGGACAACAGGGAAGCAAGTGTTGGGACACATTGGACAGTGTACAGTATGAAAAGAATAACAATTTGTAAATTACTAAGGATTCAAGGTGGGGAAGGAAAATATAGGGAGCTGATACTGGGGGCCTGGATGGAGGGAGAATGTTCTGAGAGTGATGATGGCAATAAGTGTGTAAATGTGGCCTGCATACAATTGATGTTTGTATGGATTGTGATGGGAGTTGTATGAGCCCCCAATAAAATGATTCATTAGAAAAAGCAAAAATATAAAGTAGGACATATGACTCTGTAGGTTTAATGCAAGGGAAACCACTGGTGTCATATAAATAGTGACAATTGAGTCTCTTTCACGATGTATATCTGTATGCAAATGTTGACTGTGAAGGCATTATACTACAAACCCTACTGTCCTTAGAAAATGAGCGGGTGGTATGTTGTCTTTGTGGTTCTGCCACAGTCAATACAAGCTTCTGTTTTTGAGGTTTCTATCAAAAGAAAAAGAAATGAAGATGTTTCTAAGGGAAGTGTGTGCTTCATGAGAAAAAACCCAACGTTAACAAAGAACTTCAGACAGCACAATACATGCTTAGCCCTTCAGCTCCGAAAAGAGTGATGAATCCAGCCAACTTTCCTTTTCATTCTTTCCTAGGGTTTAATGGAAAAATGATTGACTCATTTTGAATTAGGAATTGCTGAGTTCAGCCATTGGGGGGGGGGGGGGGGTGGAAAATTGGCAATCACTCAAAATCTGAATCACAGAGTGAGTGGGAATTTCACTTAAGGGCAGAAAACACCCTCCTGGCCTGCTTCATCTTTGTTTTCTGAATTGGAAAATTCAATATTGATGAAGTGTGAAGAAGACACTATGGTATTGTCTAACCTGGACCTAGAATTCAGTCTGCTTGGGCTCAAGTACAGTGACACAGAGAAACAGCGAGTGAAACTCTTCTTGACCACCCTCAAAGTACCTAGTGAAAGAAGACAGTGGAATAACTGTCTTGACAAGATTCTATTTAAGCCATATTGTTATTCCATTGCCCTTAATCTTGATTTTTCTTTCCTCTACTTTCCCATCAAGTTGTTGTTAGGGGCCACTGAATCAACTCTGTAGCAGCATGCTGCTCATGAGGTTACCATGGGTTGGAAACAATGTGTCTTGACCTCTCCTATGTCTATCTTGACCCTGTGGACCTAAAGGCCTGCAGTTGGAAACCACCTGCTGCTCTGCAGGACAAAGATGGGACTTCATACTCTGTAAACCGTTCCAGTCATGGAACCCCACTGAGAGGGTCAGGATGAGTTGACATCGACTGGATGGCAGTGAGTTTTGTTTTTAAGTTTGGGGCCCTTGTCCTAGCCCAAGATGACTCAGATATAATCCCTGTCTTCAAGTCAGGAAAAGGAGACAGACAAGTCAAAAAGGAAGGCAGTACATGTAGTGACAAAGGTCTGCAAGGAGAGCTGTAGACATATGATAATGGGCCTTCCCAAATTAGATGATGTGTGTGATTGATTATTCGGTCTTTTAAAATAAAGGCTATGATGGAAACCGATATCCTGAGACAAAAAGATGCCATGTGCCAAAGTTCAGAGATGAGGACAAGTACAGAACTTCCTCAAATATCTTCCTAATATTGAAGTTTAGGAATGAGGTGAACACAGTTAGGGGAAGGGTCAGAAGTAAAGCTCTAGAGAAGAAGACCGAAGCAAGATAATGAAGAGGAACTTGAACTTCATCCACAAAATATAAAAATGATGGACCAATCACTCAATTTTGAGCAGTAGAATGAACTCAGATTTGTCTTTGTGGGATATTCACTTGGCCAGGACCATGGAGGCTTGGGAAGGAAGGGGCCCAAGGAAAGGAGTAAAACACAAGCCAAGCAGAAAAAGAATGCTATTGTAATCCTAGGGGCTTAAACTAAGGCAGGGCAGTGGGGATGGAGAAAAGGAAGAAGTAGGGATTAGATGTGTCAAATATGAGAAATTCCCAGATACATGCCTTGGGTGTATGAATGAATGGTGATGATGCCTATCACCAAGGTAAAGATTGCAGAAGAAAGAAGTTTGAAAAAAAATCCATGATATAAGTTTGGGATAAAAGGGTGCATCAGGGACATCTGAATGGGGATTAGGTGTCCAGAGCTCACAGGGGAGAGAGTCTTAGGAATTAGAAAAGAGGTCTAACTTGAGCTTGGAAGGAGTCACTAAGTACATGGTATGAGGAGAGCAGAAGACTGAGTTAGAGGGTCAGAAGAACCCTGGCTCTCAAAGAGCTTATGGTATTGTCTTAGAAGGCAAAAGAAAAGATTATAAGATAAAAGAGATTTGCAGTGTGTGCTGCCACGGGGGTCAGGGTGGAAAAGATCAGACACTGTCATTATGACTTGGCAAATTAGAAGTGACTGATGACCCTTAGATCATGTAGCTGTGGTGAGCTGGGGAATGGATACGGAGACGAGGGACAGTGCTAACAGTACACGTGATTGAGCAACTGGATGAGACTTTGTCACGTGGTCATGAGACAGAGTCCGGGCTTCTGGTTCATTATAAAGGGCATTATAAAGGTCCATTAGAACAGAGAGGTCAAAGAGATTGGGTTCTGTCCAGAGAAACACCTCATAGCAGCCTTCAAGTTCTAGACTTGAAGAGTTGAGGAATCTGGGGTCAACAGTGGCTTGGCTTCCAGACCTTCATCTCTACAACCTAAGACCTTATCTTTCATGATGTTTACACCTGTTATATCTGCAAGGTCCCACTTAATTGGGATTTGGCCTGGGGTTGAGTCCAAGCAAGACACTTGCAGGGAAGTATGTGTGATTTAAGATTAGCTATTTTAAATGGTTGATAGTTTAAACCCAGAAAGGTCTAGTGGATTGCAAGTAAGAAACCCCTCTGGGGCAGTTGGGTTCTTTAACCCAAGACTTTGTAGGAGTTGGGTGGCCAACTTCTCAGCAGCAAACAACAGTAAGATCCAGGCATCAATATATTTTAAAAATCACCTCAGAAGGTTCTCTCCTCCAGTGACTGGACATCCACTGTTTGCTTAAGAGTCAGAGGCTCTTCTCCCCTCTCATCAAAAAGAAAACTTGAGGGGAAAATTAGAGGGGGGAAAAAGGGGGTATTTCTTTCTTTCTGGTCTGATGAGAAAAAGTGAGTTTTTAATCCTGCAGATCTAGGCCTTGCTGTGTCCTTGGAGATGAACTGCAGGTTTTTCTTTCCCAAGGCCTCTGAGAGGCAAACACATAAGTAGCCCCATTGGGAAGGGGGCCCCGAGGCTTGGATAGGGAGAGCCTTGCCTCCCAGAAACTGGAAGGAGGAAGTGCTCAGTGGGAGGCTAGCTGGCAGCAGCGATGTATGACTTGCCGACATGCCCCACTGGGAGCTGGTAGGCTCTGCGGAGACCAAGATGCTGGGGTTCTGGATGCTGAACATGAAGCTCCCGGGCTTGGAAACTTGGCCGCTGTGGCTGAGCTAGTTAAGAGTTGGTGGCCATCTATCATCAAATAATCTCACAGGCTGGGAAGATAGACATCTTTACAGCAGTCCTAACAGGCTGGAAACCAATTGCCTTTTTCTGAATCAATGGATGGTCTCACCTCCTGGGAGGGTTGTCCAACCTGTGCATGGGAGAGAGTCCCTAAACGTGACTAAGATTGTTCGAAGTGTTTGCAAATACGGGTTTAGAAAGAGACTTTACTATATTTAGAAAGCAGGGGGGTGGAGGGGGAAGAGGAGTGAGAGGGCAAACATAGGACTCATTTATTGGAAGAATGCGAGTCCAATCTAACCTCAGTTATACAACCAAGGAATCGAGCCGCTAGGCTGGAATAAATTGAATAAAGCCTGTCTCATGTGCTTTTGCTTTTACTGACTTTTTTATTAGAGTTTTGGCTTGGGCATGAGCTTGCAGAACTCCTGAGTAGGAAATACCTGCACTTTGGGAGGCTTCAACTAGGCAGGAGTGGTGGTTTCTCCAGCATGGTAGAGCATGGCCCAGGGGCATCTGTGTGCTTGGGGCAGGAGAATGGCCATAGGGTTTGAGAATGTTGCCACTGGACATTGGAGTGAGAGACTGTTTTATTCAAGAATGGGGAAGAGGGCACTTCAACTAAACCCTTCCAGTGTCAACTTTCAGTGAGACATTGAACATGTCCTGAGGGTGAGGTGAGTGTGAGTTACATAAGATATCAGCATACTTTCACCACCACACAAAACTTGGGAGAGTGGGAAGAGCTCGGGTTGGGAAGCCACGCAGGACTGGATTGAAATCGCCAACTACTATCTTTAATTCATTTTTATCTTTTCAGGAGTTAGCAGTACATGGCATGTTATGGGCACTCTGTGCATGCTTAATAAATGAGTGAATAATGAACAAGCAAAAGAAACAGCCGTCTGACTCTGGGTGCTCACGTGACACACCGGCACCTCAGCCTAAATGTCTTTACAGAAAGAAGGAACATAATGATAAGGAGGTATACGGAGAATTTTCTGAAATGCAAAGTACTGCCTCTGAAATTTGGGGGTGGGAATCTCATTAACTTCCAGCATTCTGCTAGCACTCTCCTTCCCTCAGTGCTGTTTATTCAAGGGTTGATGATAGGAAGAGCCTCGCTATTGCAATATTCAAAAATAAAAAGTTGTTGCCATAGCAGCCTTCTAACTCCAAAGTAACCCCTGTAATGTCCTGTGTGTCAGGGCACAGCTCCGCTCTAGGAGATTTTTAAAAAATCATTTAATTAGGTGCTCACACAAGTCTTACCACAATTGATACATACAGCTATTGATTGCAAAGCACATTTGTACATTTGTTGCAATCATTCTTCTCTAAACATTTTCTTTCTACTTAAGCCCTTGGTACTTAAGCCCTCATTTTCCCACTCTCTCCTTGCTCCTCCCTCCCACGTGGGCCCTTGATAATTTATAAATTATTATTATTTTGTCATGGGATTTTTAATGGCTGATGTTGTTTGGGAAAGTAGATGGCCAAGGTTTTCTTCTGAGCCACAACTAGATGAACTGCTACCTCCAACCATTTGCACAGCCCAATGACTTGAATCCCAGTAACTAACCTGTTTTAGGTAGGATGAACCCCACTGATACCAAGTTAATTCTGACTTGGCGACCCTATAGGACAATGTAGAACTGTTCCATAGGGTTTCTGGTCACTGTTCTTCTGTCTCCTGTAAAGTAGTTGGTGAGTTTGAACTACTGATTTTGTGGTTATTGGTCTACCAAGACTCCTTTCAGCATGATGCTTTGAGAATACCAACCAGCAGAAGCAGGCTTTGGGGTTTCTCGAGTTCTCTGGCTCTTTGAAAGGTGTGCTTCGTGATCCCTAACCGCCTGGCTCTGATACTGATTCCTTGTCTGTGCCTACAGTTCTGGACTCAGGTGACCCACCATTCTAATCCTCTATCTGCTTCTCCTCACCTTCATTATTTTCATCCATCCCACAGTTGTGATTTGTTGCTTCCATGATGGATACAAGATGTGCAGGCTGTACAACTTGCCTTCTAAGCAGAAAATTTCTTGTGAAAAGGGGAGTAAATAGGAAATCCAATACAATGTATAGGAGAAAGTTCTCCAAAAGAAACATAAAAAGGGATATTCCTCATACAAAAAAAAAAGAAAAGAAAAAGTGGGGTGGAGCTTTCATAGTGTGCATTTTCCCCCAGCTGGGTGAACATTCAGCAGCTCGTTCTGGGGTGTGGTGTACCCAGTGGAGTCCCTGGGAAGGTTCTCTCTGGTCACCGATTTTTTTTTTTTCATAAAAACAGTTATACTCACACCTCATTGGTTTCTGTGTGTATGATGACTAATTTAAGAGAACAGCATGGGGCTGTGAAATTTTATTTCCTGCTAGGGAAAAATGCCGCCAGAAACTTTTGAATACCTGATGTTGAACAATGGCTTACAAGGACAGTGCTATGGGAATAACTCAAGTATACGAGGGGTTTCACTTTTTAAAAAAGGTAAAATGTCAGCTGATAACAAACCTCATCTGGATGTCTTTCGACTTCCTGAATGGATGAAAATATTGACTGGGCATGCATTTGGAGTTCATTCCAGCAGGTCAAACTATTGATCAAGCTTTCCATTTAGAGGTTGTGAAAAGACTTCATAACAGTGTGCAACAACAACAACAAAGTCTGGTTTGTGACAGACGGGACTGATTTTATACCATGATAGTGCACCTACTCACGCAGCCATCTCAGAGCACCAGTTTTTGGCAAAAGCAGCATGTCACATACCTTACTTGCTTGACCTTACTCCATGCAACTTATTTTTGTTGCTGTGAAAGAAGGGAACATGAAGGGACAGAGATTTGATGACATAGAAGCAGTGAAGAAAAAACTGAGGGAGGTGCTCTCAGCCATTCAAAGAGATGAGGATGATAAATGTTTCCAAGAATGGAATCACATATTTGACATATGTATTAAGTGTCATAGAGAGTGCTTTGAAGATAAGATTGAAGAAAAAAATTAATACATAGCTTTGAAAAAAAATCTATTTTGTTGGGAGGGAGATCCCCCTCGTATGTATATAAGAGCTGAGCCCAGGGCAGAGAAGTGGCTCAAACATCCTTGTGTTCTTGTCTCTGTCATGTGCAGATTCTTCTGCTTCGGAATGATGGCATTTCTGCTTATCAAAGTCTATGGATCACACAAGACATTTGTTCCGCTAGAACATGATTTCTAGGAAAACAGCCTCTGTCTCACCAATCATTGCATCCCAGGCTGTGACAGAATCTGGGATGTACATAGGCACTCAAATATGTCTTGAATGAATAATTTATTCCTAATGTAACTACCAGAAATTGATAGTTTTATTTTAAAGAAATTAGTCCTATACAGCATTGTTCATGTAATTTTATGGGCTTTAAAATTACATTTGTAAACTTTTACTTTGCCTTCAAGTGACCCATTTTTAAAGAAGGACTTTGAACTGGTTCAGCCATGGCCAAGAACGCAAAACTGGAATTCATCTAAAATTTTAAAATTGGGTAATCCAGATGATAAGAGGAATGGAAAAAATTAAGGATTGAAGATCTGGAATATAGGATATCATGAAGTTCAAGGAGCCCTTTCTGCAGCCTGAGGCATGGCACTAAAAAGTTCTCAGGATTGTAGAGTGACACACCTTCCATGTGGCACTGCCCACCACCACCTTTGAGCCAGGCACAGTGTTTGCTACTGAGTTCCTGGAGACTTGGATGCTATGAAATATGCACTGCATGATACCTTCAATTCCAGCTAGACTGGAAGATGTACACTGATCCAGATGGGAACTGGAAATACAGGGAATCTAGAACAGATGAAACCCTCAGGACCTAGGGTGAGAGAGGTGATACCAGGAGAATGAAGAGAAGGTGGGGTAGAAAGGGGGAGCCTATTACAGGAATCTACATATAACCTATTTGGAGGTTGGCCAGCAGAAGAGTGGGTCAAGGGAGACATCGGGCAATGTAAGATATGACAAAATGATAACTTATAAATTATCAAAGGTTCACAAGGAAGCAGGGAGGGAGGGGGAAATGAGGCGCTGATGTCAAGAACTCAAGTAGAAAGTAAATGTTTTGAGAACAAGTGTACAAATGTGCTTGACCCTATGTATGTATGTATGTATGTATGCATGCATGCATATATTGTGATAAGCATACAAACCCCATATAAAATGATTTATTTTTAAAAAGGAAAGCCTTGTAACTTAGATGGGCTTTGTTCTGTCATTCTCTTTCCAGTTAGTGTTGCAGTTTACCCCCTAAAACCAAGCCCACAGCCGGTCAGCGGATTCCTATTGACCCTGTGAGATGGAGGAGAACTCTGAGGCTAGGGAATCTCTAATGCAGACAGTCTCATCTTCCTCCTGACAAAGAAGCTAGTTGGTTTGAACTGCCCATCTTACAGTTAGGAGCCCAACATTTGATCCTCCAGTTCCCCCACATTTTAAAACTGTGTGTCCACTCCCAGGTCACTTCATCAGTCATAATTGAACTAGAATGAACTGCTTTAAAGTCCTGTTTCAAAGACTTAATCATCCAAATGTCAGCCCAAACATTTCATTACTATCTACTGACTTCATCAAGCACCTCTTTGGAAAAACCTGTATTCCCTAACTATCAGATTTTATATGACCCTCGCTGGATGCTTTATTGCAGCTTTCAGACTTTGTAACATCTGTCAGCAAATTGGCTTGACTTGCACATGCACAATATTCAGAGACTGTTCTACATGTGGGATTATGTTAGTATTGTTTACTTTTGCTACAAATCTTACAGGGGGAAACTGCAATAAGTACCCTCTCAGGGCCATCGCATTAAACACACAGAAGGAATTTCCATGATTTCATTCATGCTTCAGAAATCAAAGTGGATTACACCACTGAGGATAGATATTATTAGAAGGAAGAGATCTAGCTAACAGGGTGGACTGTAAAGCTCAGCGAGTGCTTTATGCCTCCACGAGGCCACCAACACCACAAAACTGGAGCTAAAAAGCAAAAGGAAACTAACGTGTAAACAGTACATCTAATTCACAAACATGGGCATCTCGTTGCACAACTCGTTCTATTTCTCAGTAAAACAAGGGTAGAATCAGAAGAGGATGCTCCTCTGTCTCTCTGGGGTCACAGGGCTTCAAGTGCGCAAAGATGAAGGCTCAGCTACAGGTATGGCACGAGCATGCAAACACCGTGTCCTGCTCAAACCCCACTTTGTAATTTAGACTCAGCAATATAAGATCCAGATACTGAGTGGCCCTTGCTATAAATCTGTCATCTACCTTTGTGCCTTCTGACATTAGACAGCGAGTCCTGTGATTTGTTCTGGTGTGTTGGCTTTACTCCATTCTTCTCCCTGACTGCAGTGTTTAAAGCAGGCAGACTCCAGAGAAGATGTGCCTGCACCTCTGTGTGCTCGGCTACATTGTAAGGGGATAGAGAACAGCATTCTCCATCAGCAGTTTTTCTTACAGACAACGCTCCTCTGGGGGCCTGACCTTTCCTTGATGCGAACCAGATCATTGTTTCTATAGCCTGTGAACATAGAAAGTTTTAATGTTCAATGTCAGAGGCTACTGGGCTTCCCTTAGTCCCATGTAGCCTGTTGTCTATGACAGAGAGTTAATTGCCTAGGTAAACCTTATTGCACCGTGCAATTTTCCAAATTGATGCAGAAAAAGAAAGCATTCTCCTTTATCCTCATTCCAAAAAATACCAGAAGTACTGAGGTCTGAAGGAACCAGAGTAGAGTTTACCATCAAGAGCTGAAGCAGCACAGGGGGCCATTATGAAGGGGGGGGGGACAAGGGGAGCAAGGGATGCTATGGGTGCCATTTGTGCCCCTCCCCAACAAAAGCAAACAACTCTAGCTGAGACCAAGGACTTCTTGGCTATACACCATAGAAGAATGTGCGTGTGAAGAATGGCTACATACGTATGTGGGGACTGTATTTAGTGTCATATGAAATGAGGCCTAACCTCTTAGTAAGGGACTACAGGAGGGTCTATCATGTTGGGAACCTTCCTGGATACTAAGAATAAAGTGAGGGAAACTTTTCACTCAGGGGAAGTTCTAAGGAGGTAGGGGTAGGGATAAGAAACAAAAACAGTAAGGTGTGAAGTTCAACTACAAATACAGTGGGGCATGAAATGGAATTTAAAATGGGGAAAGAGACACCAAAGGAGTGTTGACTACAAACTGGATGATCTGAAATGTAATTCACAATAAAAAATGGTGAAAAAATTTTGGAAGATAGCACATTCGTCAACATGATTGATATGTATAAGACACAGATAGTCAACCAGTGGTATTAATCCTTATAAAATGCTCTGCGGCTCTTCTGCATATTCCAACTCACCCCTTTCTTACTGTGGTGAATACAGATGTCACAAGTCACTTGCCACTTCCCCCTTCACATGCACAAGCCCGTGACAATGATGTCTATAATACTACTGAGCAATTATCATTATCCAATTCCAAATTAATAAAAGCTCACTGTCTTCCAAGCAGTGAATGCCTCCTTCCTCCTCACTCCTCTCTACCCTGCAGAGATTTTTTTTTCTTCTATCAAGATACACTTTGAGATAAAGCATTAGAATGAGCGCTCACCCATGTCTTTGCATATGCGATGGAGCAGGTCGCTTGAATTCTATCAGTTGCTTAAAATAGTGCCTGCACTTCAAGCTGAGTGGATAAAGCACATCTTCCTTTTTAAAGAAATAACAGCTTATGGATTTTCCTCGGTCATAAAACCTGCTCTCAGATGTGGACCATGAAATCTACTGGACTGCACTCTATGCTGTGTGCTCCCTGCTCACTAGGTTGTTGTTGTTGTTTTTTAATCTGGTGATGTGCAGATCTAACTATAGGACTCTCATCAGCTACCTGATGATCTGCCTAAAATACAGATGCCAGCTCTTACTGTTTTGTCCCAAGGAAGTCCTTGCAAATGACCCAGAGAGTCTAAGTGGGAGAGTCAAGGTGCCCCAGCCATGTACTCAGATGGCAAGCTGGACACTTGATCATGGTAGCCCTGGGGCTGGAAGCCGGGGTGGGAAGGGGGGGCAAGAAAGAAGCTCCTCATGGGATAGAATAAAGGGGTCCGTTCATTGTCATGTCTAACATTCTTTAGCCCAAAGAGTGTAAAAGTAACTTTATCAGTGAAGACCAGTGATGACATGACATTAGAGCAAAGGGACCCAAAGGCTGTGCCTGTATGTATCCCAGCTCGGGGCAGACTAGTCACCTGCACTGCCAGCTGGATCTGAGACAGCACTGGCAAGTGTGAATCTGCCCCTCTGTGGGGAGGTTTGGGCTGATGCAAACACCCATTAGTGTTGGAGACACTGGGCAAAGGAAGCTGGTTGGTACCATCTCTCTTCCTTGTACGCTGTGGTTTATTCACTTTCCAATGTTCTCGATCATGTGGGATGCCCAGAGCAGTCTCTTTAACAGCTCCATCACCAGGGGCCTATGGCGAAGCTCAGACAGTTGGGAAGGAGCCCCAGTTTGACACGGGTGAAGAAGCCATGTTCAAGAGCTGAGATGATTCCTTAGAAGCTGAGTGGTAATAGGCAAATTCCTTCGCCCCTGTGCAGCCCCATCCTCTTTAAACTAGTGGTGGGTAGAAATCAGATGCTGTTGATTTGGACTATGGAGACTCCATGGATGTCAGAGCAGAGATCTACTCTGTTGGCTTTTCAACCGCTGACTTTTTGCATGTGGATCCCCAGGCCTTTGTTCGGAGATGATTCTAGGGGGACTCAAACTTCCAGCTTCTGGGTTAGCAACTAAGTGCTAAGAGTGGGCATGACCTAAGGGACTCCAGAGTTAATCTTAGTACCTACCACATAGGATGTTTTTTTAAGAATGCAGCTCAGATAACTGTCTACCTGATGGAACTTAAGGGTTATTCCGCAGGTGTTATTAAAATGACCTATTTATTTGGACTTTGGGGTTTCTCTTAAAATAGCTAAGACCCTCGTCATAGTAATTATGAACCATAAACTAAATCATTTCCAAGGGGCTGAAACTTGTCATCCTTGCTTATTTCTCATTTTATATCAGCATCTCTCCTCCATGCAGGAGATTGCTCATCCTTGTCTCCACGATGAAACAGTGACCTTTTCTACAGTCACCACTGCTGAATCAGGAGGGCAGGAAATCTCTGCTTTCCACTTGATCTCACGCCTCAGTCAACAAGTGCTTATCAAACACAGTATGTTGCCTACCTTGATGGGGGAAGCAGACGTTTATAGCTTAGTGTCCACAGTTAAACAGACCACAACTGGGAAATGCACCTTTTCAGGAAACCACAGTCGGGTGCGTAATTGGCATCTGCTTGCTCTGGTGCTGCAGTGATTACACATGGGCTACTCCCTGCAAGTTCAGCCTGGGGAAGCCACCAGCCACTCCATGGGAGGGTGGAAAGGAGGGGCTTTCTGCTCGCTCTCGTCAAGAGCTAACCTTAGAAACTCACAAGGGGCCCTATTCTGTAGCGCCACTATGAGTAGGCATTGACTACAGGATAGTGTGTTTGCATTTGGGTTGTCTCGTGAGTGCCTCTGAAAAATAGAATAAATTAAAACGCAGGGCCATCTGGTCCATGCTGGTTCTCAGCAGTGTTCCAGGAGAGAGGAGAGCGGTGGCTGTGTGTTCTTGAAATGGTAACTCTGGTCCTCGTAACAAGGCTCTCTTCTCCTGTGGAGAAGCTGGTGGTGAGTGTCTAGAGGGGTTCACACATCTTGTCCATCTTTCCCTTAAGGAGCACACAGCGAGCTAAGAACAGTCACAGAGCACGTAGGAGACACACTACCCAGAGCAGACACCTGGGTGGCCCATGGAACACTTCAGGCAAGTGACTTACCTTCTCTCCAAAGGGTTTGCTCCTCGTACTTCATATCATCTTGTTATTGTATCTAAAACACAGTACCTGGCACACAGTCAGGAATCAGTAAACACTAGCTCTGAGTGCATATGTGCTTGCCTATATGTAAGAGTGTGAGTGAGTATATGGATATATGTGCTCATACATGCATGCACACATAATGATAAGCCGTCAACTCCTAGCCAAAAGATTGATGGGTTCAAACCTTCTGAGAAGCATGTTACAAGACAGTTCTGTCAATCTGCTTCCAAGAGTTGATTAACTTTGTAAACCTATGGAACAGTGTTTTTTTGTTTTGCTTTGTTTTTTAATATGTCATTTTATTGGAGACTCTTGACAGCTCTTACAACCACCCATATGTCAGTTGTATCAAGCACAGGCTTTTCAATAAACATAATTCGAGGGTTATAATGATACTTCTATGAAAACTCAGAAATAACAGGGATTATTTGGGCTTCATGGAAGAATGTGGTATTTGAGATAGTTTAGAAGGACAGATTAAAATATGAACATGGAAAATGAAGGCAAACAGGGAGGCTTTATTATAAATGACAATGTAAGAAAGGGCAAGGAGATAGAAGAGGGCCCAGAAGCACTCCACAAGGAGGACACTGGGGAAGTAGATTGGGTATGTGAAAGTGCTCAAGTGCTCATTCTAGAAATGTGTCCTTTGTCTTGTGGATAATGGAAAATCACTGAGAATTTCTCTACAAGAAAATTACAAGGTCCTAGCTATGCTTTTGGTAATAGGCCAGAAGAATGTTCTTGGCACTGTAGTAGATTTGTCTTGGTTTGTAGACCTCCAGTCTTCTAGTTCTGTAGCCCAGGGGTTCTCAAACTACCAATGCTATGATTCTTTAATATAGTTCCTCCTATTGTGGTGACTCCTTCCCCCAATCATAAAATTATTTTCATTGTTACTTCATCACTGTAATTTTGCTACTATTATGAATTGGACAATCCCTGTAAAAGGGTGGTTGAGTCCCCGAAGGGATCGCAACCCATGGGTTGAAAACTGCTGCTGTAGTCCCTTTATAACCCAGGAAAGAGGAATACTCAGTCATGAAAGCATCGAGCTTCAGCTGAGATTGCCTAGAGGTGGAACATGCCGTGAACAGGTCGGGGAGTATAGAAGGATGAGTAGACTGAAGGGAGCCTTTGAGTGCAATCGGGGATTATTGGCTCAAGCTGTTGGCAAATCGGTGAATGAATTTAGGGGAGTTTAGGAACTTGAGAGTGCCATCAGATTAGAGGATTACTTTTGCCAGACAACTTCATAAAAGTTACACTCAGTCTGAAAAATTGGGGAGATTGTCCGAGGAAAATGGCAAAGATCAATCCCAGAGAAATCCTTGTATTTGAGGGTGGCAGAGTAAAGAGCAAAATGGAAGGGACCCATCAAAGACATAGGAGACTAGAGAAAATAAAAAAGTTAAATATGGGAATAGAGAAGGCTCCAAAAAAGTGCTTCATGGAATCCAGGACTTGACCTATTGGAAGATGAGAAGGAAAGGAAGATCACAGAAATCACTCGAGGTGGAAAGTTGACTTCAACTTCGATGGAAACTTAAAAGCCAGGCAGAGACCTTTTGAATTCACTTAGGATAAAGCAGGAAACTTTTATGTGCTCTTAAAGCTCTTATTTTCTAGGACTTAAAAGTTGTACATCTTTGACTTGAACGCCTTGAAAACAGAAGTCAGACTTGCAAGGTTGTATTAAACCTTCCTGCCACTACTAATTACTGTTCTCTCCAATTTAACATAACCCCATTTCCTCTATTTTTTTGCCTTTCTCTTTCACATAAGTGTTACTGTTGTTTGTTATTTATTGAATTTAATGTTTTGCATCCCATAATCACCCCACCTCCAAAAGGAAATTTTGATGATCCTGTTTCAGTGAAATTAGAATTGACACAAACTGAATAGAAATCACCAGGAAACTATAAGTTCATACTGGCACAAAAATCCCAGAATTGTGTTATTTTCTCTATTTAAAAAATCCACCATTCTCTTTCTGGGGGTAAAGGAATAATGGCAAGAAAGGTGCCTTATGGGAACTGGAAATCTCGGTGTATTGGTGCAATTATAGCAGAAGAAAGAATGACAAAACAACAAAAAGAACAGATTGGGTTCCTAGAACAGGTTCGCATTGTATTTATTATATGTTAGAAAAGAAGGAACTATTCTAGCTTACACAAAGGAATGTCCATCATAATCTGTGGCCAAAGCAGAGAGATGATACCTAGGGAAACATGTTCATTTTCACTATTGTCGGCATAAACCTTGAGATTCTTCAGGGTGCTAGTTTAAAGTAGACAAAAGCACTGGGCTAGCCTTTTAGTTCTCAATTCCACTCTTAGTCTTACTGGGTTCTCCGGCAGCATTGGAGGCTAGACATGGAGCTGTTAATCTCAAGGTCAGCGCCTTAAACCCACCAGCCACACCTCAGGAGAAAGACGGCAAAGGTTTACAGTTTAGGAAAACCTATGTTCGCTCACTAGGAATTAGAATCAACTTCATGGCTTGGAAGATCTTCAAATGCCTTTATGCCCCATAGTAACCTCCTCTGCCATTGGAAAATAGTACATGTATGCTAAATTAGTATAATACTTTCATCATTTGGGGTTGCACAAAACACAAGAAGCTCTAATGTTGTTAGATTGCCAAAACATGCAATGGGTTGACTACCCCATCCTGTACCTCAAAATGGGAGCATTTTCCACAAGAGTAAATGAATGCACTTAGCATTGGGGAATTCTGGGAGAATTGGTTTCTGGGAAGAGTAAATACAAGATGCAGAAGACTGCACTCTCTAAGGGAGCTGCATTTGAATCGCGGTGCTGGAGATGGATATTGAAAGTGCCATGAACAACTGAAAGGACAAACCAATCTATCTTAGAAGAAGTTTGGCCAGAGAGCTCCTTAGAGGCACGGCTGGCAAGACTTCATCATATGTACTTTGGACCTGTTGTCAGGACTCACCAATGTTTGGAGAAGGACATTATGTTTGGTAAAGGGGACGGGCAGCATAAAGGAGAAAAGCCATCAATGAGCTCGATTGACACCAGGGCTGCATCGACGGGCGCAGGTATAGGAACCATTGTGAGGATGACGCAAGACCAGCCAATGGTTTGTTCTTTTGTGCATAGAGTTGTTATATGTCAGAGCTGACACCGTGGCACTAACAACAACAGCAACAACAATGACAGGAACTTCCTTGGAAGTAGTATCCACAGGGAAATAGCAGGGGTTGATGTAAAGTAAAGGCAGGAAGAGGGGGGAGAGAATACATGAGCATGGGAACTAGTGCTGAACGGTGCAGAATGGGTAAATTAGACAAGGCAGGTAACTACAGAGGCTTCTGTTAGACGTTTTATTAGACAGTGAAAGAAGACCATGATTCCAAATGGAATTTTTGGTTCAGCGATTTTTGCGTTCACCACTCAAAGGCTGCACTGTCTGTGCCGTGCAGGTTTGTGGTGATAAGAGCTGTTGTCTGAAGCGAGGGCAGGTGCGGGCTCCCACTTCCGGTGGTGTCTGCAGCCAGGTCTTCAGTAAGTGTATGTTTCCCGACAGAACGTTGTAAAAAGTCAACGGTGTATGGAGAGCGGTTTCTTTGGCTCCGTTGTGTGTCCACCAGGTAGGTATCAACTGGAGTGCTGACCTTGGAAAGTGCGGTGCGAGCCTGCTAGTCATTCAATGGTTATTGCAGTAGGGTAGGTTCGCGGATTGGCAGCTGGTGTTAAGCATGTCAGTTATCCCCAAACCCCTCATCCACCACCATAGAGGCTATTACAATTCAAAGCCACATTGTATAGGGTTTCTATGCTTTAAAATCTCATCGTTCTCCCTCAGAGCAGCTGGGGAGTGCAAACAGTTGGCCATCAGGGTAGCAGTTACACACCTACCGACCATTGCCACCAAGGTCCCTTCATTATAGAACAGGTAAATTCCAAAAGATAAGTCAGGAGAGCTCATACAGCCAATGAAAATACAAGACAACACAATGTGGGCATCTGGTGGTGGGAAGGGGTTATGGAAAGATCCCCCCTAAGGTGCATAGGGAAAGAAAGCATAATTGCACAATGTAGGCTGGTGGAAAGTTGTAATCAGACTCCTGTGGTTTCTAAATGCCTGTTTTTGTGTTTTTACTGGCAAACTGTGTGGGTGGGAATTAATGAGATATTGTCATTGGAGGTGCTCTTGACATTTTGGTTTTTTTGGTTTTGTTTTGTTTTGGGGGGCATCACTGCCTCTGGTGGTCGTGGGCGCTACCCAGTGCTGCTCCTGAGAGCCGCCGCTGGATTTGAACCACCAAGCCCCCGGGCCACAGTCCCGCACTCAACCAGTTACGCCACCGGGGCTCAGCCCGACATTTTAGACAAAGAAATCTACACTTTGAGGACTGCTCTTTGCATGACAGACTATTTGATTTCCGTGGCCCCAGCTTCTAAATGCTAGCAGTAGTCCTCTGTTGTTTTAACAACTGAGAGTATTCCCCTACTAATAATGTCCTCTTGGAGGGTGATCTCACATCACTGACCAAAGGTTTCATAGAAAGCTCAATCTGGGGGAAAGCATCCTTTGCTTAAGAGATTTCACTGCACTAGCATTGTGAAAAGATTGAGGTCTAATGGTTTTTGACTATCTCAATTAAAACAAAGACCAGTGACTTTATCAGCAGAGATTTCTGACTCAGCCCCTCATCCATGTTTGGACAATGCTAGATGTCCCAGTGGTAGTCTGGTGCTTTGAAATTTCTTCTCTCTTCCAGTAGGTTTTAAGATTCCCCCACTCTCACCCCACCCAGTCAGGTTGCAGTATAGAAGATGAAGCATACAACTTTCTTCTAGTTCTTTAATGCTTCCACCCCCACTCTCATGACCCCAATTCTACCTTACAAATCCAGCTAGACCAGACCAGAGGATGTACACTGGTTCACCTAGGAGCTGGAAACAGGAAATCCAGGATGGATGAATCAATAGGGCCAATATTGAGAGTGGCAATTCCAGGAGGGTAAGGGAAAGGTGGGGGGAGAAGGGAGGAACTGATCACAGTGATCTACATATAACCCCCTCCCAGGGGGATGGACAACAGAAAAAGTGAGTGAAGGGAGACATCAGTCAGTGTAAGACATGAAATAATTGATAAATTATCAAGGGTTCAGGAGGGAGGCAGGGGAGGGGAGAAAAACAAATGGGCTGATTCTGAGGGTTTGGGTGGGAACAGAATATTTTGAAAATGATGATGGTGGTAGATGTGCAAATGTGCTTGACACAATAGACGGATGTATGGATTATGATAAAGAGTTGTATGAGCCCCCAATGAAATGATTTTTAAAAAGGTCTCTCCCCCCATTTAACCAGACACAACATAATGTTTAATGTGATACAGTACTATTTCTGTTGAATCTGCCTTTCAAACACTTCAGAACAAACGCCAGCATTCACTGGACATATGCTATAAGGCAAAGGACAGGTGAGCCATAGCTAAGGGGGAGGCTCTTCTTCTCTTTGGTTCCTTCTTGGACTTACTCATCTCAGCCAAACTTCTGAATCTTTCAAACTCAGTCAGGTGGTAGGAGGTAGAGACAGATTGGAGCAGCAATGTGAAAGGCTTAGTAAGGAACATATTCAATGAGCATATCATTGTAAGTAACTGACTGCCTCTCTTTCTGAACAGTCAGTAAGAGAACTGCCATTAAAACAAGATTTGGGGGAAATGTTGGCATTTTCTACCCCTGTAAATAGTTAGTCTTGGAAACCCTCAGGGACACTTGTACCCTGTCCTATGAGGTCATTATGCCTTGACTTCAAGGCAGTGAGTTTCTAGGGCTTTAGGGTTCTATGAATACATTGTAGGAAACAGACCATTTTCATGGGGATTTAGAGTAGCTCTTCTACTTGACTCTGAAGTCTTTACAGTCTGCATCCTCCATTTTCAGTGCTTCTTTATCTGTCCCCTGTGTCTGTATTTCGCATCTTTTTCCCATTGATTCTGCAAATGTGTTGCCCACTACAGACCATCACCTCAAAGAAGCATACTTAGCCTCCTCCATCAGCAAACAAAATCTGGACTTTCCCTCCATGTATGAGACTTCTCTGTTTTGTTTTGTTTGGATTGGGATGAGGCGTGTGAGGGGGTGTTCTTGGAATAACTTTCTCCTCCGTTACATGTTACTGCTTTATTGGGCACTGGGAGAGATTTTGTATCTGCTCAAGTGTTGACATTTTCTGGCCACCTTGAGTGTATGCATTATAGCCATCTCAGAAATGAGGTTCTGAATCTAGGGGGCCCAAGTAGAATAAGGAGCTCAGGGGCAGGGGGTGCAGTGGTAGGGGTGGGGGTGGGGCTAAATGGAGATGATATTAAGGTGTCCATGTAGAAAAAGAATGCTTTGAAACTGATCTTGGTAGCAATTGTATATTCTACTTGACCTGACGGAAATATGGAATGCTATGGAACATGTATTAAATCCCAACTAATAAGAAAAGAACTTTAGAACAGGAAGAAAAGCATGAGGCTCATACCATTATGAAGGGTCAAAAAGTTCATGGGAAATACAGAAAGAGAAGATAATAGAACCTGTCCATGAACCTTTGGAAATCCCTGCACATGTGTGCAGTGTGTCCATTCCATATTCTTAATCACTCATTCCCATGGTTGAGTCAATCCCATGGTTCCTCAGAGTAAGTGCTTATTTATGCCATGTGACTATAACTGTGAAAAAGCAGAAGGAAAAGACAGATTCTCCTCTTTCAATACTTCAAAGCACATTCCCCACCTTTAGAACTTGCCAGCCTACCTGACTCAGATCAAACTTGGTGCTGTGGGGGGACTGGCTTAACCTGGAGACCTTGTCCTTACCATTGTGTTTATGTGGTTTCTCCTGGCAGGAAGATGAAGTGGTACTTCAGTGCGTTGCGAACATTCACAAGGAACAAAGGAAGTTCTGCCTGGCAGCTGAGGGACTTGGAAATCGGCTGTGCTTCTTGGAGCCAACTTCAGAAGCCAAGGTATGGTTGACACTCCTCCGCCTCTCCTCCTGGTCTCTCCATCATTTAGGGGAAGGGGCTGTCGGCAGATGGGCCTGAGGAAGGCGTTTTGAAAGGATCTGTTTGTTCTTACAAGGGACAGCAGAGCACGTTGAAGGCACAACTCTCCCCAAATCAAAAGCAGGCAGAGCGGTGGGGGGAGGAACTTGAGCTGTTCTTGTCAGCCAGTGATTCTTCATCCCTGCCCAAACCGAAGGAGGAGGTCCTTCTCATGCCCGAACACTTGTCCTCTGGTTATTTGGTCAGCCCTAGAAATCTCTTTGAGTGCAGGTTCTGCACTCTGACAGTCTATTGCTACCAGGGCTGATGGCTGCTTGGCTCTGCATTATCAGCACAAGCACATCCTTTTCCCAGGCAAATTGGGCTGAGGATTTGGTCACTGTTTGACTCACATGGTGGCCCAAGAGCAGAGAGAAGTGTCCCCTGCCTGTGCGGGAACTTGTGACCTGGGGACTCTTCTGTTGAACTTCTCCCTTTTGAGCCAGTGTTTCTCTCTGCTTTCATGATCTACATGTCAGAGGACGGTCTCTGTCCTGGGCACTGTCATCCTATTCATCATTGCCAGCAATTCTTCTAAGCTCTGTTTATCTCCCAAACTTAAAAAAAAAAAACCATCATTTTCAAAAGCTCCCCACAGTGGTCTGAGCCTTATCCAACTAAGCGTGTATAACACTGACACCCATGCCCAGCTTGGTGTGTACTGGAATGATCACCTCTTCCCCAAGTTATTCCCTAACCTCCATCAGACACTAAGCCACAAGTGCAGACATCATTTGTCAGTGTGCTGAGAGGATAGAGTTGTGTTTAAATATATGGCCAGGGAAGGAGACAAGAAAGATGTTTGTCTTTTTAAAGGTCTTAGACTTGATTTCCCTAGGGTCCGTTCTCATTTGCTTCTTGTTCTTTCCAAGATATTTTTCTTTTCATTCCCAGCAGTCTGGAATAATAGGAAGATCATTAGATTAGAAGGCAAGAAGTTAATACTTAACCATTAAGCAGTCAGGTCACCATAGCCAAGTCATTCAACCTTGTATGCAGTTAGCTCATTCGCAGAGTGGTGCAGTGGGGAGTATGTGGGGCTGGATTAGGAACTGCACCACTTTTCAGCCCTTCACTGGCTGGGGTATAAGGAATGGTTACAAGCAGAGGATCCAGAGTCAAAGAGTCAGATGGCTGTCTCACCACCTCCACTAGTGAAGTCAGTGCCTGGAAGTGACCTCACCTTTTATATGGGTCATTGTAATAGTAACAATCTGATTCATTAGGACTGAATAGTTCATCTCCTACTTGCCTAGGATATTGTAGCTTGATGTAAGTAACCAAGGACTATTGTTATTCCACTGTAGGTCATCTATTTAAACTCGGGTTTCGTTTTTTAATCAGTTGAAGAAAGCAACCTAAATTTCAGGAGGACTGTGAAAATAACGGAAAAAGAGATCTGTAAAGCACATCGAATTAAACCGAATAATAGAGGACATGTCATACTAGCTGGAATTGATGCTGGTACTAAATATAATATTACTATCCCGTCTGACTTAGACGTGTGATTTTGTGTAGGCAGAGAAGCCATGAAACCACCCTGAAACTTGTAACATTCTGAGCTGTCAAATGGAAGCCTTAGATGAAGTAGTCTTTCCAGTACAAAATGACTTACATCTGAATTTTGCTCTATGATTGTGATTGTCTTATCTAAGTCAGGATATAAACAACTGGTCATTGGAATCTCTTGGAATCCCCCCAGTTCTAAAAATGATGTCTATTCCAACTCATCATGACCCTCATGGATGGGGTCGAACTGCTCCTGTGGATTCCCAAGCCTTTAACAATTTGTAAAAAGTAGAAAGCCTTGTTTTTTCTCCCACAGAGTGGCTGGTGGTTTTGAACTGCTGGCCTTGTGGTTTGTAGCCAAACTGACATCACCAGGACTCCCCAGGTGCAATCATCAAACCAAACTCGCTGTCATCGTATTTATTCAGATTTATGGCAACCCTATAGAGCAGAAGAGAACTGCCTTTCAGGACTTCCATGACTGTAGCTCCTTATGGGATTATAAAACCCCATGCAGTAGGGAAAGTAAAATTACCTTTGTAGCACTCACTTGGTGAAGAGATGCCCTTATTTTTTTTAGGGCTTCCAGTATTTTTTTATTATTTTAGATATTATTAGCATATTCTTGCTATGAAAAATTACCACAGAGGTATTCTCCTTTTTTGACATCTTAATTTTAAGCTTACAATACAATAGCAAAGCTTAAGAATGTTTTACAACATGGTCATGCATATTTCCCCACCTTGTCACAACTCTGTCCATTTTTGTGGTTTCGTTCTTCTGGGAAGGAGCCTACCAGTTGAGACCAGTTTCAAGAGGTGGTCACCCTTCCTGTAGTCAGCTGCAACATGCAAGCCTCTGTCCTGGTAGCCTATCTTCTCCTTTCCCCTAATGTCCTATCATCAGATCTTACAAACCAACTGAGCCATTCTGAAGTCCTTGAGAGAACTAATGTAAGCCATGCCATGAAGGTAAGGAAGTCCATTCCCCAAGCCAGCACAGGGCATGAGGCACAGACATTGAACACGATTCCTTTCGCCTCTCTAGAGCCACCCGGCCACCTCAGGCATCCTGCATCCACAGCATTTCATTTAAATATGACTGAGAAAAAGAAAATGGTTGGTTCTGGGGGAAAGAAAGGCTTCAGGGATGAGATGAGATAAGGTGCTCAAAAGATATCCATAGTGTATAAGCCTGAAGAAGAGAAGGTCATATAGCAAGAAGTGAAAAGGGTAAAAGAATAAGGTGCCGAAATGTAAGACTGTCACTGCTGCTGCAGACACAGAAGCTCGTTTGAGCACTCTTATGACCTTGGTTTCAGAACCCTGACCCAGTTATCCTTGAAGGGTTCTTGAGACTGTACTGATATTGATAGAAGTATTGTCAATCAGCTTCCCTTTCAAGTGAACACAGGTACAATAATTAAAAGGTATTTTGTGTTGTAGGAAAGATTCAGAACTATAAGTAGAGATCAGGAAACATGGGGGGTTGTTTATCATCCCAAAAGCAAGCTTTGTGCTAACATTGTTTAAGATGATAATGTTTACGCACACACGCACACATACACTAAAGCATGTCTATCTGGAAAGGATAGTCAGGCTAAACAAACCAGAAAAGAGAACAGCAGGATGACAGTTCCGGGGGACATGGGAGAGGGGGAGGCAGGGGGGGAAGGAGTGGGTGTTAACAAACCCAGGGACGGAACGAGGGGCCAAAAATTGATGGTGAGGAGGGTATAGGAAGTCAGGTAGGGCTGGATCAAGGCCAGTGTAGCTAAGAGGAATTCCTGAAACCCAAATGAAGGCTGATCATGATAGTGAGAAAAGAGGAAAGTAAAAATAAATGGAAATACAAAGAAGGCAAAGAGTACTTCAGATCTCTAAACACAGGCTTATGCATATGTAAATATATTTATATACAATGAAGGGGAAAAAGATCTATGTACATATATTTATAGGCTTAGTATTAAGGAAACACATGGACAGTGGGCCGCTACTCAAGTGCTCCCCCAATACAAGAACACTTTGTTCTAATAATTCAGCAGTCTGAGATGCTTACCTTCCCAACACAATCACTGAAGACAAAACAGGTGCATAAGTAAATATGGTGAAGACAGCTGATGGTGAAGCTGAGAGAAATTCCTAGCAAAAGATATAGTGTCTGAGATCTTAAAGGCTTGACGATAAACAAGTGGCCATCTAGCTGAGAGACCACAAAGCCCACATGGAAGAAGCACACCAGCCTGTCCTGACACAATCGCTATAGACAAAGCAGGTGCATAAGCAAACATGGTGAAGAAAGCAGATGGTGCTTGGGTATCAAGAGATACAGAGTCTCGGACCTTAAAGACTTGATGATAAACAAGGGGCCTTCTAGTTGAGAAGCAACAAAGCCCACATGGAAGAAGCAGCATGGATGATCATGAGATGTTGAGGGAATCAACTTTTAGGCATCAAAGTACAAAAAGACATATTGTGAATGAAGGGGAGTACAGAGTAGGAACCCAATGCCCATCTTTAGGCAACTGGACATTCCCTCAAAGAAAGCTCTCAAGGAGGGGATCAGTCAGTCAGGGTGCAGTGTAGCAACGATGACACATAAAATAATCCTTTGGTTCTTAAATGCTTCCTCTGCCCCACTATCATGATCCCAATTCTACCTTACAAATCCAGCTGGATCAGAGGATGTACACTGGTCCAGATAGGAACCAGAAACATGGTGAATCCAAGATAAAAGAACCCCTTAGGACCAGTGGAGAGAAGGGTGACAATGGGAGGGTGGAGGGAAGGTGGGATAGAAAGTGAGAACAGATTATAGAGATCTACATATAGCCTCCTCCCTGGGGGGAACAGACAGCAGAGAAATGGGTGAGGGGATACGTTGAATGTTGTAAGATATGAAAAAATGATAATCTATAAATTATCAAGGGTTCATGGGAGAGGGAGGAGGGAGGGAGGGGAAAAATGAAGAGCGAATACCAAGGGCTCCTGCAGAAAACAAGTGTTTTGTGAATGATGAGAGAAACAAATGTACAAAAGTGCTTGACACAACGGATGTATGTGTGGATTGTGATAAGACTTGTACTAGGACCCAATAAAATGATTTAATTTTTAAAAGGAGTACAAGAAATAATAAAATATATTAAAATTGATTGTGATTATGTCTCTACAACTCTTGATATGCTTGAACAATTTAATTTTATATTTGGATTATGTCTCAATAAAACTGCTTGTAAAAAAGACCTCCAAACCTGCCCCATACGGAATGGAAGAGGTCCATATTTTGTGCCTCTTTTGAAGAACGGGGACTCAACAGACTGCTCAAAGTAGAGAACAACTTTATGCAAGGAAAATTTTTTCTGAAGATCAGACAACAATGGTTGCAGCAGTACATTGACAGGGAGCTGCTAGCATTTCAGGCAGGATTCAGAAAAGGATGTCGAGTAAGAGGTATCATTGCGGAGGTTAGATAGACCGTGGCTGAAAGCAGAGCACACCAGGAAGATGTTGAGTTGTGTTTTACTGACCATGTATGCCAAGTTGTTAACGAACTGTGGATAGCCTCGGGAAGAATGATCCTGAACACTGCATGGTGCTCGTATGCAACCTCTGCATGTTTTAAAATCAGAAACCAAGCTTCATCCTCTTACTATCCTTTTCAATTTGTATTTGAGCAAATCAGAGAAGCAGGGTTATATGGAGAAAAATATGACATCAGGATTATTATTTTTCTCTCACTATTAGGATTGTTCTTGACTTTGCTTTAGTTGTTGTAAATTTTGTGCCAGCATATCATTTATGAGATGATCTTCCTTTTTCAGGTGTGCTGTTTGGCTATGAAAATTCCTTTGATAACTTCCTTTGCTGTGTCCCATAAATTTTGGTATGTCATATTTTCATTCTCATTGGTTTCTAGAATTTCCTAATTTCATCTCTGACCTGGGCCAGCACACACTCCTTTTGCAATAGAGAGCTATTCATCCTCCAGTTATTTACTCTTGTGTTCTTCATCTTCCTTTTGTTGATTTCCAGCCTTATGGCACAGTGGTCTGAGAGAGAGGTCTGTATGATATCAATGTGCTTAAATTTATGTAGATTCACCTTATGCCCCAGCATGTGGTCTATCTTAGAATATGTGCCATGTGGGCTTCAAAAGATTGTGATTTGTGTGTGTGTGTATTTGGATGAAAAGCTCTGTACATATCTATCAAGTCAAATGGTCTAATTGTAGTATTTAGATCTCTAGCCTCCTTATTGAGTTTCTTACCCTATGATTGTCTCTTAGAGTGGTGTACTGAAGTCATCCACTAAAATCGTTGAGAAATCGTGATTTCTTTAAACATCTTTTGGAGTACTTGGTTTATATATTCAGTGGGTCTCTCATTCAGGAACTATGTATTCTAAATTCTTATTGGTTCATTGTCTACCATTCCCTTGAGCATTATATAGTGTTTCTTTTTATCTATTTTTCTTGTTTGCACTTTGAGTCCAATTTTATCCAAGATTAGGATTTCTACCCCCTCCTCTCTTTGAATTGTTCTTTTCATAGTAAACCTTGATTCAGTCTTTGATTCTCAGACTATTTTTGTCTGTAGTCTTGAATGTGTCTCCTATAGATAGCAGATTGATGGATCGTGTTTTCTAAGTCAGTCTGCTAACCTCAATCTTTTGATGCCTGAGTTCAGTACACTGATACTTAGGGTTATTATCTCCATCAGTGAAATACATGATGTCATTTTACACCTTTTGTGTTGGGAGTTTCCCTACCTCCCATTCTTTTCAGTGTGCTGTGCATGTGTGTGTGAGGGTTGACATTCTTGACTTCTTTCCACCCTTAAACCATTCCTGTTTTCGGAGCTTTTTTCTCTTTGTTGCCTTCTGGGTAAGGTTGTTCAATGTGATGATGTCTTATTTATCCTTACTGAGTGCTGTTCTTCTGCCCATACAGGGTAAGTAAGGATCTTTCATAAGGCTGGATTTCTTCTAATGTATTCTTTGAGTTTTTCCGTGTCTGGAAAAACTCTTCTCCATCTATCTTGATACATAATTTGGTTGGGTAGAGTATTCTTGGGTTTGCATTATTTTCCATCAATTTTTGGAATATATTACTCTACTCTCTCCTTTTCTTCGTAGTGTTTGCTAGTAGGTATGAGCATATTCTTATTTGGGAACCTTTATATGTGATTACTTTTTTCCTTATCTGCTCTCATGATTTTCTCCTTTTCCTCAAAGTTGGATTGTTTAGCTATTATGTGTCTTGGTGACTTTTTCTTGGGATTCAGTCTAGCTGGTGTTCTTTCAGCTTCCTGAATGGTCACCTGGTTTTCATTCATTGTGATGGGTAGGTTTGTTATGCCAACATGACCACAGAAGATTGGTGGATCTGTTGTGACAGCACAGCCAATGAACACGCGGGATGAATTGAAAGGCAGATATAGGAAGTGCTTCGCAAGTCCCGCCCTCTCTCTCTGTTGTTTCCTGATCTTCGGACCAGATAGCTGCCTTGTTCGTCCTGTGCCTCGACCTTCAAGCAACACTACCTGTGGGACACCTAATTGTGGACTGTGTTACTGTGAGTTGAAGATCCTTCAAGCCCTACTTCGCCACGCTTCTGGGATATACATCTCTTGAGCTGGGGACTGTTGGACTGTGTTATCTGGCTGACTGTTGGTGACTGTTGCTCTGCCGTTTGCTGCCTGTAACCAGATAGCCTGGATTGCTCTACAGAGGACTATTGAGAGGCCCTCAAGAATTGAAGGACTGCTAGTCTTCTAGTTGCCTCATGCAAGTGAGTTGCACCGAGCAATCTGTATTGCTTTATAGTTAACTTTCTCTCTTTTTATTTTATATATCTTAAGTGAGTTGCACCGAGCAATCTGTATTGCTTTATAGTTAACTTGTTATCTTTTTATCTTATATATATTTCTCAGTTTATAAATATTTAAAAAGGCATTACCAGTGTCCTGAATTTTATTTCTCTAAGAGAACCCTGCCTGACACAAGTGGTACCAGGAGTGGGGTACGAACCCACGCGGACTGAATGGTCACCTGGTTTTCATTCATTAAGCTGGGGAAATTTTCCTTCAAGAATTCTCTGACTATTGTTGCTGATGGCTTCTTTGTTGTGTCTTCCTCTGGTAGTCCAATCATTCTGATTGTTCCTCTTTATAGCATCAGACAAAGCTCTTACATTTTCTTCAGTTTCTCTGATGATCTTATTAGAGTTTTGTTCACGTTTGTTATAATCTGCTTGGCTATCATCTAGGTCATTGGTGAGGTTCTCAGCTTCCTCCAGTTGATTTGCAAAGTCTGTGAGTCTACTATTGGTTTTACTGTTGGTTTTGTTATCGTGTCCCTAAGCTCTTATATTTCCCTTTGGTATATGAACTTTATCTCATCTATCAATTCATCCTTTTTCTGTATTATTTCCTTCATATCATGTATGATCATATCCAACATTCCTTTTTGCAGCATTCTGAACATTTCATATCAATGTCTACTACTTCTATGCATGTCATTAGGTTCAGGACATCTTCTGCTATTGCCCATTGTTTCTGTTTTTTCATTGAGGTTGTCGGGGATGATTGCTGTTTGTGTTGCTTTATTCTAGAATACCCAGGTGCTGTTTTTCCAGGGAGTCAAAGAGTACTGCTTCTCTCTGGGAGACCTGTAAGAATGTGTCTTTGACCTTCCTGTGACTGATTTCACTATTGAACTGACCTACCACTTTATCCTCTTGTGGCTTCACTCTTTCCCTAGTGAACCATTATTTCATTATTTGGAGGGCAAGTTGGATGACCCTCTCAGGAACCACTGGTTGAATTGTTGTGAATTCACAAGGATGGCACTGCACTTCACAAACCCACCAGAAATCACTAAGGTGCAGCCCACGGCAGCCTGGGGCACCAGAGGGGTCTTATGGGGGGTTGCTCACTGCAAGGGGAGTTCCACAGAAGACTGGTGGGCTACTCACTTCTGTGTAGAGCATTGTGAATGGTAGACAGAACCGCCCTGATCAGGCAGGTAGCTGAGGAGGGTGGACAGTGGTTTCCTGCAGCAGTGTGGAACTCCAGCCAGCATAGGCTGAACCTCTTTGGGCCACACGAGGCACCACGGCAGATGAGGAACTTCCTCAGACAGGTGGAACCACGAGGACACATAAGAGCTCTCCGACCCACAGAGTCTGAAATTCCCCTATAAGAAATTGGGTGGAATATTCCCAGTGGAAGGTGGGTGGGTTTCTCTAGCCACAGGCTACATTGCACAGGGTGGTGCTCTCCCAGCTGGATGTAACAGTCATAATTGCTCTAGGCTGAGGGAAGTGGTTTGGAGGTCCACAATGGCGTGTGAGCCAAACTGGAAAAGGCCAAGAGGAAAAAACACCAAGAAACTAACCTTACTGAAACTGAGGGGATGGGGGGATAGATAAAAGTGAGGGAACCCAAAGTAATTATATATCTGAGCCACAATCCCTAAGTGTTAGGCTGCAAGGCTTCAATCTCTGCCCTGTACTGGTGGTAAGCTGTGGCTCTTTTGAGATTAAGCCCCTGTGCCGGCTTACATTGTCCCTCAAAATCTTAATGGATCTGTGCCTACTTATCTTTTTGATGCTCCACCTGTGATCCAGCAATGTTGAATTTCTCTCTCAGTAACTTTCCTGGGCTAATATCTGTTGAGTCCTTCTGGTGAGTGTTACTCAGTCGCCATCTTCCCAGAAGTCCTCATGACATCATGATTAAAAGAAATTAATTATTAATTATTAATCAGGGATATGCAGATGAAATAACCTCACTTGCTTAAAAGTGAGGTTGATTAGAAGGACTTGCTGATGATGATCAAGGATTGCAGCCTTCAATATGGATTACAACTCAGCATAAAGAACACCTAAACCTTTACAACTGGACCAATAGGTAATATGATTGTTGAGAAAAAGTTGAAGTTTTCAAGGATTTGGGCCTATGGAATTGGCCTACCACTTTAATGCACAATCCATGCAGCAGTGAAGACAAGAGATCAAAAGACCCATTGCATTGGGTCAACCTACTTCACAATGTCTCTTAAGATGTTGAAAAGCAGAGAGGTCACTTTGAGGACGAAGGTGTACCTGACCCACCCTATAGTATTTTAATTTGCTTCATATGCATGTGAAAATTGCACATTGGTAAGGAAGACTGAAGAATCAAGGTGTTTGAGTAGTGGTGCCGGAGAAAAACATTGAAAGTAATCCCACTCCTGCCCCAGATGAGAGCTCAGGCAAAGACGTGAGGTTCACAACAGGCTAGTCTTAGAGTCGCCTAGGTTAAAAGTCCTCATAGGCCACAGGAACTAGTAGGATGTCTTATAAGCACTTCATAGGCACAACTTCTGAGGTCCTATGAGGTCCTCACAAAAGACAATCCTAGCTACAGGTGTCACCACACTCAGAACTGCAATCAGGTGGCTTCCTGTAAAGTTCCCTGTTTTTTTTTCTCTTCCCAAAGTAGATGTAGTTTACCTTGCAGAAATACTTTTCTCGGAAAATTGTGTTGCCTGGTCAATGACATATGCAACTTTCCTCTAGTTCTTAAATGCTCCCCCTCCCAACCCACCCTTCATGATTCCAATTCTATCTACAAATCTGAATAGATCAGAGGATGTACACTGGCACAAATAGGAACCAGGAACATGGGGAATCAGGACAAGTGATCCCTCCAGAACCAGTGGTGAGAGTGGCGATAGCAGGAGGGTGGAGGGAAAGTGGAGTAGAAAGGGGGAACTGATTACAAAAGTTTACATTGATCTCCTCCCTGGGGTACAGACAACAGGGTAATGGGTGAAGGGAGACATCGAACAGTGTAGGATAAGACAAAATAATAATTTATAAATTGAGGGTTCTGGGGGAGTGGGGAACAGGGAAGGAGAGGGAACTATGGGGAACTGATACCAGGGGCTTAAGTGGAAAGAAAATGTTTTGAGAACGACGATGGCAGCAAGTATGCAAATGTGCCTTGCATACAATGGATGGATGGATGGATTGTGATGGAGTTGTATGAGCCCCCAGCAAAACAATTTTTTAAAAAACTGTTGCCTGGTAATATAATTAACATACCATGCATGTTAGTCTGGGTAGACCAGAGAAACAAATCCGCAGAAAATCATATAATGGGGCTGAGCCCGGGTGGCGTAGTGGTTGAGTGCAGGACTACAGCCCACGGGCTTAGTGGATCAAATCTAGGAGCGGTTCTACAAGAGCAAGGCTGGGTAGCTCCCACGACCACCAGAGGGCAGGGATGCCACCCCCCCAAAAAAGAAAGAAAATCATATATTAGGGAGAGTTTTATATAAATAGTAAGTGTACATTGAGAAAGCTTTCCAACCTAGAGCTCACCAAGCACATAACTCCAATGTTAGTCCATATGTCTGGCACCAATCTACAAATCGTCCTCAATCTCACAAAACACATGCAATGACTGTAGGAGGAAAGCCGAATCAGTGAGCATGTAAGCATCTCAGTGCTGGCAGGGGTCTCCACAAGGCTGCTCCAGCACTCAGGGCTGCATCAGGGTAGGTCCATGTGGCTTCTCATCAGGGATGTCTCGCAGGAAGTAAGCCTTGCCAGCTGAAGCAGAGAACTGGCTAAGGCAGCTGCAGTCTGGTTCAACCACCAGAGAGCAAGAAACCTGAGAACTAGATAGGCGGGATTCACCTAGCCATTTATCTCGCCACCCTTCAAATAGTTCCACATGTGTGTATTGGCCAGGTTGGCCCAATGAACCTTAGCTATCTTACCATATTTAACCAAGTAGGCCCAGGAGCAAAACTACAGAATTAACTGAAGTTCAAATCCTCCTTCCAAAAGTCAACTTCATAAGCCTTTCCCCAAAGCAATCTCTATTGATGCCAATTAGTAACTGTGGTGGCCTATTGACAAGTGTCTTTCATGAATCTTTGCAAACCCCAAATTCCATCTTCCTAATAATCAATACATCATTATCAAGAGTAGAAAGACTAAAGGAACTTTATTTAAAATCAATTTTGATGGATCAAGATTTGCTTTGTTAGGTTGTTTTTAATAATGTGGGGGTAGAATTTGATAGAGAAGAAACAAGTTAACTGAATGTCTTTGAAATTGCGCCTTTGAAAAGCTGGTATTTGGGCTCTAGGTGATGAAGGCTGCCTCTCCTGTCAGCAACAGTTCTTCTGTTTCACTCATCGTGGTTTATTCAGCCTGAAAAATACAGTTCATTATAAGGGACCTGAACATTCCTGGAGAAATTTTATTTTTATTTTCTTCCTCTTTGAAAAAGAAAATAGTCCCTGTGGTTTCTAGGAAATGGTAAAGGCTTATAAGATCCAAGATCCAGCATTGCTACTGTGCAGATGTCATTATATAGGTGACATAAATTAGGGAGGATTCTTGTCCCCCAATCACTCATCATTTTCTGGTATTCTTTTTATCATTGCCTCTCTGTAGGAGAGTTACAGCATTGTGTGAAATAAAAGCCTGGGCAAATTTTGCAGAGATGGTGGCCCAGCCTGGGTGAGTTTTCCGGTTTCTATTTCACTGTGCAGTATTCTGTATGGATTTGAGAATTATACAACTTATTTACCAAAAGAAAAAAATCCCCTTTCCTGTAACAGAGGCTTCAACATTGAGATTTTGCCTGATGTGTTGGTTTGGTTTGGTTGCTAGCATTTGTGAGGCATCATCTGCTAGAGGATGTGTGCTTCCACGGGCACTTTCTGCACGCACCATCTTTCCAATCCTGTGAACCAAACATTTACAGAGAAGAAAGGCACGGGGATGTAGACAAGCAAGGTGACTTCTGAAGATGACTCAATCTGAATGTGAATCACTGTTTAGTTTCTATAGTACTCGGAAATAACAAGTATCAGGATCCCACTTATTTAGAGTCAAAAAAGCCATCTAAGTTCCTAAGATTATTTTTAAAGAAAATCTGACAGACTCCCTACCACCACCAGCACCCCCACTCACATTCACCCCTGCCCTCATACACCCCCACCCTGCCAATAGCATGGCTTAAAAAAAAAGTCTGATGCTATTATGTTAGAAATTAGTCTTTTGCTTCAATCAAAATGAAACTATTAAAGGCAAATGATCTCAGGGAACATGATATATTGTCAATTTCTTTGAAAATTTGCATATATTTGACATATTTATATTAAGTGGGTTTACATAGGGGCATAAAGCTGATTACCAAATGTCAATGTATTGGGATATGAGACACAGATACCATGGGGGTCAAGGCATCTACTGCTTTGAATTCTCCATCAGTTCTTGCTCCTGACTTCTGTCATTCCATGCCCTCTGAAGTCAAGGTTAAGGAAGAGAAACCTTGAGTCTGACTGCCTGATTTGGTAATTCTGGCCCTTCTTAGAAATCGCTGTATGTTCATGGGCAAATGACTTGCTGCTACAGGTTCTTCAATTTTAAATTGTCCCCATCTTAGAGGATTGTTACAAAAATTAACCTGCCTGGGTTCATACTTAGAAAGCGCATACAATGATGCCTGACGCATCAACAGTGTTATCTAAGCAGTGTGTTAGGCTGGCATCTATAAAGAAGCAAAACCAGGAATGCGTGTGTGTGTGTGTGTGTGTGTGTGCGCGCGCACGCATGTGTGTAAAGAGGTTTATATCAAGAAATGTCTTATGCTGGTATAACTTGAAAACGAAACAAAAATTCACTGCCACTAAATTGATGCCCACTCATGGCAACCCTTATTGGTCAGGGTAGGGCTACCCCTGGGAGTTTTGGAGACACTACTGTTTACAGGAGAGATAGCTTCCTCTTTTCTCTTGAGGAGCTGCTCGTAGTTTTGACCTACTGACCTTGTGGGTTGCAGCCCCGTGTATAACCACTACATCATCAGGGCTCCTCAGAAGTGGAGAAATTCAGTCTCGTTCAAGTCAATGGGCAGATGCAAATAAAAGGCTTCTCCTGACTCCTATAGGTGAAGGAGCTGATGAATCACAAGCAGGAAGAGGAAGCAGGAATACCACCGGCTGGTGGATGCCAAGTTGAATAGATCCAAGATGAATCAAATGAGTCTAAGATTGGCATTCCACTGATGGCTCCCAGGATGGTTAAGTCATAGGTCCATGAGTCAGGAGGTCTTACTTTAAGCTGGAGGCAAGTGAACTGGTTCAAATGCTGGATTCAAATCAAGCAGGAGAGGCCTGCTAGCATCCACACACTGTCAATCTATGCTAAGAGTAGTCCACAGCCTGGATGGAACTGCCATCAATATTATCCAGGTTGCGATCAGCACGGACCCATGTATGCCAGGACACCGGAAGTCAGCTATTGGGCCAACTGAGTGGAAGATCTGTGTTTGTACCCAACAGACTGCTCAAATTTTAGAGCAGTGCATGCAAGTAAAATTTTGCTGAAGATATCCAACAACATTTGTAGGAGTATATTGACTGGGAGTTGCCATAGCTTCAAGCAGGATTCAAAAGAGGATATGGAGTAAGAGATACATTTCTGAGGTCAAACGGATCTTGCCTAAAAGCAGAGACTACCGGAAAGATGTTTAGTTGTGTTTTATTCTGCAAAGGCATTTCACTGTGTTGATCACAACAAGCTGTGGATAACCTTGAGAAGAATAGAAATTCCAGAATATGTCATTGGCCTCAAGTAGAGCCTATAACAAGAATCAAGAGTCAGTTGTGAGGAAAGATTAAGGGAATACTGCATAGTTTTCCATCAGGAAGGTGTGTGACCAGGTCGTATAATTTCACCATGCTCTTTCAGTCTATATGCTGAGAAAATCATCAGAGAAGCTGGTTATATAAAGAAAATATGGTGTAATGATGAGGGGAAGGCTTAATAATCTGTGACATGCATCTGACACAACCTTCCTTGCTGAAAGTGAGAAGGACTTGAAGCACTTGCAAATGAAGATCAAAGATTTCAGCTTTCAGTGTCGATAACAAGGAAGATCAAAATCCTCACCACTGGGCCAATAGTGAATATGATGGTAGAGAAATGGTTGAAGTCAAGTTGGTAAGGGTTTTTCTCGTGCTTGAATCCACAACCGTGGACCATGGAGTTAGCACTTAAGAGATCAAAAGATGAGTTTCCTCAGGTAAACCTGCTGTCCTAGGACTCTCTAGGACATCGATGTTACTTTGAGGACAATATACACCTGACCCAAGCCATTGTTTTCCCAGTTGCCTCATAAGCACGTGAAAGTTAGATGTTGAACAAGAAAGACTCCAGAAGAATCCATGCGCTTAGACTATGACGCTGGAGAGGAATCCTGAAAGTACCATGGATGCTGAAAGAAACAATGTCTCTCTTTTGGAAGAAGTATAGCTAGAAGGGTCCTTGGAGGCAAGGAATGGAAAGACTTGGCAAGACTTGTTCTCAGGTACTTTGTGTAGACCCTGAAAAAGGACATCATGCCTGGTCAAGATGCAGGGCCGCCAAAAAGAGGATGAGCCCCAACAAGATGGATGGACCCAGTGGCTGCAAAAATGAGCTCAAACATTAGAACAATTGTGCCCATGGGGCGGGACAGGCCGTGTTTCTTTCCGTTGTACGTGGTTGTTTTGAGTCCGAACTGACTCAATGACAAAAACAATTTTACTCTATCTCATGTTCTCCAGGTCCATTTATGTGAAGAAGTGTTTTGCAGATTCATCATTGTGCTTTCATGTGTGATAGTCCATTGTATATCATTGTTTATTTGTTCATATATTCAGACAATTTGTTTGCTTTCTGCTACTATGAGTCATACTGCAATGCACAGGAGTATGCATGTATCTGTCGTAGCTCTTGTATTTCTCTAAGCTAACTAGCTACTAGTGGGATCTCTAGGGCACTTGGTGTTGAGGTTGCCAAATTTTGAAAGCACTGCCACATCATTTTCCGTAGTGATGGTAAGATTTTACAATGCCACCAAACTTCTAGACAAGGTGTCTGTTTTCCTTATTTTCTGCCCTACTGGGCATATTGCTGGAGATAACATCTCATTGTTGCTTTTTAATTTTCTAATTTTAAAATTTTCAGTGTTTTTTAAAGGTGGTTTTTCTATGCACATTGTACACATCATTATTTTATTTGACTTTCAATTATCCTCTTTCTAATCCCTGAAGGCATGGTGGGTCATGTGTTGGGTTGGTCATCGTGTACTGTCAGCAGTTTGAAATCACCAACTGCCCTCCATGGGTGAAATATGCAGCTGTCTAGTCTCTTAAGAGTTACAGTTTCAACATCCACAGGGACAGTTTTATCCTATCCTATCAGGTCACTGTAGATTGGCACCAACTCGATGGCAGTAAGTTTGTGAATGGCTAATCTGGTATGTCTTCATTGGGGAAGTGTCTTCTGTCCATTTTTAAAATGTGTTTGCCTTCTTGTGGCTAAAGTGTTGAAGTTCTTCATAAATTGTACACATGAATCCCTTATCAGATGTGTCATTGCCACATATTTTCCCACTCTGTGAATTCCTTTTACTCTTATGATCTTTTGATGCTCATATGTGTTTATGGTCTATGGACTCTCATTGTATCAATACCCTGCTGATTTGATTATCAGTGGCTGTACCATAGGTTTTGAGGAATTGTTTGTTTTCTTGATGCATTAGTACCTTAGCAATATGACTCAACAATTTGCCTCAAATTCTTACTTGTATTTTAAAGAAATTAAGAAAAGGAACATAGTCTTTTAATAATAAACAACAATTGTCATTGAGTTGATTCTAAATCATAACAATCCTAGTAGGGTTTTTTGAGCCACAAATTCCATGGGAACTCACAGAGTTCTTTCTTTCTCCCATGGACTTTGTAATTTGCACCCCAATGACTAACTCAAATCCACTAGGACTCCTGATAATCTTTTATGTTATTATTGTTGTTAGACTCCAAGTCAGTTTTGACTCCTACCAGTCCTGTGTACAATAGAGCAATCCAGTCCTGTACCATCCTCACAATTGTTAGGTGTTTTCCCCCTCTGGACTTGAACTCCTGGTTTACCTTCTGTTTATATATTTATAATCTCACAGGAGCAGTTCTACCCTGACTCATAGGGTTGCTTTAAGTTGGTAGTGAGAAAGGAGGATTTATCATTTATTTTGAGAAGTTTGAATGATTTGAGAGCAGATGTATTTGCATCCACCTTGTCGATATTTGCTGAACTTTTCAAATACTTAATTGTTGCTTTCATCATTACTAGGGAATCTCCCTGACTTTATAGAGATTAGGACTATGTTAGGTTTGCTTTTAATGTGTGGTTGCAGATAAATTAAGATCTTGGGATACAATCTTTGAGTTTAATTAAAAAGCTTGAGGTGTTCACGGTTGTTGTTCTCGTCATCATGTTCCATTGTATCTGTTCTGATTCACAGCAACTTTCTGCACAACTCAGAACAATGCTTGGTCTTGTGCCATCTTCACAATCATTCCTGTGGCGGAGCCCATTTGCCTAGCAACCATGTCAATACACCAAGCATTATGTCCTTTACTGAGGACTGGTCCCTCCTGATAACCATATACTAAGTGCTTGAGATAGAATCTCACCACCATTCTCATTTCTGAGATTCACATTAGGAGTACTTCCTTTAGAAAAAGCCATTGTCATAGAGTGAATTCAAACTCATAGACTTGTAGAATTGAGTGGGTTTCCAAAGCGTACCACTTTATGAAGGAATCTAAAACTTTATCATTCTTCTGTAGAGCAGCTGGTGAATTTGAACTGCTGGCTTTGGAGTGAGCAGTCCAACATATATCTGTTGGCACAACTAGGGCTCCTTATCATTCTTTTGAAGCCTCTCTAAATAGCAAGATTTGATCACTAATTCTGCCACTGGAGAATTGGCTACTTGCTTAAAACTTTGTTCAGTTTTTTAGCATAATAGTTGTTGCTTTCCACTGAATTCCTTAGACTGGTGCTTTGCACATTCACAGCTTATTAACTGTCATTATAAGGTGGGTCTGCATGCCAAATTTGATCTTCCCTTTTCTTTCTGTCACTTCCTTTTTTGCATTCCCCTCTTTAATTTCTAGATAGTCTAATAGCTCCACTGTCAAGCCCTGTGGCTTCATGATGGCTTTTCACTTAAGCTATATTACCACATGGGCTCTACAAATGGAGATATGCCCTCAAGAGAAACATCAATCAAACAATGCATCTCACTTGCTTCCCTGCTTTCAAAGGTCAAATTTCTTCAGTTTTTGTCTACTGCAGGTTGCAGTACAGGCCCTCCATACAGTGTATGTGTGTGTGTATGTGTGTGTAGAATTTATTGTTGTTGGTAGTAGTTAAGCTATAAGCTTATAAACTTATCCTACTTTAAGCTTATATAAGCTTATCCACCATTAACTGAATGATAACTTTATCAGGCAGCACTGACTGGTCATTAAAAGGGAAAAAGCATTAAAAAGGAAAATATGGTAATTGTATCTGAATCTAAATTGTAGAGAGGATTTCCATGGTGAAAGAGTCACAGGCATGTTTCTCAGTAGAAGGCAAGGATGGAATAGTGAATTTGCAAAAGATAGTAGATAATTAATCGATGAAAATAGTAGTGAGGAGATTAAATTGAGCACAACTTTGAAATATGCAGAATAAAAGAGCAAAGTTCAAGAGAACGATTTGGAAGATGGACATGAACAGAGAGAGGGCTCTTTTTTGAGAGCAACATAATATTATGAACATTCAAGTGTGTGCATGAAGACTGTATTGGTTTAAAATGAATGCATAAACATTCTATGCATTGAATGTATGCATTCAGTTTGAATATAAGTATGGCTAATGAGATACATAGTGTGAAGGAAGGAATTGAGGTAGGAGGAGCCATTATCAGAAGAGTCCAGCTTCTGACACATACATCACACGTTCAATAGGCAGTGATAATTATTATTTATTATAATAAGAATATAGAGATCATGAGAGAGAAATAATAAGAGTCAGAAACATTTCACATCAGGGTAACATGCTCATCTCCATCCTGCTTGGTGGTCCACGTGGAGAGAGAGTGGGGGAAAGGGATTACATGATGAGGGAGAGGGACCTGAGAGTGTCCAGCGCTGAGGGGCAGGAGAGAGAGGGGGGGGAGAGGAGAGAGAACCTCTGTCCTATGCCCTATCCTTATATACCCTCTGGAGCCATGCCTGGCTCCCAACTACAGGCAGGGGCATGTGTCACAGGAAGGGGTTGTGCCATATGCACACGTTATAAGAAAGGGAAGTATCAGGGTCCCATGTGACAAGACCAGACCCCAGACTCCTGGATGTGGCTAAACCCTAGAGATCATTAACAACAGCATGTGAATCTGCCCACAGGCTTCAAGGAAAGGGCACCATCATCCTAACTGCAGGAGAGTTAGTCCTTTTGTGAGACACAAAGGCTTCAGATAACTGGGAGCTTCAGAGAGAACAGCTAACTTAACTTCCTTACCAAACACTGGTAAATAGTTCGCTTAATATTTTGGAGCATATAATTGTGGAAAAGTCCTGTCTTCATCCCACAAGCCATGAATGACTCTAGAGCTAAAGCTGTTAGTGGCCAGCCTCTGGCATATCATTTAGCAAAATTAAGTATATTGGAGTTCGGGTGGTGTAGTGGTTACCTGTTAGGGTTGCCAACCCCAAGGTCAGGAACATAGTCAGCCTTTCCAACAGAGAAAAGCAGGGCTTTCTACTTCCATAAAGAGTTATAGTCTTAAACTCATAGGGAAAGTTCTACCCTGTCCTATAGGGTCATTATGAGTTAGATTTGACTCAATGGCAGTGAGTTGAGTGTTTGGTTTGGAGAAAGAATAAGACAAAGGATAATAATGGAACATATGAGCATATTGAACGCAGGAGTTTTGTAGAACATCTAAATTGAAGTTCTGATAGTTCAGGAGAAGGGTCTATATTAAGATACCATTTAGGAGTTAATGATGTAAAGGAATTAATGGTGTAAAACTTATAAATCAGCCTATGAGGGTGAATGGGAAAGAAGCATAGGATTTGAAAAATGTTAATATTTATGAGTTGAGTGAATGAAGAGGAACACTTTCCTCACAACAGAAGGCACACAGCAAATGAGGAAAGAGTGTCCAGAAAGAACATAATCAATAGAGATCAGATATCATGAAGACTAGAATGTGTCCATTACATGTGGACACATTAGAGGTCAATAGTGATCTTGGTGAGGGTTCTTTAAAGAGGAGGTAAAGGACAGAAATCAATCTAGAATAGGTGAGAATGATGAGGAAAAGAAGGAAATGGGGACAACTAGTGTGGCTCTCTCTGAAAGAGATTGAAAGCTGGGGTTGATGGTTAGAGAGAGAATGGGGGTGTCTCAATGAGAAATTTCCAGATGGAGCAGTTCCTGCTCAAGACAAACCCCCTAGAGTTTAGCCAGAAAAGATGGTGGTTAGAGGGGTGGGAGGAGACTATTAAGAGGAAAACAAATGAAGTATGAAACCATCAAATATGAGGTGGACTAATTCCTGCAGATGTTCAAGTCATCAGGAGAGAGGGAATAAGGATGGTCCAGAAGCTTCCATAAAGGAAGGCAAAGTCACAGGGCCTAAAGCACAAAGAGGGAAGGAGAGGGTGACATCCCCAGTACAAACAGATTAAAAGTAAGAGCTAACAATTACTCTTGTAAAAGAGTCATGATCTAGAAACTCTCGTGAGTATGTTAAGAACACAGACACACTCCTTCCTAACCCTAAGTAAGGCTCAGGTGGTGTGAGAGAATGAGCATTCTGAACTTGGGAGGTCCCCAAGGGACTGGAGTCCTTTAGGGAAGTGATGCGATTTCCTTTGCTCAGGCTAGAAGCATTGTTTCAGGGGCGAGGTGGGAGATGGGTGATGAAGAGTGCTGATCTGATCAGGGAGATGCTCCAGCTGGTCTGGAAAGGGGAAGGGGAGTCGAATGTGAAGACATGGAGGAGATGAGAATAAAGAAGAGGAAATGATCTGGTAGGGGCTTTACCCTGAGTATTGATTAAAGAAAGTGGGGGTACAAGTCTTCATAGGTTGAGTTCTGGAGTTCTCTAGAGAGTGGTGTTCACACAGTGGTCTTGCCAAGTTCAGTTTCCCTAGAAAAGGAGGCTGTTATTTGACAAGGCCAGGTAATTATTTCTCCCTCGTTGCCAGAGAAGGGAGCTGCTTATTAAGCTAAAATCTTGTTGGCCACAATGTGAGGGTGTGAGCAGAAGGGGATGGGATTGTTGGCGCAGTCTTGCATAAGGGTAGGCCTAGGGAGCTCAAATGAGCACTCTGCCTTGACCAAAGGTTCTCATGTCGAGCTATTGTTCAGCGTGAACCAGAGACTATTATTGTCATGTGTAGGCAGGAATACAATTTCTATGATTGCCAAGTCCTTTATGTGAATTCATCAAGTCAAAGGGTTGGGATGCGATCCGGATGACCATTGATCCATGGCCATATATTTCAGTGCTTCAAAATTGGTGACTAAGTCATTGTCTCTCCAGACTGACTGAAGAAATAGTATCAAATCAACTACATTTAATGGCCAAATTACTAATGTGTTTCTTACTGTGAAATCTGGGGGGTTAGTTAAATAGGAAAAGAATTATAGTCCAACCTTTTAACGCTGAGACTTCTCCCCCTTTATATCATTTCTCTGTGTTATAAATGCTGTCATGACAACTTACCTGCTTGAAGCAATACCAGCACCTACTTTTTATTTAAAGGCAGTCTGTATCTTGAAGGTAAGCATCTTCACCTATATAATTTATTTAGGGTGTAAAGTAGTGCCATTTCTCTGCTGTTCATTTGTCATTTACTTGTGCACAGCAGGCAAATGGCCCAGGTGAATTATGAGCAGATATTATTCATACGCGGACTCCTCTGCAGTGCTTAGTGATTTGCTCTTCAGACCTAATAGCTGCTATTTTGGTCTCAATTAGCAGGATTTTTTTTCTTCCACCACCAACTCCTGAACTTCCTAATTACATCACAGAGGTTTGCTGTACACCTACAATTAGTAGGATGTCTCTATTCTAGTCGTTACCTTTACATGGAAGAAAATTTACTCATTGCATGTGTTTGAACCTGATTTTTATATGCTTAATCTTTATTACAGCTTTCTCTCTCCTATAAAAGTCTGGGCGATAAAGCATAAGCCATGGTCATAGTCTTCTGTATGATCTTTAGAAGCTGTGTTCATTCTAGTAAATTGAGGCACTGGTCACAAAGAACTGTGTCTGGTGGTTTGAAAGAGCTGACTTTGCTTCCTCTACAAATTACTGTAAAATGGCACATGTTCCCCCTCCCCCCCGACTTCCTGGGACTAAATTTGTCCTTTTTTCACCTGGCAGTTTGTACAAAATGTTTTGGCAATTAAGATTTTATTTCAGATGGTCAAGTTGATAAGAGGCAACTCTTCCATCCTTTTAATACTGTGCCCCTTCTTTAAAGTTTCATTCTTTTTAAATATTGATCTTAACAAACTACACGAGTGCATGCATTTTTTAATCCTTTGCAAACATTATTTTGTTTATTCTTAATTCCCTCACGTGCAGCAAAAGTAGGTGATTTCTAAATAATTGAAGATGAGATGGAACATCAATTTGTTTTTCTTTATCTAATTTGTTTCAAGGAATGGTCACAGAGTCACTCACTCATTCATTTCAAAATATAGTGTTTTCTTTATCATGGTATTTTAAAATCATTTTTCCCTCCATTACACTTAAACTCTGCTGAGCTCTAAACAGAGTCTTTCAGAAAAGAAAACAGTTGGTACAAGAAAGTTCATTTTAGAGTTCCCTCAAATGGTCATTTTCAGCTATCAAGTGGTTCTCAAAATGCAGAAGCCTTTCACCCAATGAGTCCTTTCTTTGGAGAACAATTGAGGATTTCTGCCTTAAACCCGAGTTGTGCATTTCCTCAAATAGATCTCACTGTTTCTACTTCAAAACAAATGTTTCATCTCTTTGGGATGATTCAAATGCCTTGCTGCCTAAGAGTAGAGAAGATGGGATATTTTTTCTCGTCCCCATTTCTCCAATCCCCAAAGCAGTCACTTCAGACTCGCTCTGTGAATTATTATACATTGCAGGAGCTATTTTCAAACAATTGAGTTTCTTTTACCAAAATATGAGAATTGTATTTAGAATTATGTAAGTAATTATTTAGAATACTGGGGGAACTTAAGAAGACTTAATATGACCTTTGAACAATGCCCTTAGTAAACAGCTCTAAGAGTACTACTTTTGGGGTGTGAAAAAGGAAGGGGAGGGCTTTTTGATGTCTGCCAGAAAGGTTTCCACAACCTCCTCCAATTGTCTTTCAAGCTGACAAATGATCCTGGGGGGTTCACTCACTACTCAACTTTCCAAGTAAATTATGCCAAGAAGACTATATATAAAGATGATAAAACATAGTCCAGCATTCATGAGACCTAGCACAAAGCCAAGCTTGGTCCTCACCCTGGAATGAGCACATCCTTCAGATCTTCATCCTTGCCCTGAGTAAAACCCAGAAATCTGCCTCTAATTTGTAATTGTGGTCAATATATGTACAATGAAATATTTGTCACTTTAGCCTTTTTTTCACCTAGACAACTCAGTTCTGGGTGTTCTCTGGCATCACTCTAATCAGAAGTTGAGAAGTATTGACTCCTCGTGTCTCATTTCCTCACTAGTATCCAAGTACCACTAATAAATTCTGATCTTGATACAACTGCGTATCCTTTATCATTCCTAGAAGTGGGGTCATACCTTTGTCCTGTGTGACTGACTTATTTCACTCAGTATAATGCTTTTGAAGTTCCTCTAAATTGTTGCATCAGGACCTCATTTTGCTCATTTCCTCACTAGTATCCAAGTACCACTAATAAATTCTGATCTTGATACAACTGCGTATCCTTTATCATTCCTAGAAGTGGGGTCATACCTTTGTCCTGTGTGACTGACTTATTTCACTCAGTATAATGCTTTTGAAGTTCCTCTAAATTGTTGCATCAGGACCTCATTTTGCTTTGCTATTGTCATTAGGTGACATCAAGTTGATTGTAGCTCAGAGTTCAACATAATGAAATGCTGTCTGGTCTTAACTCAACCTCACTATCTTTTCTGTGCCTGAGTCCATTGTCATAACCACTGTGTTAATCCAGCTTCTTGAGGGGCTCTCTATTTTCAGTGATCCTCTACTCTCCCTAACGTGATGTAGGGACTGGTCCTTCCTGCTAACATGCCCAAAGTATATGAGCCAAAGTCTCCCTACCCTTGCTTTATATGGGCATTCTGTCTATACTTTGTTTTCAAGACAAATTGGTTCATTTTTCTGTCACTTCATCCAATATCACTTGCCAGCACCATAATATAAATGCATGAATTCCCCTTATTCATTATCCAGCTTTCATGTATCTGAGGCAATTGGAAATAGCATGGCTTGAGTCAGATGTGTCTTAGTCCACAAAATGACATTGGCTTCTCAACACATGAATGGGGTATTTTGTAACAGATTTGTCCCTTGCAATATGTCATTGGGTTTCTTGACTATTCCTTTCATGAGCATTGATTGTGGATCCAAGTGCATTGAATCTTTTCTCTGTTTATTATAATGTTGCTCATTGGTCTGATTGCTAGGGCTTCTATTTTTTGTTAAAGTGTAACCCACGCTGAGGCTGTAGTCCTTGCTCCTCAGGGATAAGTGTTTTGAATACTCCTCAGTTTCAGCAAGCAAGACTTTATCATGTGCATATCAAAAGTTATCAATGAGTCTTCCTCTAATCCCAATGTCTTACTCTTCTTCAGACAGTACAATGAATGAATGGTAGGACGTTCTGACCACCAGCAACCCACACCCATCCTAATCCCTTCTGTTAGTATCATACAGATTTTGTATCCCTGACAATGACTCATAATACCAACTTTTACCACTCTTAAAAATTAGTAATACTCCTACTTCCACCACTGGAGAGCAGTGATGCCCGAAAAAAAAAAGAAAAAAATTAGTAATAATTCCTTATTGTCATTAAATATGTAACAGATTTTTTTTAATGAAGTGGAATGCATACACTTCAAGAATTTAATATAACTGAGCTGAAATGAACTGGCCATTTGAAATCTGAAAAACATTCATCTTTATGACTAATTATCTATTGTATGCATATGCTACATTTTACTTGTCCATTCATCTGCTGGTACTCATCTAGACTGTTTGTGCCGGCCTTTCTGTTTTTTGTTTTTGTTTTTTTTTAACAAACTCCCCTGTAAATCTTATGTAGGTAGTCCAAGAGCAACATTTTAGGAAATTGAAAAAAAAAAGTGCAGTTATTGACCCAATACCCCATGTCCACATTTGTATGGTAGGTTGGGAAAGTAGCTAGCTGATCTAGATGTGCAGGTGTCATCACGAAATTAAGCTGGACTATGATTTTTACTTCATTAGTATCCTATTCAAATTTACCAAGCCAGTTCTAGTTGCTGGGATAATGAATTAACACAAGGTATCAACATTGTCCGAGTTGAACAGGAAGCCAAACATGGCTTTCATCGCCATCTTTTTCGTGGACACTATAAAGAAAAATTCCCCAAGAGAGCCATGGCTTATTTGAAGTGTTCCTCTTCTCAGGGTCTGGCAAGTTTTGCCTGGGTCACAAATAAGGGTTTTGCTTTCTGAGGTGTGACACTAGCCCTTCAATTTCTATAAATATGTATATTTTGTCTGTTGGGGTCAAGTTAGCCCAGCAATTAATTATTGGAGCTAAAGTATGGCCTTTTCCTTATGTTCCTGGCCATAGTCTTCCCTGCTCCCCTCCTCATTGTTGATGAAGAACCTTGATGATCTTATGGTACAGATGGTTCACAGCTGAGGAAGACAACCCCAGGTGAAAGTTCATTCATATGCATTGACCTTTCTAAAGGCCAAACCCCCAGATACACTGCGTGATTCACCAAGTTCAAGCAGGAAGAGACTGGGTATGCTAATGGAGTCTTGTGTGTATCAGCGCCCCTGTTGAAAGGCCTTGGTAACTTCAGTGGTAAAGTGTTGGAAAGGGATCCGACACATCTCCACAGTTCACTGAGCTTTTGACTTTCTCTCCATTATCCAACACTGTGACTCCATCCTGCTGTCCATGATCTCACACTTCAAGATAAAACTCGAAGAAATGATGGGTTTCTATAGCCATTCCACCCAAACAGTGCTCTTGTCTAATAATGAGCACTGGGGATTCTTAAAGCTAGTGACTCTCAAAACTCACTGCCATCAAGTCGGTTCTGACTCATTGTGACCTTATAGAATAGAGTAAAACTGCTCTTGTGGGTTTTCCAAGACTTTAGCTCTTTGAAGGGGTAGACAGCCTCATCTTTCTCCTGTGTAGTGGCTGGTGGTTCGAATGTGCCGATCTTATGATTAGGAGCCCAATATGTAACCACTTCTCCTAGAGCTCACTCATCCTGCTAAATCCCTGCCCAAAGTACATGTTTTGCAACACCTTAAACATGGGGCCATACAGCATTCATCTCGGCCAAGGTAAACATCTAGCAATGGTGGATGCTTTATTTCTGCTTATTTTTTAAAAGACTTTTAAAACTACTACACTGATAACTATATGACCATGTGTTCCTGCCATTAAAAAAAAAACAAAACCTTAGAGCAGAGTTCTCTCAAAGAAGCAAACACAATGCAGAAGGCAAAAATAAATGTATTTCAATTTACACATAGGAATTTAGATTTACTGTGAGAGTGCAATGAAAGAATTTCAGGCAAGAAAAGCCACAACACTTGGAAGCCAAGCTGTTGTATTTGTTGTTTATCTTCCAGAGCCTTGGGTACACTTCAGATTGTAGTCTCTGAGCCTCATACCACTAACATTGTTGTCAGGGTAGGGCTCAACCCACTGGAAATACTCACAAAGGGTTTGTGTGTTTCCAATGGCAATGTGAACCTAAGATTAGGGAGAGGAAGAAGGCCATAAGGTAGTGCTGCCTCAGGCACCCCATCTCTCTGTTCTTTCTGCCAGCCTTCATTGGTAGATTGGCAGTCCCTCAGCTCTCCTGAGGGCCTCGTAATGCTTTCCCTAATCTTCCTTTTACTATTATGTAATGAAGAGGCCAAGAACCATAAATGCTCCCATTTTGTAGCTGCTGGGCACCAATCTTGGTAATAGAGAGGAGCCTCATCATCATTTGAAGAGGGTCTGTGAAATACGGAAGGAAAAGATGGGACATTACATGCTGCCCTGTGTAACAAAAGACGAAAGCAATAAATGATAGCTTGAGACGAGTTTTCCTCAACTTACCCTTCTCAGCCCCCCAATTCTTGATATTTCTGCCCATTTTTCTTCAATTCAGTACACCATCCTGCACCTGACTTTTTCTTAGAGCTCATGGTTAGAGTCCCAAACCTAAACCACTCCTGACAAGTTGATTCTGACTCTTGATGAGCCAGGTGTGCAGAGTAGAACTGCTTACAGATTTCAAGATTGTAACCTTTTGTAAATTGTATCTTCAGATTCCCATTAAGGGTTCACAGAATATGCATAGTGCTTCCCTGTATAGTCATTACACCTTTACTTATGGCCATATATGTTATTAAAGCCAAATACCATTGCATCAGTTCCAATACATAGCATCTCTATATAGATTTCTGAGGCTGTGGATCTTTATGGAATCAGAGAAGTTCAATTTTCTCCCAAGGAGGGGTTGGCGGGTTTTAGCTGCCCACCTTGTATTTAGCAATCCAATACTTATCCAGTGGTATCAACAAACACAAACTGCTTACAGGTAGAAGTAATAATGAAAATGAGGGCCATTTTTGTGGACCTAAAAAAGACAAATCATAGACACAACTTAAGTTTCTGGGTGCAAGTGCTGCGACAGGTTTTCACCCATTGGCACCTTCATTTTATAATATGTCAAAAACAAGATTACCAGGCAGGGAAGACAAGGTGGCTACATCCTGACCCAAATAAGCCACCAGGACTGCCATTTATGCCTTTTCCCCTGCAGGCAGTTTTGCAAACCAGCTGCCCAGCATTTTGCCTCTGCTTCCTTGGCCCTTCTTTCTTACTTGAAAGAGGACAAGCTCCCCAGCACTCATTTCCCCGCAGCCTTGGTTAACGTTTTTCTGAACTGTGCCAGAGCATCTGATACTTGGCAGAGTCGAGGTGGCCAGGCACTTCAGCATCCTTGGGTTGGGGCCATATCAAACAGGATCATAAAACTAGCAATTAGGTAACTTTCACATGCTTGGATTATCCATTTGAAAGGAATTCTCCTGTTTTCATGGGTTGGCCTCTTGGAAAAGAATCTAATAAAGTTGATCTTGAAGTTGGATTTCCTCTGTTGCTCCGCAATGTCTCTCAAAGAAGGGTCAGCTGCTCTCCTTCTTCAAACAGACCCAAGATTCCCTCCTAAAATCCCCACCTGGAGAGAGAAAAGTTCTGGGATCTAACATTTCAGAAAACCTAGTCCTTAGGAGATCCTTGGCACACCCAGTTTCTGCCTACACTTCCAGGATGAGCCAGCATTGGTGGTAGCTCTTGTGAGAAATCTCTGAGCAGCATCACAAGAATCATTGATGTCACAAGTGTTGCTCTCATGCCAGTTAAACACACTCACCAGGAAAGGGTAGATTTGAGTGGCTTCATCGATTCATGTTAGCAAATAGCCAGTGTGCCCCGGCATTTGTGGCATGGGCAAGGAAAGCTTGGTGGTGGGTGTTTATTTGGGTTTTGTTTTTTGGGTTTTTTTTTTTTCATCACTTGATTTTGTTTATGTAGCTCTTCATCACCACTCAGGGCCTCACATCTCAGCAAGACTTTTCTCATAGGACACTTTGCCTGCAATTTGGGTTTCCTGCTTCTAGGTGGCAGCAGAATTGTCTCCATATTAAAGAAGAGCTTCAGTAGACTGATACCAATGAGAGTTGTGTAACTAACTCTTAGATGAGTCCTTGGAAAGTCATTCTCATGATTTGATGGGCTGAGCACTTTAAGAAGAATCTAGACAGCTTTTCAGGGACTGGGATTCACTTCGGTTGCTCTGCAATATCTCACAGAGGGGTGACTGGGTTTCTTAGAGGATGAAAAAAAATTTCAAAAGGTTTGGGGGAAATTCCATTACTTGTTCATTCAATTTTTCTTTGATTTAAAAAAAAATCCCATGGTATTTATGTAAGCTCCTAAGCTCAATTTTCTTATTCTTTTTTTTAAGTCATTTTATTGAGGGCTCTAATAACTCTCCTAACATTTCATATATCAATTGTATCAAGCATATTTATACATATGGTGCCATCATTTCCAAAACATTTTTACTTGAACCCTCCCTATAAGCTTTTCAAAAAATCATTTTTACTGGGAGCTTATACAACTCCTATCATGATCAATACATACATCAATTGTATGCAGACAACATTTGCACACTTGTTGTCATCATCATTCTCGAAACATCCTCCTACCTAGGTCTCCGAGACCAGCTCCGTATATTTCTCCTCCCTCCCCACTCTCCTCCCTCATGAATGCTTAATAATTTATAAATTGCAATTATTTTGTCATCATACACTGTCCAATGTGTCATTTCACCCACTTCCCCATTGTCCATACCCCAGAGAGGAGGTCATATGTAGATCCCTACAGTAGGTTTCCCCTTTCTGCTCCACCTTCCCTCCACCATCCTGGTATCACTATTCTCACCCCAGATCCTGAAAGGATCATCTGTCCTGCATTACCCCTATTTCTGGCTCCAGTGTACATTCCCTGCGCTAGCAGGATTTGCAAGATAGAATTGGGATCATGATAGTGGGTGGGAGGGAGCATTTTAAGAATTAGAGAGAAGTTGTATATTTCATTGTTGCTTCACTGTACCTTGACTGGCTCATCTCCTCCCTGCAACCTCTCTGTAAGGGGCTGTTGCTTTACCTATTGATGGACTTTGGGTTCCCTAGCTGTAGTCCCCCCCCCCAATTTATAATGATATAATCTTTAGTTCTTTGATGTCTGATACCTGATGCCTCGACACCTTATCGCATAGGCTTGTGTGCTTCTCCTATGTGAATGGAAGATGAATGCTTGTTTACTTTCAAGCCTTTAAGACCCCAGATGCTATATCTTTTGATAGCTGGGCACCATCAGCTTACTTCGCCACATTTGCTTATGCACCCATTTGTCAACAGGGAGCATATCACAAAGGTAGGCATGCAATATGAGTTTTAGTTTTTGAAGTCTGATTACTGATTGCTTTGACACCTCGTGATCACACAAACTGGAGTGCTTCATCCACGTGGGCTTTATTGCTTCTGAGCTATGTGGTTGCTTGTTTACTTTCCAGGCTTTAAGACTCCAGGCACTACATCTTTTGATAGCTGGACACCATGAGCTTTCTTCACCACTTTTACTTAGGCACACATTTGTCTTCAGTGATGGTGTCAGGAAAGTGAGCACCATGGGATGCCAATTTATTAGAACAAAGTGTTCTTGCACTGAGGAAGTACCTGAGTGGAGGTCCAATGCCCATCTGCTGTCTTAATACTAACCCTATAAGTGTATGCACATAGTTCTATTTCCCCATCAACATATATAAATATATTCACCTATGTACATGCCTGTATTTAGTTCTCTACAAGTGCCTTTTACACCCCAGTACTTTCCTCTATTTCCTTTTACTTTCCTTTTGTCCCACTATCATGCTCAGCCTCCATTGGGGTTTCTCTCTGTTGCATTATTCTTGCTCAATCCCTATCGGGCCTCTCACACCCACCTTGTCATTGATTTTTAATCACTTGTTGTTCCCTTATCCCTGGATTGGGCAACACTCTTTTCCCCCTCCTCCCCACTTCCCATGTCTCCTTAAACCATCAGTCCCATTATGTTCTCCTCCAGATTGTTCATCCAGCCTCTTATGTAGATAAACCTGCAAGATAACAATATGTGCTAGGAAAAAAAAAACAGGCATCCTAACATGAAACAACCAAAGAAAATAAAACAATGATAACAAAAAATGTCCAAAAAATGTATATATAAATAAATAAAAATAATAAAATAAAAACCTGTAAATAGTTCAAAGTCTGTTCACTGACCTTCAGGAGTGCTCCCTGGTCGAGTATGATGGGGTACCGCACCCTGGTCCTAACGTATATTGTTGGCACTCCCTCAGGAACACTATGCTCTATTGCACAGCCTTAGTGTTTTGCCATGGTGTGGTTGGGTCAGACAGGGTACAATCCTAACTCAGTTTCTCCATTGTTGCCCTCATTGGGCCTTGTGTCAGCAAGGGAGGCCTTGATTCATAGCGGGGCCGGCCATACGGTCCTCTCTGTGCATTGGCTGTTCTAAGTGGGAATATCATCTTCAAGGCTTGGTGGGCCAGGATGCACTCCACTCTCTCTTTCTCCCTTTTCATTTGTTCTAGAGTGCTCTGATCAGACAAGTCTTACGCCCCAAGATGCAGCGTCAGTGCAAACTTCCCTGGGGAGAGAGTCAGCTGTCCACATAGTTGGGATTGGGGTTGGGCCCTTAGACCCCTCCACTGGTTCCCTGCTCCATGCTGTCACTATGCATTCACATCCTGGATCACCAGGTATAAGTTTGCTCCCTCTTTCCCTTTGGAGAGAAAAACAGTATGTTCCCCTTGCGTGGGTTAGTGCCCCAATCCCTCTCTACACATCACCATCTCCCCTCACCAACTACTGTTGGTTACCATATATAGCCCTGTATTTGGTCTGACCCCTGCCATACTACCTGGGCCTCCCCCCAGAAATTTTGTGACCAGTCACTTTATTCACTATGCCCCTTTTATTATTCTTAACAGAATTAGTACCTTTCCATAAGTTAGGATATAGCGCACTTCCTTTCCTTCTCTTCTTCCTAGCTTTTCCCCCTTTCCTTCCATTCTTTCTTCTTTCCCTACCCGGACATATTCCAACTCTCCTTCAGAGACACCCCTTCTTGTCTTGGAGGGCAAGCCTTCAGATTTACAGAAACCACAATTGCTTGTGCCCGGCTGTGAGTTCTTCTGCTTAGTCAATCTCCTTGCTGGCGGGAGGAGTATTTCTCCACCGCCATCAGTCTTCTCTGGGAGCTTACTCATCCGAGAATGAAGACCAGCCTATAGTCTGTCTGGAGGCTCAGAGCATTACATTTCTGAAGTTGATTTCTAAGGCAACAAAGGGAGTCTTTTGTACATCATCCGTTTCAAAGACTACGAAATCTTCCCTCACCTCACACAAAGAATGCTTCCCACCTGTCCAATGAAACTCTATCGGCTTACATGTGGCAGTGGCCTTTGCAGTGGCCTTTGCTGGCAATATCAGAACAAAATCTACAGGTCATTCTGTGAATCGTTTGTAGAGATAGTCTCCGTCGAGTCCCTTTAGAGCAAAATACGTAAATTTTTAATTTCAAGCAAGGTTTAGAGTGTTTTAATTTTGTTCCATGGTATTATCTCTTCACACTCAAAAACATCATTTCTCCCCTTAAAACCTGGACTTGTTTCCTCTGCCTGCATGCCCATATTCACATTTCAGTGTTTGCCCCAGAGTTGAATTGTCTTTTGGAAGAAAAAAGTTTACAGGCTGAGTTGGTCTCGGTTTTCAAAACTGCTGCCACCTGCCAGAAATCTTTAGCCCCAGCAGTCCTGTGAGCTTCAGACCATGGTCTTTATATTCCCTGTGGCTATTCTAAAGCACAAAACCTTCTGAGAGGAGCTGCTTATCTTCAACTTCATATTAAAATACAAGAGATGGAAGGAAGGTCACCTAGTGAAATTGGGACTGTGCAACCTTGGCATAAGAATGAGAGCCCTCTTTTCAGTCAGATTAGTGCAGTCTATGGGTTTTGGAGTCAAAATTATTGGATTTAACCCTTAGTATTTTAATCTTCCTCCCAGTAATGTGATTATGGAAAAGCGATCCCATATTTCTGATTCTGTTTTCTTGTCCATAAATGGGCCACAATAGCATAACTAATAAAGCTGAGATATGGATTAAATGAGGTTATATAGCATTTATAGCAGTGCTGGGTATAATTATATAGATAAGTGCATGTCTATTTTAAAAGTTGGAAAATGTGAATTTGGCTTCTGTTTTTCTCTATTGGCCCATCCAAGTTTTACTTATTCCTTTGTTTTCTCAGTTGACTCAGGTCTAAACTGATTGTAAAACCATCGTCTACCTCAACACAAATTAGGAGGCTGAGCAAGAACCTCCCCTAAGTTGATTATCTATTATGCAGTTTTCTTCATTGTAAACCATCAACCACTGTCCAAATATGACAAAAGCAGCATCAAAAAATATTTAACTTCAGTCTCAAATAGAATGGAGTTGAAATTGGAAGGGGAGTGTGTGTGCAGCTTGTGGTGGTAGTCCAAACACAATAACAAATAATTATGTGCTATCAATAATAGATTAGCATTCTCTAGGCAAGCTCATGTCTGCTGTAGCTGGATGAGATAATGTCTGCAAAGTGCTTACAACTCCTTAAATACAATCTACATGTGCCAGTTTTAGGTAGCCTATTGCAAGCCACTGGAAAAAACAGGCTCATGGAGCAATCTACTAATCCCAATGGGTCTGTTTCTTTTGGAACTTTTTCTAAAAGGGAGAATGGTTTGCTGCCTAGGAACATGTGAAAAGTCTTCACGTCCATGGTTTTTCAGTAGGACCACATTGGTCCTTGGTAATGAGCTGACCTCAGTGCTGCAGGAGACAGTGTGGTGAAATAGAATGAGCACAAGGTGGGTAGAAACCAGCCCGAGTAGACGTGAGCCATATACCAGTAGACATAGTGCCCCTGGAGACGTAAGCATCTTTGTTCTGCACATGTGACATCACCATGACAGCAAACAGCAGCCATATTTATTTCCGGATTTGATATAAATTAAACAGCACACATGGAGCAGCAAGAGGGGGTTCTTGTGATACCACCCTCAATAAAATCCAGATGTTTCAAGGTTTCTCCTTAGATAGACATTTTTGCTGTTGAGAACTGTTCAAGTGGCCTAGCTTTGTCTTCTGAGTTTTGCCACCATCTTATCAATCTTCTATTTTGATGATCCCATTGTCATCCTGTTGTCTATAGAGGCTACTCTCTGTCCCTAAAGCTGTGGTCTTTTCTAATTAAAACTCTCCCCTTGATGTATTATCATCCAAGGCAATCAGGCTAATACTCCCAAAAGGATTTTGTTCAACACTAAAGGCTCACACGTGAAAACTAAAAATGGGTGGCCCAAGGCATTCTACTAGACTAGCCTAACGTTTCTGATTCTTACACCATGGATGTGCTCGCTCCCCTTGTCCCTGTAGGCTTAGAAGCCCAATTAAAGGGATGACCTGCCTATGTTCCTTATTTTTAGGCTCTGGGTTTGCCTCCGACTTGGCTATATGGACTGTCCATAATCCAAATACAAGAACATGAAAATCATTTCTCCCCACTACCCTCATAATGCTTCCTCAGTTAATCAGAGCCACTCCCTTTCCTCATTAGAAATTACCTAACCTTGCAGCCTACCCATAGTATCAGGGCTGAACCCATCAGTATTAAAATGGTATAAGAACCAAAGTTTTAGAAAGAGGAGCTTACACCAAGGGCTCAAGTGGAAAATGTTTTGGAAATGATGATGGCAACCTATGTACACATCTGCTTGATACAATCAATGTGTGGAATGTCATAAGAGCCCCAGTACAATGCTTATTGTTTTGTTTTGTTTGAAAAATGAAAACCATTGCCCATCAAGTTGAACTTGACTCATAGTGAGTGACCCTATGGAACAGAGTAGGGTTGTCCTCTCAGGTTCCATGATGTAAGCCTTTATGGAAGCAGTCTGCCATGTATGTCTGCCCCCACAGAGCATCTGGTGGGCACAGACCAAGTACCTTTAGGTTAGTGGCTAAGTCTTTAACCATGGGGTCACCAGGGCTCTTGATATTGGAATATAATACAGCATGTATGGAACTGCCTAGGAGTGGAATGGAACTGGAAGTGCAGATGAGGAAATTGAAGTTATACATTACTTTCCCTTGCCTTTGTTCACTCTCTCTACCCATTCATGATACCCCTCTATAAACCTTATCTTTTCCAAGTTCAGGAAATGGGGTGAAAAAAGCAAAGAACAAGAATATAAGTTCTGTTGTCCCCTTCCTTTAAAAAGTTTCTTCTAATGGATGTTTCTTTTTTTTTTTTTTTTGGGGGGGGGGGGAGGTGAGCATCACTGCCCTGGTGGGATAACGGATGTTTCTAAAAAGGAAAGAAAATCCATAGGACCCAGGTCCCCAGATTCCCCACCCCTCTGTATTAGATTTAATGAGCCCCAGAATAATGAGAAAGAAGCTGTGTGAATTTATGAAAGGTGCACAGACCTTTCAGTTTACTCTTTGCTCCATAAGCAGCAACAAAATGAACCTAAAGCTCAGAGTGGCCCAGTGTGCTCCAGAGTGGAATGGTGCTCCGTGAGGCTTTCTTGACTCTATTCTTCATGAAAGCAGAAGGTCAGGAGTTCCTTCCACGTCACAGCTGATTCGAGCTGAACTGCCAACTTCCAAGTTAGGAGCTGTTAGCAATTCACTTACACCACCCATGGAGTCACTGTGCACATAATTGTTCTTGTTTGGTGTCCAGATGTCAATACTCAAGTCACTGCCATCCCATATGATGGGGTAGACCAGCCCCTTACTGTTTGCTCAGCTCTGACCCTTAAGCAAGCAGAGCTCAGGGTCTTTCTCCAACAGAGCCCATGAGGGGAGTTCATACTGGTGACCTTTTAATTGGCAGCCAGACAAATGCTTAACCACTGTACCACTAGGGCTGCTTAGTTTCTACATAAAAGCCAAATACACAGTGTGCTAGTCTGCGAAAACTAGGTAAGAAAATCCACAGAAACTTTTATGTATAAGAGAGAGAGTTTTTTTGTTTTGTTTTGTTTTGTTTTGGGGAGGGGGGGGGCGCATCACTGCCTCTGGTGGTCATGGGCGCCACCCAGTGCTCCTCCTGAAAACCGCCGCTGGATTTGAACCGCCAAGCCCACGGGCTGCAGTCCCACACTCAGCCACGTAGGCCACTGGGGCTCAGCCTAAGAGAGAGAGTTTTATAGAGAGCATAAGTGTACATTAAGAAGCATCCCAACCCAGTGCTAAGTCCCTAAGCCCAGCATTAGCCCATGTGTCTGACACGGATCTACAAAGTCCTCCTCTATCTCACAAATCACATGCCATGATGCTGACTGCAGGAGGAAAGCTGAATCAGTAAGTGTGTCAGCGTCTCAGCGTTGGCAGGGGTCTCCATGCAGCTGCTCCAGCTCCCAGGGCTGCATCAGAGTAGGTCCATGTGGTTTCTCCTCAGGGATGTCTCTCAGGAAGTGAGCCTTACCAGCTGAAGCAGGAAACTGGCTAAGGCAGCTGCACCCTGGCCCAACCATCACAAAACAAGAGACCCGAGAACTGGAAAGGTGAGGCTTGCAGAGCCATTTATCCCTCCTCCCTTCAATTAATCCCACGTGTGTGTATCAGCCAGGTTGGCACAATACACCTTAACTATCTCACACTGCCACCAGGTTGATTTTGACTCCTAGTTACCCTATGTAGGGGTTCAGAGGCTTTAAGGAGTAGAAAGCCTCATATTTCTTTGAGAGCGTAGGTGATAGGTTTGAACTGCCAGCCTTATCATTAGCAGTCCCACGTATAACTCATGGCAGTCTTTTACAGAAGGAGGCTAAATGAATATCTAGTTCATGGGTTTCCAAGATCCCTGGCATCTCAAGGTTTTCTGTAGGACACATGGAGATGTAAAACTTCTCTAAGCAAAGGACAGGGCTGGAAAGAGGAATGAGGTGCCCTGTCAGAACAGATGTCAACAGAGCCCTCTCTGCGTGCCCAGAATCCTTAAGCATAAGCCCCCATGGCTGCCAGGCAGCCTGACTGAGGCACAGGCTCTGTTGCTGAGAGACAATGATCTGGACTCCTGGGAGACACTCACGGCTGTGGACAAATTAACTGATGGACGAGTGGACTTTGCTCATTCTTAGGGAGCCTGGAGTATAATTAAGGATGGCAGCTGGTGTCGCAAGTCAGGTGACTCTCTGCTCTGTGAGCCACTCGTGTCAAGTTGCCAGGTGCCTTTTGTTCCCTCCCTTACCACGACCCCCACATCGTTCTGTGTGCTTTTGGTAAAGCTTCATTGTAGCCCTGGATGGACAGAGCTCTGGCCAGGACTGCAGGTCAGAGGTGGAAAAAGGAAATGGCCAGGAAAGGGTCTTAACTGCTGGCAGACTCAGTGCTCCTGTTAGGAATGTTTTCTTCCCCTGTACACTAGCTCCCTCTTTAAGTTTATCTATTCATACTTCTGAGGAGTCCTGGCGGGGAAGTGCTCCAATCTGCATGGTCGGCAGTTCAAAACCAGCAGCGGCTCCTCGGGAGAAAGGCCAACCAGACACACCAGGAGGAAAGAAAGTGCCTTAACCTCACACTGTCTCATCAGAGCAGCACCACCGGCACTGGACGACGAGAAAGTTTGGGTCTGAAAGAGAATGGATAGATGGAAGAGGGGTATTCTAAAAGTGTCCATGAAGCTCAAAGCCCTCAGTGGGTGCCCTAGGAAGGAGCCTGTACTGTACCAATGATAATGTTTGCAGATATTCTTGAAGTGAAAATTTCCAGATCTTACTCCTCAGCAGTAAGTGAACTGGAGCGAGGAGAAGATTCAATCCCGGCTTTGGGTTTCCCCTGGGGCCCCAGGTGATGCATACGATTTGCTCTCAGGCACTCACGAAAAGATTGGCACTTCAGATCCTCCCAGCCGTGCACTGGAAGAAAGGCCTGGCAATCAGCTTCTGAAAAGAATATAGCTACGAAAGCTCTAGCGTCCCATTCAACTTGGTAACTGATGGGACCAGCAGGAGTTGGAATTGATTCAACAGCAGACATGTTAGGGTTTGATTTGGCTTTGAGTGTGGATCCACACTAGACTAGATATGGAGGTGGGGGGGGGAGAATATCTCTCTAAGATCCTCTGAGACTTCATATTTGAGGAGACTGGGTTGGAAGATATCATTTCATGGCATACAAAAATAGCTTTATCATATTAATATGTGCTACTTATAATGAGGCTTTTCATGAGTGCTCTAAAAACACAACCTCAAAGTGAAACTAGGCCTGATGTCATCAGCTGCTGCCTGCTCGGGTCCCAGTCAAATGAGTTAACTACCTGTAGCAGGAGCAGGCTTGGAAAACAAAGCCAGAAACGTGCAAACTGTAGGCTGGCTGTACTCCTCCTCTGTTACAGTCTCTCCTTGTTTTCATAAAGAGCACTGGGCTCGGGCCTGGAACGCCAGCCTCCTAGGCAGAGAAGACTCTTAGGATTCCTGATCACTGACATTGAATAGAAAAATATCCTTTAGGAAAAAGATACTTGGTCCCATAGTATAGAAGCACTTCTATTAGTCAGTCACCTTTGGGATACGTTGACTCATTTTGGCCAGAGGATTTTCACTGGGTGATTTTTAAAGTTAAATTACCAGGCCTTTCCTCCTAGCTCATCATATTTTTTTCACTGCTCCACTGACACCCGCTCAGCATCTCAGCAGCACACGTGTATGGGACTTAATCACTGGCTGGGGACTGAGCCCAGAGAATTGCCTGGTAGGCAAGAATTCTACCACTCACCCACCAAGGCCTCTGTTCCCAGAGGTGAAGAATGCACATAAACACTTGGAGGTTAAAGGAAACTTGAAGCTCACCAGTCCCTTTATCTTTATTTTTATTGCCAACATGCTGGTACCTGAGAGGTTGCCTGTGTCCTAGAAACAAGACTGGGCTTCTGTGCAGTTAGAGCATCATGGATACAGGCCTACCTGTCTCAGAGTGCCGGGCAGAGCTTTTGGGGACGCCTGGCACTCACTCATCATTCTCATTCTCAAGGTGTCTATATTCTGGCAAAATCATGTAGGGCACACAGCCTAGCATGCAAGGTGATTACAAACTGCCTCCCCAAGGACCATGGTGTATCGTGACACTGGACTCTAAGTGCCTGAAGAGCAATGGTCATATTTTGTGTTCTTCTGTGTCTTGCTCAGGACCACGCAGGGTGTTTTACGCACATGTGCTCCAAAAATACTCGGTGGTGGATAAAGACTCCATTGGCGAAACAAAAATTTTAAATCTTTTCATCTGTGACATCACAGTCCAGGGTCTTCTGCATCGATTTTGAAGCCAGAGCATCGGGTTGAAATTCTGACTCAAATGGGTATAAGGCCTTAGGCGACCTAACTTTTCTCTACATCTTAATTTCCCTGTGTGCTGCTGTTAGTTGTCTCTTGGTGGGAATAACAACTTTGTGTGTGCAGAATAGAACTCCTCCACAGGTTTTCCAAGGTAGGACTTTTAGGAAGCAGATCCCTCAGGTAAGCACTGCTGAGTAGGTTTGAACTACCAACCTGTTGACTACTAGTTGAGCACTAACCAGCTTACTTTAAAAACAAACACACACACACAAAAGAAAGCACTCACTGTCATGGGCTCCATTCTGACTTACAGCCACCCTACAGGACAGTATAGGACTGCCCCTGTAGAGGAGATGAGCCAGTCAAGGTACAGTGTAGTAACAAGGAAATATGCAACTTTCCTCTAGTTCTCGAATGCTTCCTGCCACCCCACTATCATGATTCCAATCCTACCTTACAAATTCAACTAGACCAGGGGATGTACACTGGAGCCAGACACATGGGGAATTTAGGACAGATGATCCCTTTAGGACCAGTGGTGGGAGTAGTGCTACCCTGAGGGTGGAGGGAGGGTGGAATAGAAAGAGGGACCCAATTTTAGGGATCTACCTATAACCTCTTCTCTAGGGTACAGACAACAGGGAAGTGAGTGAAGGGACACATTGGACAGTGTAAGATATGAAAAAGTAATAACAATTTGTAAATTATTAAGAGTTCATGGGAGAGAAGTGGGTGGGGAGGGAGGGGAAATATGGGGAGCTGGTACTGAGGGCCTAAGTGGAGGGAGGATATTTTGAGAGTGATGATGGCAACAAATGTGCAAATGTGGCCTGCATACAACTAATGTATGTATGGATCCTGATGGGAGTTGTATGAGCCCCCAATAAAATGATGTATTTTTTTAAAAGGGAGGGGGAAAGAGGAGCTTATACCAAGGACTCAAGTAGAAAATACTTGGAAAGGAAGATGGCAACATGTGTACAAACATGCTTGATACAAATGATGTATGGAATGTTCTAAGAGCCCCCAATAAAATAATTGAAAACAAAACAAGAACTGCCCCTGTGTTCTCCAAGACCCTAACTCTTTACTGCAGTAGAAAACCCCATCTTTTTCTCCAACGAGTGGCTGGCCTTGCCGTGATCAGCCACCCATGCAACCACTCATTCCCCAGGGCTCCGAACCATTGTACCTGGGGACTCTTAACTATGAAATGTGATGATGATAAACCTTTGAGGCGCTCTGCATAGAATATCCTCAAAGGGTTAGGTCATATAAGGTTGTTGAAAGGATTCCATGATGTTAGACAAGCTCAACACAGCAGTGCCTGCCATAGAGAAAGTACATCATGAACTTGATCTAGTACAGGAGCCGATATAAAGTGACCCTGGTTGAGCTGCTAATGGCAAGTTCAACAGTTGGGAACCTCCGGCTAGCTCCTCAGAAGAACGATGAGGCTTTCTAGGCACATAAAAGTAGCCTCATAAGCTCACAGGGTTAGTTCTCCCCTATCCTGTACGGTGGCTTTGAGCCAGCATCGATTCAATGGCAGTGAGCTTGGTTTGGGGATGCTATGGGTTTAGATATTGTGTTCTGTTAAGTGCAAAGCTGGAGTTTCAAGTCGACCAGCAGCTCTGAAAGAGAAAAACAGGCAGTTTTAACACCCCCGAGGTCCCTCTTCATTGGAACTAACTCGATGGCATTTGAGTGGGAGGGCGGACAGTCAGTATACAGAGAAAACTGTCTACAACGATTGTTGAGAGCTGTTCCAGACCAGGCATGGGGCTCATATTGAATGAGCACATCCTAAGTAAAAAAGAGCCCAGGATGGACCTAAAAAAATGAACTTACCCCAGTGGCCCGGTTTTCTACCAAACAATGGACATCCGGCAAAAACTGATCTTTGAAATTGGGGTTTTCTTCTTCCCGTGTTTTAGAGTCCCTCTTGAAACTTGCCCTGACCTGGAAAATAGAAGTGCATTTTTCACAGTCCTGCTCTTCCCTCTGTCATTGTGATGTTTCTGTTCTTTACCTGTGAGATGTTTGCTTGCTTGACTGATACCTGACCGATGGGAGGCGGGATCCTGATTCTGGTTTTCTCTCCACAGTACGTTCCTCCAGATCTCTGCGTCTGCAGCTTTGTGCTGGGACAGTCCCTCTCTGTCAGAGCCCTGCAGGAGATGCTGGCCAACACGGGGGAAAATGGCGGGGAAGGGGTGAGTACCACAACCCCAAAGCATGCTTTCGGTTTTATTCTTCAGCTTTGAAAGTGGGCAACCTTAGGACCCTTGAAGTAAATTCTTTACACTAAATACTTCTCCCTGAGTTTAGATTCCTCTGTATTCAGAACTCCTCACCATTCTGCCTTTGGACTGACAATCTTCCATCAGAATATAGGAGAGACCACCAGGAATGGAGGGAGAGTGATCAAACTTTGAAGTTGAAGGTGTCTGTTTGGCAGACTTTCCTTTGTAGGGAAATTCTGGACAGAAATGTTGTGACTGTTGCCATGGACACACTGCGCTCCCAGAGCTTTGGCGTGTCTTTCCTACCGAAGGGAGAAGTTATGCTCAGATCTCCACAGTATCGCTCAGAAACAGAGCTGTCTGTAATGTCTGTTGTCTGTAAGATCCCCAGAACGTCTCCCAAGCAAGACTTGGGCCAGAGACACTTTAGAACCATCTAGGACACTTCCCTTCACCTAATGACCCACATGGATTTATGATCAAATACTTTAGTTCAACTATCTGAATATTTCCAGTCCAGCCACGTCTCCCCATTCCTCAGATACCTCATGAATTCACTCTCCTCTGCCTTGGGAATCACTGTGTCTGTGTTGCTTTCTCTCTAAACTAATCCACCTGTCATTTTTCCCCCACTCAAAAGTAAGATTTTTTCCCCTAAGATACAGATCTAGTCATCACACTTCCCTGTTTTAAAATTCCTTATGTTTTTCCATTCCAATGTTTTTCCATTGCCATGGGATAAACTCTAGATTCCTTAACATGGCAGAATGCCCTGTGGGCTTAGGTCCTTGTTCACCTCTCAGCACGTTGCCCAGCACTTGGAGTGCCAACCACATTGAGTTCCGTTCACTTTCTGCAATGTGCCACTTTTTGCCGCTGATCCTATGTGTCTGCTATTCCCTCCACTCGACGCACACAGTTTTCCTCCTCTTCCTCTCTTTTCCCTTCTTACCCTTTAAGGACCCAGTTCCAGCAAAGACTTCTCAAGCAAAGATCTTTTGAGAAGCCTTTGCTGGCACTACAAGTCTAGGGTGGGTGTCCTTTTGAGTACTTTGCCTATCAGTCTTCTTATTACTGTACCATAACTGCAAGAAAAAACTTCTGCCTTTCATATTGGAGGCTAAGCTACAGATGGGTAAGAACTTTGCAATACTAAACACAGATTATTTTTACTTGCCTTGAGTGAACTCAGACCATAGAGAAATAGCTCTCTTGTGGTTGCAAAGGCAATGACCTTAGATTCATGAGCGCTAATGTTTACATTTAGAACATCTCCCATCTCTGAATATGATCTCAAATACTCAAGTGAGTCCTCTCAGCTTTTGTAAAATTAATGTCTTTAATTTGATCCATCCTGAGGTCCCTGAACACCAAGAGCTTGTGATTCTTCACTACTTGGGTTTAAAACAATATGCTTTGTCAACCACCAGAAAATAGCTTTGTTTTGTTCCTTAGAGCAGTAACTTAAATGAAACTTTTTGTCTCATTGTTTGTATAGCTAAGTCTGTGTTTGGGGAATCCATATATTGACGTCACCACCTCATTCTTTCCTCCATTGATACACCCTTGGGATACTTGTGTTCAGTGGAAATTTGTGTGTGTTTGTTTGTTTTTTGGCAAGTGCTTTAACAAAAGTAGTGACTTCATATATCTTTTAATTCCTTTTCCCTGAATTATTTACTTGTTCCAGTTGTCTTATTAAATTTACGGATTTTCTTTTTTTCCCATTGATTTTATTGGGGGCTCTCACAGCTCTTATAGCAGTCAATACATCATTTGTATCAAACATATTTGTACACATGCTGCCATCTTCATTTCCAAATACTTCCTACTGAACCCTTGGTATAGGCTCAGGGACCTTTTTAAAAATAAATCATTATTGGGAGCTCATACAACTCCCATCACAATCCATACATACATCAATTTTATGCAGACCACGTTTGCACACCTGTTGCCCTCATCACTCTCAAAACATCCTCCCTCCACTTACCCCAGCACCACATATTTCTCCTCCCTCTCCACCCCCCTCCCCCATGAACCCATAATAATTTACAAATTGTTAATACTTTTTCAGATATCTTAAAGAATTCATTTTCCAAATAGAAGGAGAAAATCAATTAAACAAAATGGCACCCTTTGTTGTGGAACACATGAAGAAGTCTTAGCTGATCTACTGGCCACCCAGAGCAGAAATGTGCTCCCTATGTACATTTTAAGAGCCATCTTTCATTTCTAATACTTTAAAGGCAATACATGACATTTCCTCATGGGTTCCACTCCTTTTTAAAGACTGGAGGAAAGAGAAATGATTCATGACAGTTTTTATCATGAAATATCCCAGTGGGCAACAATAGTAATTACCGTGTTGGGTCAGCCATTGAATCTTCCCATGTGGCAGAATGCCTTTCTGTTCTTTCACCAAAATGATTTCCCACATGGCCACGTCATTACTGGTATTCCTACGAGTCCTTAGGTACCTTAAAGCTAGAGAGAAGGGACTTGAAAAGAGATAGCAGAGGGCATTCCTTCTATTGACTTCACAAGAAAGGGGGATTCTTAGGGAAGTTGCCACACACCAGGATCTGAAAACTTTCAGGGGACGGGCACTGGTCTACAGAAAGACTTCTCAGCTAGCAGCCAAGTCTCACTCTGGTCGTCTGCCTCTCAGCCACATGTCCCTTAGCCTCTGCCTCCATGAACCAGCCCAGAAGACGGCCTGCAGCTCGGCTTCTGAATCTCAGCATTGCTCCTCCACCTCTGCTCTTCACCGGGCTCCTTTGCTCTGTCCTGGGGCTTCCACCACTTCAGATGGAGATTTCGAAGGTGTTCCTCTGGGCGTTCCTTTTTTTTTTCCCCAATTATTTTATTGGGGGCTCTTACAGCTCATATAACATTCAATACATCATGTGTTTTGTTGTTTGTTTGGTTGGTTTTTTTGAAAAGAGGTTATCTTTATTTTTTCATACTAGAAGTGTGTTTTTCAAATGAAATGTGGCCACACAGAATTTTTAGAAAACCAGGTGACCGAAACTCAAGTTGTCCCTCTCAAAACAGTATAAAACCTAAGTGAAAAAGTCCACTTTGTTCACTTTAGACTTGCATGTTGGCAGCACAGAGACACCGGCCACCTTAAACACCATTTACGGGAGTCAGAAGCCTACAGCTCACAGACTGAATTTGGCTTATGAACTATTTTTTTTAGGGCCCCAAGCTAAGAATGATGTTTATCTTTTTCAAATGGGTTGTTCAAAACAAAACACCTCACAAAACAAAACAGAGCAAAACCAAAACAATATTTATGATCTGGCTTTGTACTGAGTGTCTGCAGATCCTTGGTTTATGCCAATGTTACATAGAAATTAGGCAGTGCAACTATTTAAGTCCCAGATAATAATGTTCATTAAAAATAATGAACATTATTATCAATGCATCATTTGTATCAAGCATATTTGTACACATGTTGCCATCTTCATTTCCAAATATTTTCTACTTGAGCCCTTGGTATAAGTTCCCCCTCCTTTTTAAAATAAATCATCTTATTGGGGGCTCATACAACTCCCATCACAGTTCAGACATACGTCAATTGTATGCTGGCCACATTTGCACACTTGTTGCCATCATCACTCTCAAAACATCCTCCCTCCACTTAGGCCCCCAGTACCAGCTCCCCATATTTCCCCTCCCCCATGGACCCTTAATAATTTACAAATTGTTATTACTTTATCATGCACTGTCAAATGTATCCCTTCACTCACTTCTCTGTTGTCTGTACCCCAGAGGGGAGGTTATAGGTAGATTCCTGAAATTGGTTCCCTCTTTTCTACTCCACCCTCCCTCCGCCCTCCTGGTATCACCACTCTCACCACTGGTCCTGAAGGGATCATCTATCCTAAATTCCCCATGTTTCCAACTCTAGTGTACATCCCCTGGTCTAACTGGTTTTGTCAGGTAGAATTGGGCTCTTGATAGTGGGTGAGAGGAACCATTTGAGAAGTAGAGGAACGTTGCATATTTCATTTACTGCACTGCACCTTAAGTGCCTCATCTCCTCCCTGCAACCCCTCTGCAAGGGGATGTCGCTTCACCTTTTGATGGGCGTTGGGTCCCCAATCTGTACTCCCCCTCATTCAAGCATCAAAGAACTAAAATTATGTCGTCATAAAGGAGGGGAAGTACAGATTGGGGACTGGGCTTTCCTTTTTAATGACTACTGTTCGTTGGCGGTTCCACTAACGACATCACCTGGGCTCCAGTCACCGCAACCCTTTTAGGATTCTCTCACACTTCTGTCTGCGTTCCCCATCTTCAGGCTGAGAGAGACTATTTTTTGCATCCCCTCTGGAATCTGATTCTTTTGCTTTTCTGAAGTGATCGCTGCTCACATTTACTTTTGGTACTTAATTTGATTTTGGATGACAATAGTCAGCAGGGATGAAAAAGAAGACGAGAAATAAGGAAGCGAGTTAACCTGACAGGTCGTAATGATTCTCTGGGGAGCCTGCGAATGTTTGCGTGGGCTAATGCTCCTTGCGTGGCCATTCTTTTCTGTTTGGAAATAGACATCCACGGCATTTAAATGGATGTGATGTTCACTGATGATCCTGACCGCCACCAAAAGGGGTGCTTGAAAGGGTGTGATTTTCTCTTCGAGTCATCTATTCGTCCTTGCGTGACATAGCTGCTTGCTGCTGACCAACAACCAGACATGTTAAAGACAGGATGTCTGTACATCGTTTGTTCATTCATATGATTGGGGTGCCTTTTTGCAAGGATGGACAACTCCATAGTGGCCTTTTTCTCATGAGTGCTTTGACTATTGAATTGTACTTAGTTACAGCCAGTAGCAGTGGAGGGGGCAGGGGGTGGGGGTGGGCAGCAGCGCGTCATACCAATGAGGAAGACCAGGGGCAGTACTTGTTCTGCTTGCCTCTTCCAGTCTACTCTACCTGAGCAGGGCTCTAATCCTGTCTGGTACTCTTCGGAGGAAAATCACCGTGAAATAGACACTTGCTCCTGTGGCCAATCAAGGGACCGGAGTTCAAAGTGAGAGCCCCACATGGGAATAGGAACACAGATTTGCATTTTTGACTGATTCTTTCCAAGATTCTACTGGTGGAGGAACAAGCAGCCAGCATCAGCAGAACAGGAGGACTCACTAGAGAGAGGTGTCACCACCTCCCTCCCAGCCTCCAATGCCCACCATCCTAAAGAGATGGTCTTCAATGTCGATGACGCAGGATCTGTGCCGAGACAAGATCAGGCTTGGGAGGCAGACAGATGTCTTTTCAGGGCAGGTGACGGTGCTCACCAGCTGCTTGACCTCTAGGGAACACTCCTTCTCCTTTCTCTCCCTATCACCTACCTCCTAGGAGTTTGGGGGAAATTCAGTGAGCCAAGTGCCTAGTCGGTGCCAGTGAGTGTGGAAATGAGGATGGGTTCCCGTCCTCGTCTCTGATCTACTCCCTCCTGTCAGATCCTGAGACACGTTCACAGTGCCTCAGGGGAAGGAGGGACTCATGCTGTATGGCCTGAACAGCTTGACTTCCGACGGGTTTTGAAGTAGCTGGACATACAGGGCCTTGACAAACATAGTTCCCAACTGCATGCCTTTCACAAGGACAGGTCTTCCCCTGAAGTTGACATAATCACTGCCAGATTTCTACAACTAAAGAGATGAAATATACATGGACAATGAACTTAATGTATGGTTGCCATGCTAGCATGACACATCCCATCATGCCTGCTTAGGCAGAATTTGACCAAGAAACCTGCCAAGGGGTTTACAGATTGCTCAATGTGAGCCTGGTACCTTTGAATTCTAGCTCCTGTTGACCCCGTTCATACTTGACTTTGGATGTTAAAGAATCAGGTATACTGGGGCTGAGCCCTGTGGCATAGTGATATAGTGGTATAGTGGTGGTGCTTGGAACTGCAGCGGTTGGTGGTTCAAATCCAGCAGCAGCTCTCCAGGAGCAAGACTGGGCCTCCTACTCTCACCAGAGGGCAGTGATGCTCCCCCCCCCCTCAAAAAAAAAAAAAAGAAAAAAAGAATCAGGTATACACATTCCAAGTTGATCAGGAGATAGGACCTGGAAAATAGTATTTCTGTTCAGCACTTGGATCTTGGATCTCCTCAGGGAGAGGTGCTTAAATTCCCTCTGTTCCTCATGTGATAACCTAGTTAACCCCTGAAGATGCATCTTTTCACTTGCTCTTATCTTCAGAGTAAGAAGTCCACACACACACACACACATCACAATTGCCAGAGGATTGTCCCTGTGGGAAAGGGCACCTTAGTCAGGGGTTCCCCTTCCTGAGGGCCAGAAGCTGCCTCTAAGCATCACAGACCTGGAAAATGGCTAACAAAAAGTGTATTTTTCCTTGTAAATGTTATATATGTGTGTGTATGTATAGAGAGAGATTATATAGATGATAGATGATATAGATAGATTGATAGATAGATATATAGATTAGAGATAGATTAGAGAGAGATAACTTGCAGCCAAATGAGGACATTTACCCATCTTATAAAGCCACAGAAGGTAATCATATGATTAAAGTCTCATCCATTCACCTCTACTCTGACACTGTCAAGGGATGCTCACATCAAAACAGCCGCTGATGAGGGAGGAAGAAGCCTCTCCTTTGCAGTCTGAATGTGGCCGTGTCCAGTTATGGAGCCGACTGGGGGCCCTTTGCTGGGATGGAGGCGTCTGGAGATGCCTCGCCTCTTTCTCCCAGGTCTCATAGCTCCCACAGTCGTGTCTTTGTCGCAGAAGAGGAGTCGTGCCAGCTCATGCCTCCTGAGCTGCCGCCCTGCCCCTTCCCTTCATAACTGCCAGGAAGCGCCAGAATGAGCATCTCTTTGGGAGGAAAAGTTTAAAGCACGTCTACACAGTAGGTGATGTAAGCCTTAGAACCTGCCCATTGACAGGAAGGCCCTAAAGCCGGGGCAACCAGGAACACCTTGAGAGCTGCCTTAGGCTTTCCAGTTTAAAAATCCCTTCCTACGGATTGGTAAAAACCACTGCCTTGCATTCTCTTAGTATTTCTCTAATGCTCTCATAGAGAACCTCCCCAACCCAGGGCCTTTCCGGGTCACAATTTTGGCACTGTTACTCATGGCTATCACTTAAGTGAAGGAACTCTGGTGGTGCCATCAGGTGAGCATTGGACCGTGAAACCCAAGGTCCGTAGTGAAAAGCCACCAGCACTCCTTGGGAGGAAGAGGTTTCCACTCCCATACACACTTGCAGTCTTTGACTCCCCTCTGGAGGGTCTCTGAGTGGCCAGTGGACTCAGCGGCCAGGGACCTTCTTTGCTGTCACTCAGCGAAGGCCCCAGGTGGTGCAAACACATGACAGGCTCAGCAGCAGACTGACGGTTTGGAGGTCTGAATTCACCTGGGAAGAAAGATCTCATCATCTCCTAACTAAAAAGAAAAGAAAGAAAAAGGAGTCAGCCATTGAAAACCTGGGAAGCATAGTTCTCTGACGCCTGCAGGCAATCCTGAATCTGGACCCACAGCAACTGGTTGTATCACCCATTTTGTAACAGCAGGATGTTCTGTGCTTGCATTCTTAACTTTTGCTGGAATTAATCCCACTTGCTGTTGAAAGGAGAAAAATTGGCATTCTGATCTGAGATGGTCTGCATGTCTTCCTTAACCTACCGTGAAAATGAGATTTTTGCATTAGCGAAGTGACAACCAAATCTATTTAGTAACACTCTTCCTGGTTGGTTTATGCATCAAAAGTGACCCTTTTACCCTGCTGTGCGTTAAGCAAATGTATTTATCCTACAGATTAACTTATGGGAGGTAACCTCTTTCAATGACAATGCCCAGGGTCGGGATTTTTTTTTTTCATGTCCCAAATTCACCACAACTGAAAATCTGGTTGTAGGCCAAGCTATGGCCACCTCTGGGTTTTGGTTTCCTCGTGACCAAAGGGTGACAAGAAGAAGTGCTTCCCTCTGTTTGGGGTTATTGTAGGGTTCCGGTTAGAATGGAAAGGGGCCCCCACCTCACTTCTCCAGACGTGCAGTCTTAGATCCAGATTGGCCTGACCAGTTTGCGCTGGTCACGACTTTCTGGCAGCAGTAATAAACATACTGCTTCTGCTGCCATGTAAAAGGGGAGGAGAAATGTCCCGGGCTCCATCTGGGACAGCAACTTAAAAGAACTGCAGTATGGACTGCCATTTGTAGATTTTTCTTTTCCTGTGTGTCACATGGTTTCCTTTCAGAAAGGTCTGGTGCATCCTCCACTGTTTGGGGTGTGCTCAGAATCAGAAAAGGTTCTTGGGAGACATTAAGGAATACTCAGAGGGTTCCCCCCCCCCCGCCCCCAGCTATTGTGTTCCATGTTTCACCACAGATAGAGTTGTCCTCCTGCAACTCAGGTCCCGCCCCGCCCCCTTTCCTTGCCTCTCTCAATGCTTTTGCTCCTTGAGGCCATCACTTTAGAAGTATATGCTGATCTAATGTATTTTAATGCATCGTTAATGTGTGTGTAGGTGTTTATGAAAATGTGTGCAAAAAGCTCATTTGTGAAATACATTTTGGAACTGGCCTTGGGTGACATGGTTTCTCGTTAAAATATTTCATTCCATTTCACCTTCCTTGGGGGGGGGGGTGTATGTGTAATTTGATTGATTGACTGATTGATTACAGTATTTTTAAGGCAGGGAAATCCCACATTACCAGCCTTTGGGTGCTGCCCCATTTCCTTGGGCGGGCTCCTTCAGTAAGTGTGATTTTGAGAGGGGCAGCAGCTGACTTGCTCCCTTGCAAGTTTCTTGATGACATCAGCACTGTACTTGAGAGAAAAAAAATATTTAAGATAAACTGTTAGTCTACTGCCAGGGATAACCGCTAGCTAAAGCAGCACATATTCACCAAGAAAGCCCTCCCTGAGAGTCTCATTGGGTTCTCTCTTTCTAAGCAAGTGTCAGTCGCTTCCCCAGATTCGTTGAAAGGTTTCAGGAAGACCTACAAGCACTACACTAGCCATTTGCTTTTTCCTTGTTGTTTTTCTGACTCTGCTAGCTCAAGGACTCCTCCGAGAAGGGTACGTGTTCACTCCTGTCACTTCTCTGTGTGTTTTGCATGGACAAATGACTTCGGCCATATCTGTAGTGAGCTGGGTCTTTGAATTGTCATGATTCAGGGAGATTTTCCATTCTTTGTGCCTCTGCCATTTGGAGAAGAGAAACAGCCCCACTGAGCCCCACCCTTCAGGCCTGTGAAAGGAGAGGAGGCTGCACAGGCCGTGGCCACTTGGCTTGTTAACCCCCTGCTCTGGAGTTTGGAGAACCCTGGCCCGAGGGCTCACTTTGTACCTTCAAGATCCTCAGGGGATAATAATCATCATGTAAGAGTCTCATTTCTCCCATGAATGTGATCTGGCTGGCCTGTGGCCACAGGTTCCAACCCCTCTAGTGATGCCATTATGCAACTTCAGCCCGGCCCTCCCCTGTGGTTGAAGTTCATAATACAAATGAAAAGAGCTAGTTCAATCTGTTTTCTCTCTCTCGGGCCATGTCCCCAAAGATGTCACTGCCCACTTCAGCAAGGGTTACGAATAACCATTCAGGTTAACTAGCTTTTGACATTTCGTTATACACACAGAAGCAGACTTTTCAAGGGAAAGGACTCACTGAATTAATTTGGAAAGCTCTGGGTTCTATCACATCCCTCACTCTCTGGACAGTAGTGATGGGGCTTTAATGGAAGGGTCTTCTTTGCCTCATTTGGAGAGTGGCTCATTTTGAAGGCAGCATGTCACGTTGGACACCAATATGTTGCTTCCCCAATGTAATAACACTTCGCTTTGCTGGTGTTACACAAAGCCAGGAGCTCTTTCCATTCTTGCTGTGGACATTTAGGATGGTTTTATTATAATGGCTCCCATTATTTAGAATGTTTGAGCTTCTTCCTCGTGCCTGGAACTAAAAATAGTTACTTAGGAAAACATTTTCATTGCAAAAATGGCAACATCTTTATTAAAGATTCATTTGAGGGACCAGGGAGATTAAGTTTCCTTCATGTAAGGCCCCGTTAGATGTATTTTTAAGGGGAAGGTATTTTGATGAGCCATTTTGCTGAATTTCTTTAGAAAAGTACATGTTTCCTTGCAGAGGTGGAGGGTCAGAGATGGGGTTGTAATCATGGATGTCAGCTGTCTGTTAGGACTGCAATGTAATCCTAACTTGTAAGGCAGCTGAACTGATGAAAAAATATCTTTGTGTTTAATAACTGGGCTTACCTTTAGAAAATGAAAACCTTTTGGAATTCAAGAGATCCTGGGAGAAGAGAAACCCTACTGTTTATTTATGCCTTTGATTCTGTAATAGCTACTCCAGGTGAAATTTTATCGATGAGGTGAGAATTTAGTCAACTAGTGAAAAACACAAGTGTATTCCCATACTTAGATATTCCGGTAAGGAAAAATTAATCTGGGACCAGAGACGTCCTGATCCCCGTTGGTACCAACGAGGACCTTCTGTTTCCCATTAGCATTTTAGAGGCTTGTGAACTATCTGGTGTTCGAATGAAAGGTCTGGAATAATGAAGTACCCTCAGTGGAGAGGAAGCAGGAATGAGAAGGTTGAGACTAAAGGGGTGAAGGCCGGCAAGGGTAGCCACCTGCAAAGTAAAAAGTGGTGCAGGTGTGCAGGTGTCCTGCCCTGTGCCTTGCCTAGAAGTGTGCTTCCCCTGAGGGAAAAGGTGAGGGAAGGGGGTGAGCCAGGTGAGTGCGCAGATATTATTCTGGGGTAAAGGGAGGAAAGGGCCCAACCAATCAGGGGCTGGGACCTTCTGGCCTCAGTACTGCGCCTTTCTGGATCTTGATCTCCTGATTGCCTGCATCGTGTGGGATTCGAATTAAATTAAGTTCCTAAGCACCCACCCCAGAATCCACTAGCATCTGCCTACAATGGAAGATTCTCAAGCCTGCAGGACATTGAGAGGTAAGACAAGGATGTGAGAACAGTTTTACTGAGCTGACGTACACATCAGAAACCCTGCCTGCTTTTGTTTTGGGAGGTTTTGTTCTCCTTTGTGTTTGTGTTGAGCTGCCGACTGTGAGGCCTGAAGTTCAAAACCACCAGCCTTCTGCAAGAGAAAGACGGGACTTTCTTCTCCTATAAACAGTTACTCTCTCAGATGTCCACAGGGACAGTTCTCCTCAATCCTAGAGGTTTGCTGTGAGTCAGCATGAACTCAGTGGCAGTGGGTGTTAATGAATTGACCTAGTCTTTAAGATTATAGTGATGGTAGCTGTCAGTAGTATATTTTCTTCTCCTTTTCCAGGAGCATGGAAAATGGTCAGCCATGATGCTGATCTAGCTTGAGGTCCATATTCTCTGAAGAACTTTAGTAGACGATGGGTTTGAGTTTGCAAGGCTGTTGCCTGCTCTTCTGTTTTTATTTTACTTTTTTAGTAAAAGTAGTCCAACGCTGGATGTAGTTATTCAATTCACCTCCTTCTCAACAGATCCCTACAGACCTGGCCTCTGTGATGGTGGGGACTGGTAATGTCTGGGTTTATAGGCTCCAGGGGGCCTCCTTGTGCTCTTGTTAAGAAGAGAAGCATGTGTTGGAATCCACACATACTAGGACTCACCTGCTGCCATCTTGTTAATGAAGCCCAGCTGTGGGCCAGGTCACGCAGCCCCTTTCACTGCTGCTTCTCTGCCTTGATAAGCCAGGGGCAGGGGCCAGGATTCCTGGATGCTGTCTCCGTAGGCTGACCTGCAAACCAGTGGGAAATGAGTCAGGCAGCACTAAGGACCCTTTGGAAGAACACTCTTAGGGAATTTGGCTTAAAAGGGTCTTTCCCGTGGCCAACTCCATGACTCTGCTGGGGATTCGGGTCAGAGTTAGAATTCAAAAAGACCATTCCTGAAAATACTCCCTTGTCTTTGAGATTTTAGAAAGGTAAGTTGGACCTTTTTTTTCCCTTTTTATTGTGTACATGCCTTTAGATAAGGAGCCCTGGCCATCCTGTGTACATTGAGCTTCTAACTGTAAGGTCAGCTGTTTGAACCCACCAGCCCTTCAAAGGAAGATGAGGGGGCTTTTTACTCCTGTAAAGATTTATAGCCTGAGACACCTCAAAGGGCAGTTCTGTCATGTCCTATGGGGTTGTCATGAGTCAGAATCGACTAGCTGGCATTTGGTTTGCTTTGGTTTATATCTTTTAGATTGTTTATAGTCCAAAGGCTTGGTTTGGGAGAATTTTTAGAATTAGTAAGAGGATACAAAAGTCTCTGGATTTTATTTTATCAATGAATTCAGATAACTGAACAGTCGTCACAGGAGTACCCTTAGTCAATACAGACCAAGACCTATGGTTCTGCCTCTCTCAAACCTAGCCTCATATGATGAAATAATAATAATCTATAAGTTAACAAAGGTTCATGAGGGAGGGGGAAGCATGGAGGGTGAGGGGGGATGAGGAGCTAATACCAAGGGCTTAAGTAGAAAGCAAATGTTTTGAGAATGATGATGGCAATAAATGTACAAATGTACAGGACATATAATGGATATATGTATGGAAGGTGATAAAAGTTGTATGAACCCCCAATAAAATTATTTAAAACAAAAAACCTAGCCGTTTCCTTGGCTTCAGCAGTCTGAGACATAGCCCCAGAGGATAGGGAGGCATTTTGCCCCGTTGGTCTATGGGACTGATTCCTCGTGACACTTGACCTCCTTCTCCTGGCCCCTTTGATAAAAGGACAGTTGGCAAACCCTGATTTGAGGCTATAGTTTATACAAATGTGGACAATAATGAGCTAGTTGTGTCGTATCTCTAAATAAGATTCTCTCAGCGTTGAAAGGGGTTCGATAACATTTCCATGCCACCATGAATCTAGAGATTTCTAATGATGAGGGGGATGGAGAGTGGTTATTGTTTTAAATGCTAACGTGTCAGAATCTTTTGCTATACTTATAAACAGCATGCTGAACCATGACAGTGTATGCAGTTCTGACCTCCAGCTCTACTCTGGGGCCCCTGTCCCATTCTAAGTGGTGCTAAAGGCTCCTGGGAGGGAAAAAACCTCGAGGCCACAATTTCAACGCAATTGACCTGGGTCACCAGAAGAAGTAACACTTGCTGTTTCCCCGCTTTGGGATTCCTCGCAGGCAGGGGAAAGAACCCAGATCGTCAGATCCGTGATGTGCGAGTGGTATTGACTTCAGTCAAATCAGGTGGGAGGAATAAGAGATTTGCATTATCCCAAGTGCTTGGGCGAACACAACCTTCAGTTAACCTACTTAAAAAGATTCCCAGTTGCTCCTCTGTTCACCTTTCTTCTCCTCAGGCACAAATCCCTGTTGACCTCCTTAAGGTAGCTCTTTCCCGAATGGACCTAACCGGGCTACATACGGCCAGTCAAGGACATTCATCCGCCCACCGGGTGTTTTTGCCTCTTCTCCTTTCTTGCTTTGCAGCTGACTCAGCCCAGACCCACGGTGAATTTGTTCATAGTGGGGGTTTGTTTGTTTGTTTGTTTCTTAACTATAGTTCAGGCCTCCATTGGTCTGAGGACAGTGAACTGATCCCCTGTTTAAAAGGTTTGAGGACCCCTGAGTCCTAAATCAAGATTGCTCGACTTTACTGGCTATTTATTTGCTTTGCAATGCTGATTGGGTTTTTGTGTAATGGGGCTGCATTACCAAGGCAACCAGGAAGGGTCAGATTCATCTTGCCTAATCCCTGGTGCGAATAGTTTTGGTTTCCACTGGGTTCTCACCCCCCTAATTAATTGGGTGCTTGCAGGGATGGAAAACACCCCGCAGTTCGGACAGTCCCTCTCGTCCATGTGGTTGCCTGTCCATAGGACACGTTAACTCAAGAAAAACTACTCCAACTTCATTTTAATTCTTTTAGGTGGCTTTCGTATAGAATTGTTTCTTTCAGATACCTGAAAGAAATAACTTCTTCTCTAGATTTGTTTTTCCACATTTTGTGTGTGTGTGGCTGTGTGTGGGGTGGGGTGTGGTGGTGGTGCAGAAATTTATTTTGCTTTGTGCTTTACTTTCCCCTATGGTAATCTGCTACCACTTTTCATAAAGCACTCCTATTTTAATCTCTCTTGTTAAACCCTGTTTAGAAAACAATCCAGCCAAAACAGTTGCCCTCGTCCTCTCTCTTGATGACATTTCAATTACGATATCTCACAGAATGTCCCCCCAAAATTTCTGCGGCGAGCTTCCATCCAGTGCATTCTGACCCCGTGGCCCTTTGTCAAACAGATTGAAATACTGCCTAGTCCCTTGCCGTGCCCATAATGGTTCTGTGTGAGCCCATGGCTGTGGGCATTGTGCCATAGCTGCGTCATCAGCTTGTTGAAGCATGTCATTCAGTACTACATCCATTGCAGGAACCTCACTTTTTTGTTACTGCTTTCAGTGCAGCTTGGATTTCTTCCTTCAGGACCATCGGATCTTAATCTTATGCTACCTCGTGACATGGCCATATGTCCACCAGTTCTTGACACAGTGCTTCTGTGTATTCCAGCTTCTTTTGATGCTTCCTGCATCATTCAACATCTGACCGACAGAATCGCTAAATATTATAACTCGTGGCTCCCATCTTTCCGTATTTTTTTTCACCTTGAGATATACTGAGCAGGCTCTTTCTTTGTGACCGACTCCAGGCCTTGGCACGTTGCGTTCTTATTCTTTTTCTTTAGTTGCCCTCCAAAATTTTCTCTTCAGCTCTTTGACATCATCAGTTCGTCCATTTGCTTTTGCACCTCTGTTTTCAAGAGCTATCCATAAGGCTTTCGGTGGCAAGTTCCCTGAAAGTTGACATTCTATTCCTTCTTCATAGTCTGTTCTTAGCTGGAAGCGCTGCTGAAATTCATGCACTTTTGGAGACCCTGCTGATATTTGAACTACCCATGTCATAGCTTCGAACACCGCAGCAATGCGCAAGCCATCACAGTATGACAAATTGACAGAGAAAGGGTGGGTATTGACAAAATAAGAGGCTTTGATAAGAATGGGATTCCAGAACACTTGCCTGTGCTCATACAGAATTTACAGTTGTGCAAACAGAACATGTCAACACTGCATGGCTTAAAATCAGGAAAAGTGCACATCAAGATTGGAGGAAAGCTGGTTGACCTGTTGTACACAGACGATACAACTTGGTTTGATGAAAGAGTCCAGGACTTGAAGCACTTGCTGCTGAACACAGATTGCAGTCTATACTGATCGTCCAGTCACTATCAAAGATGAAGTTTTGATGGTCAGGAAACATCATGCTTCTTACTCTAATTCTTAAAATGAAAACAAACAGTGAAGCAAAATACAGACCCACAGCCATTACATAGATTTCAACTCATAAAGACCCTCTGTACCATGTAGAATTGCCCTCCCTATTTATATAGGAAAAGACAGCCTCATCTTTTGTCTGTGGACCAACAGTTGGGTTTGACCCAACAAAAGAAACAAAAAAAGTCACTGTCATCAGGTCACTGTTGGCTCATAGTGACTCCCTGTGGGGTTCTGAGACTTTGGCTATTTATGGGAATAGAAAGCCCAGTCCTTCTCCCAAGGATGCTGTTGCTGGTGGTTTCAAATCACTGACCATGTGGATTGCAGCGCAATGCACAACCGCTCTACCACCACCATCTTGACATTAGCAGCCCATGTCTAACCTGCGATGACTCTTTTTCTCTAACTGTAAAACAAAACAAAACCCACTGGCCCTGAGTCTGTGCAGACTCAGAGACCCTGTCTCTGGGTTTCCAGTCTGCACATCTGTACAGGAGCAGAAAGCCTCATCCCCACAACTGCACGGATCTGCTGCTGGGTTCAAACTACTAACTCTCTGGGTAGCAGCCCAGCACTGAACCCACAATGCCACTAGGGTTCTCTATGATTTCAGGAAGGAAGTACCCATAAGACACGAGGAAAGAAGGCATTTAAACTGTCTTGATGTTGAATAAAGCACTGTCGTGATAAAGTGATGGTTAGTCTATTTTATAAAGAGCATAAATGTAAGATTCACAATGATCAGAATGTCTCCCCTCACTTTTTTTCTGCCTTAAAGATGAGAGCTTATCAAACTGTTTTTCTAATCTTTGAACTAACAGAGTTCCTTGTTATTCTATTACTTTCGACTGTTGCTCAAAGAACACTTTCTCCATCTACTTTAAGAGTACTTATAGAATACAGCTATGTGTTTCTATTTTCTGTCTTATGATGCAGTTTTCTTGTGCACCGAAGGAAATCTTCCTTGGCTCTTCAAGTTGCATTAATAAGCTGTGGAGTCCTTGACATATTTGTATTTCATGATAGATGGCCTGGCTCAGAACAATCTCTTCTCTCTTCTTTCTCTCCCCTGTTTCCCTCTCTTCCCACTCTCCCACCTTTCTCCTCCACTCTCCCACCTCTCTCCCCCTCTCTTCTCTGCCACCTCTCCCCTTCTCTCCCCCCTCTCTCCTTTCCCTCTCTCCATATCCTTATCTCTCCATGTACTATCAAAAATTACTCCACGTTAAAAAAAAAAACATAGTTGCTTCTTTCTATGCATTACTCATCTTTGGCAGAAATGCCTCCTGATACAAAGAGCAGAGGTCAGCTGCAGTGTTCTTTTCAGTATCAAGTGATCACATGGCATTGATGGTACCTACCAACCCACAGGGAAATCAGTGTTGAGTTTCCCCTCCATCCAATGAAGGAAGCAAACAAACATCAGCGTAACTGAGATATTAGGGTTTAGGTTGGGTTGGTGTTTGTTGTTGTTTCATATGGTGAACTAGAGTGCTTTTGACCTAGCCCTCTCTCTATCTTCTCATGCATCTTGGATAAGGATTTAATTCTGTATCCTTCCCTGGCCCGCAGTTCCGCCATGGTCTGCAGCGGCTTGAAGGCAGGTTTTCACTGCCGCAGCCCCAGTTGGTTACCCTCCCTGTGTCAGCATGATGAATTTGCTCCTTATACAATGGGGAGAAAATAGATCAGATAGTGCTTGCTCCAGGTCCTGGCTTCCATTCACAGATCAGCAGAGGAGACACCACCCCCTTTGTACTTTATATTCTTCTGGTTCACAGAAAGCTTTTTTTAGAAATAACACACAGTGGGTGGGAGGAACACTTGGGGTCCAACAAGGCTTATTAAAGGTAGTCTTTGACCATAGCCATGTGAGCACCATCCCCCAAGTGTGAGATGATTCAGGACAACTCTAAAGACCCTGTCCCTGCACATGCCACCAAGCAGGTAGAACTTTGTACATCTGAATCCAGAACACATAAATGTGCTCTCACAGACCAGGGTCTGTGAGGCAAGGCACACGGCGTCGGATGGATAGAATTTCAGTGGTTCCAGATGTTTACGAGATGGGTATGACCAAGTTCTAAGAGAAGACATAGTGGAAGTTCCCTTTCTCCCTGACATTAATTTTCCAGGTCCTGTGGAGTCAAAGGTGGAACATGAGGTCCAAACTGCATGTGAGGCAGGCAGAAGGCCCAATACAGTTGGAGAGAAACCTGAGTGGAGTGGGGGGTATGGGGTAGCTTTCAAACCTGGCTATGTATTAGAATCATCTGGGAGGTCAGGCTCAACCTCAGACATGCCATATTGAAACCTTAGAAAAATGGTTTCCACCTTTTGTGCCCTGATTTTTATTGTTACTGCTAGTGGCCATGGTTGATTGGCTGGTTTTCATTTGTAAAGCTTTACTAGTAATTTCAGTGTATTTAGCTGGGATGGAGAGCTACCTCTTAGGACTGATTGTCATTGCCTACAAAGAAGCTTCAGGACCAAGGATACTGGTATTCTTCACAACCTGTAGATCTGTTCTCTACCCGTGGGCCCCTCAGCCACTTCAATACAAAATCAGGCTGTTGTAACGTGGAAGTTTCAACTTAGCCTCAAGTTTATTATGTAGGTGTTGAGGGAACCAAATGAGTCAGTTTCCCTTCATCAAGATCATAATTGTGACTAGTACAAGTGGTGTCTTGAAGGGGTATTAAAAAATAAAGAAAGGAAATAGTTGGGTGAGGAGACTAGACTCAGGATGTGGGAGAGAGGAGGATCAGTCAACAAAATACAACATACTTACCATTCTGCCTTGCAGCCCATATGAGTATAGGTGTTTGCTTACACTGTAGGACTCAAAGTGGGTCTCAAAGTGAAGCTATTTTATTATCTGCATGTCCCCCAAATAATTTTCTTCTGCCCCTGCTCCCCCTCATAAATAGTAGCTTAAAGACTGTGTTTAATTTTTCATGTCAAGGCAATCTGACCTACAAGTGTTACAGTCTACTTTGTAAGCAGTATTCATCCTCGGACATTGGGTGTTAGAGGAAACGATTGTTCACCATGATCAGTCTTGATTCTTCTTGGGCCCGCTTATCATTTCTCTCATGGCACAGTGAATGATAAGAGGTACAGGTGTTACAAATAAAAACCCACCCAACACCTGAAAGTGATCTTGACTGAAAGGATCATTTTATGGGAAAAATAAACATGACAATTATAGAATCTTAAAGCACCTTGATTATTGTTTCTCTTTCTGTATTATAACAAAGTTTATTCCAAGGGTGGGGGTGGATGGGACTGCCACTTTCCAAAGGAGGGGATGATTCTGCTGATTTAAAATATGCTATCCTAAGTGCTAAAACCCAAAGAAAATGACAAAAAAACCTTACTGCCGTTGCGTCACTACTGACTTATAGCAACCGCTGTGGGTTTCCAAGAGTAAGTGATGATGGGAATGGAAAGCCTGGTCTGATGGTTTTGAATTCCATGTCTGGAATACCCGGTGCATCAAGACAACATCACCAAAGCATGATGGAGCTGTCACTTCCTATATCTCAACTTGAGAAGTTGAAATGTGTCCGGGATGAGCTCACGTCCAATTTGAAGAAATGCCAGAGTCACACTTTCTTCCCTTCATTGAGAATGTTTCTCCTCTTGTCTCACAACTAGTAGTTGTAAAATTCTACAGCTCGTGGGAACCTTAGGATATCACTTATCTTGTTCCCCAGCCGTTGTGGATTAGGGCAGATAAGCAGCAAGGTAAACGGCTGCTCAGAGTTGAGAATTTTTTTAAAAAAACTTTCAAGATGTGTCTTCAGTCATGCATTTAGGGCATAAGCCTGTACATCCAGGCCTACATCCTCCCTAGAGGCTAAGTGACATTCAGGAAGAAGGGACTTGGACTCACCACGCCATCTCCTCTGTGGTCCTCAGCTCACCTGAGCCATAGCCCAGCGCTTACCTACCCTACAGTCCAAATGTGTGCAGAACATGGGCAGGACATGCATTTTCCTGGAACAGAGTGCAGGCTGCCCCAGGTTGTGAGGTGTGATACGGATGTGTGTTTCAAATGTGTAGGTCAGTCAAAAATAGGTGCATATGGCTATTTAGCCTGCAATGGGAAAAAAGGGGGAGAGGGCTTGAGTCTTTTCAATGAAAAAAAATGTAATGAAGAATTTGTTTTGAGTGGAGGCTGGTTGCAACTGTCTCAAAGTGAGGAGTGACATTCAGGGATAAGTCAGATGTTTGCCAGGGCAGTGCCTTCTTGTTTTGCAGGCTCTGGCAGCAGAGAAGCTCGTGACCCTAAATTGTAAAGTTTCTAAAATTAGACTCTAGCCATTCACTCTTTTGTCCTGGGGTGTTTCCGCGTGCCTGTGGAAATGATTGACACAAAGCTGAGATTGCCAGAACTCGGGAGAAAGCATTCTAGGTGCTTCTGAGAGAGAGGTTTGACAAGATCTTACCCCCCCCCCCCCCCCCGCCAATTACACATTGTGGGAATGACATTTGGCATTTGGTGGTGTGGAATGTTGTTGGGTTTTGTGTGTGCCATTTGGTGGGTGGCTAAGTTCATATTCTTCACAAGAAAGAATGGCCTGTATTTCAGTCCACTGTGAAATTTTTCTTATTTTTTTCCCAAGAGGAGATATGGGCATGCGGTGTGGGTGGAAGATGAGACTCCCTGGAATGATAATTACCCTGAAGACCTCAGAGGTAGAGCCAGAATCCTGTCATCCTACTCCCAACCAGTGTCGTCCACTTTTTCTTCGATGACACAGAGGGTGGGGGTGGTCTGCTGTACTCATGGCCTCTAACTTCTGGGCTTGTCTTTTTGTTATGTCACCTGGCAACGCTGTCCTGAGCCTTAAATTTGGGGCTGTAGGACTGTGGGACACCATCCCTTACTGCTCTTTGCTGAACCTTCAGGAAAATTCAATTTCGTGATCGTGGTTTTGAACATTATCCCTACAGGCCTAGAAAAGGTACAGAAGCATGGTCTCCTCTCAGGTACATTTGTCATAAGGGCTGACACTGGACCTGGTTGAGTTGCCCCCGACGAACTAGAAGGATATCTTAAAGAAGCTGCTTTCAGGGGTATCGTCATAAGGTGTGGAGTTCTGTAACAGATAGCTAAGAGGCACCTGCTGCCAGTTTTAAGTCCAGTCAGCCATCCCATTATCATCAAGATGTCAAATTAAAAGAATGATACTTGATGTAGCTGTACTGTGTTTATATACCCAAGTTTGGAAGCCAAGGGTTGTGAGAGGTATTTTTATGTCTCTCAAGAAAAGCAGGCTTTGGCAAGTACCTAGTTGAAGCATAGAGAGTACCTGATCCAGGAAAAAAAAGTGATAAAGAGGCAAATTCAGGGTCCTTCCTACATTGGGCTTCCCTCTACCTGAGGGGAATTCAGATGGTTATAGTACACTTACAGTGTTTTCTCAGTCTCTGCCTCGAGCTCCTGATTGCAAGTTAGTCTAACTTATGCATGTGCCCTCCCCACCCCTGGGGTTCATGTACTGAATTTCAGAACACTAGCAGAACACTACACCACTGTCTATGAGATGTCTCCAGGATCAAAAAAGGGGGTCCAATGTGAAGAGTCAGCCAGGGGCAATCAGAGGTGCCAGGGGGCTTGGGAACCTTCGAACAGCAGTGACTTTCTGTGGGGAGAGATTTTTCCTCTGGAGTCAGCAAGTGAAGCTGAGGTAACTATAAGAGCTCAGAAGAGTGAACAGAGGCCACCTCTCTCTGGTTTCCTTCTCACACCAGCATAGACCAAGACTCTGAAATAGGTGTCGTCAAGCAAGCGTTCTGGATCCACGTCACCATCTGACTTGAACTTGCTGCAGGCAAAAAGTTCCTTTAAGGAGGGTGGCCTCATTTAGTAAGGATTCCTGACAAGTGGATCACACACTGGACCAACTAACGGTTTAGAAGCGGGTGTCCGCAAACTACGACCTGCGGGCCACAAGCAGCCCACCCCTTGGTTTATCTGGCCCGCTGGGTGTTTTTGCCACCTTTGCTGTCCTGCTTAGCAGTCAACTCATTTGTTCATGGTTTTTGTTTTGTTTTGTTTAGTGATAGTCCAGCCCTCCACTGGTCTGAGGGATAGTGACTGGCCCCCTGTTTAAAAAGTTTGAGGACCCCTGATTTAGAGAATAGGCAATCACTTAAAATACTTCGTTCCTTGAACAGGCACAATACACCATTGCTCCCCCATGCATTTTTAATTTAAATGATAATATAGTTATTATATTACCAAAAAAAAAATTTTGAAAGGACCAGAAAACAATTCGCTGGTTCTACAACCAACTAGGTGAGTAATTCACTATGATAGATTTCCATAGCATCCTTACATATCCATAATACATGAAAGCAATTTACGTTCTTCTTTGTCCACAGTGGCATATAGTGTATGTTTTTCTGAGTGTCCAGATAACCTCAGTAATCATCTTTCAGCAGAGTTTTCTAGAGAAACTCCAGGATTTACCACACAATTCTTCTGGACTTTTAGCTTCCTTGCAGGTGGTTTTGCTTTGTTTTTCTCTCCTTCTAATGCTCTTGTCATAACTGCATGCTTCTCTTTAATTATTCCCAGAAGTCAAATTAGTAGAGCAGAGGCTGTGGCCTTGTGGCGGATCTCCTGACACCCCACCACCCTGCCTGCCAGACGTGCTCTCAGTGCCCCTGGCCCACAGTGGCACCTGCTAACTTGTAAGCCCAACAGTGCTGCTTTTCTCATTTTCCTAAAGTTAGTGGGATGTAACATGAAACCTAAAAGTTTCTTTAGATGCCATTCCTTCCATTATTATAAAAAAATCTTTCCTTTCGTCCTAAATATACCTGATGCTAAATGTACTCCTGATAAGCCACCCATTCCTATCCTTTTGCCTGTTTCTTTTGAATCTGAGTGTCTTTTTTTAAACTTCATTTCAAGGAGATTATGACTGCTTTTGTAAGAGTGTTAAATACAAACTATTTCCATACTCTCAGATGATGATGTTTCCATTGTGCTGCAGTTGAATAATCTTGGTGCAACTGTATCAGTCTATTATTTCCTTTGAGCCTCGCTGTTGCTTCAAAGCATGGATAAGTATTAGGCTTCTAAAGGAATGTGGACAATTTTATTACATGCTATTTCTAGAATTTAATTTTAAAATGAAATATCTAACCCTATTATCCATACAGAGTCTATCTTTTATGTTTCTTGTGGCTCCAACTGAATGCCTTTTTGATTTCTATGTCGATATGAGACATTTGCTTAATTATCTTGCCTTTTCTCCATTGTACTGAAAAGATGCTTGAATCAGATACTACATGTATAGTTAGTGATGTGTATGGGCTATCTAGATTGTGCTACAGTCTTCTTTTTGAGCCAGTACCAGAGTAAGTTAATTTTACATCATAGCATTACTACAGGGAGGTCCCTTTTCAAAATATTCTTCCTGTTTTTCTGAGGATCTTAGAACAATTTTGTTGGATTAATAACCTGCTTTGAACTTTGAATGAAAACTTCCCTAAATCTGTAAGTTAAACTAGCAGCATCACTTTTTGAATTTAGTATTCTCATTCGGTCACAGAGTCTACCTTCCAGCAAATAAAGTCTTATGTTATGAAATATGATTTTATACATTTTTATTTTTAGGGTCCCATTTGTTGTTGTTCTTGTTGTCAGATGCCATTGAGTCCGTTCCAACCACAGTTGACCCCATGCACAAAAGAACAAAACCCTGCCCTGCGCCCCCCTCACTGTTGTTCCTAAGCCTGAGCCCACTATTACAGATGCAGTGTCAGTCCATCATGCTAAGGACCTTCCTCTCATTCCCTGCCCCTCTGCATTACCAAACGTGAGGTCCTTCTCCAGGGACTGCTCTCTCCTGACAACATGTCCAAAGTGGGTAAGATGAAGTCTGCCCATCCCTGTCTCCAGGGAGCACCCTGGGCCTTACTATTTATTTTGTTATTGTTGTTATTGTTGTTGTCATTCATGTATTTTTTTTTAAATTGTAACAAAACATGCACAACAAAACCTTCTCCAATTCAACAACTTCTACATGTATAATTCAGTGTCATTGATTATTTTCTTTGTGTTGTATGACCATTATGGACATCCTTTGCCAAATTAATCCTCTCCCGTTAACATAAACTCAATGCCCCGAAGCAAAAACTCTTCCTCTCTTACTCATGGTAACCATTGGTCAAGTTTGGTTTCTTTTTTAGTAGGTTTCTTGATACAGTACCACATACCATATATTCCCAGAGTTAATTACTTTTATAAAAAGTGATATATACATAATCACAATTAGTTCTAATGTTTCCTCCCCTCTCTCACATTCATTATATGTTCCCCAACTCCCTCACCCTCCCCATCCCCACCCACTCTCTCGCGTCCCTGACGAACCATTGCATCAAGTGTCTCGATGCATCTATTCCTTTTGTGCTTCACACACTGGGAAACCAAATTTGGGGAAAATTAAAAAAACCCAGAAGACTAAACAGAAAGAAGAAATGAATACTAATATAAAGGTTAAGAACATAGAGTAAGGAAGAAATGACTACCATCAATATTTTAAAAGCCTGAGAAGAAATTCCTGTCATGAATCAAATGAGAAGTATTTGAGCATATAGAAAATTCAGGTGAGGACAAGAAAGAGGGAAAATAACCAATTGTTATGTTACGCCATGGTTCTTTTCACTATACTCCGGTTTACAGTAATCTGTCTCATAGTGAAGCTTTTCCAGTCTCCCTCCCCACTGGCCAGAGGGAATCTTCTCTGGTCTTACTTCTTCCGAGACAGATTGGTTTGACTATTAGTGATCCATAACCCTTTAAATATTCTTCTCCAGGCCTACAATTCCAAGGCATCGATTCTTCTAAAGTCTTCCTTATTCGGTGTTTCACTTTTATATGCATATGATGCAATGCAGAATGCCATGGTTTAGGTCAAGCACACCTTTGACCTCAAAATAGCATCCTTGCTCTTGAGTACTCTAAAGAGGTCTTGTGCTGCAGATTTACCCAACACAATGCATCTTTTCACTGCTGCTTCCATGAGCTTCGATTGTAGATCCCATCCTGATGCCACATTCTTCATATAACTCAGCTTCTCTAATTTGCTCAGCATATAGATTAGATAAGTACAGTGAGATTATACAACCCTGATGTGCACTATTCCTGATTTTGAACCAAGTACTATTCCCTTGTTCTATTTGCACAACTGCCTCCTGATCCATGTAAAAATTCCTTATAAGCATAGTGGTGTATTCTGGAATTCCCAAGGCTAGCCACAGTTTGTTATGGTCCACACAGATGCTTTGCATGGCCAATAAAAAAACAAGTAAAGAGGGTTCTGGTATACTCTACTTTGGCCTGAGCTCCATGTGACATCAGCAATGATAATCAGTTATGTGTCCTCTTCTGAATCAGGCCTCAACTTCTGGCAGTACCCTGTCAATGTATGGTTTCAACCATTGTTGGGTGATCTTAGGCATACATTAACTTGCAAGGCCTCATTTATCTGATTGATTTGCTAAAAATGTAACATAGTATTTGTAAGTGTAATCTTACACAATGTTTTCCAACTGAATATGCTAGTGTTTGGTTCTGTTTATTTCTGCTCTCAGGTGTGTGTGTGTGTGTGTGTGTGTGTGTGTTGCTCGTTAAGGTATCTACACAAAGGAAATGCAAACCACCAGGAACTGTAAAAGAGTCTCTGACATGTAAATACTGTTCTATGACTTTCCAGAAAGGTCTTTTGCTTTGATGACCAGAACTTAGGCTAGAAATGAGTCATGAAAGGAAGGACAAATCACACATTATCTACAGCCAGAAAGGGACTGAGCTTCATGTCCTAAAAGCCCTTCTTTTGTAGCACAACTGACTTATGTTAGTTTCATTAAGGAGCCTTTCTGGGAGACCCTGCCCCCAGAGCAAAATTTGAAGTTTCTAGCCTATGTTCTTAATGTAGTGACAATTTTTGGGTGGCAAATGTCTGACTTTGGGACAATTTCTAATGCCCCTTAAATGTTATATAAAATTGTCCTTGCCTTTAAACCATTAAACCAACCTTCTCTCTCTCTCTCTCTCTCTCACACACACACGATAAATCTTTATTGTGATCACTGTAACTTGCTATATACAGAGCTTGTAAATCATTGAAAAGGAGTCCAGTCTTGCACTTAACAACTAAGTAAGGGCTGCTATGCGACTGCCATAAGAACCCGCTGGGGTACTGATCTCCTCTGTAACCCAAACTCACTGCCATTGCATCGATGCTGACAGTTGGAGACTCTGGGTTTCTGAGGCTGTAATTGTCGACAGGAGTAGAAAACCCAATTCTCCCCCCCCCCCCCGAAAAAGCTGCCTGTGGTTTTGAATTAGCAAGTGGGCAAATCACAGCCCAACACATAACCACACTGAAACCCAAAGACTGCCTTATTTTTCCGTGGCTGGGTGGAAACAGAGGTCACCCCACCCCACTTCAGTTGATAAATCAGCTTACTTTACAACGTGATAGTATTCTCTGGGCCACCACCATTCTCTGAATGTGACAAGAGGTCTTTTTACTATGTTGCCTGTTCACCTTATCCTGTCACGTGATATCGATTCTTTGTCCACCAGCATTAACAATCCACACCACTCGGAGCAAGGCATGAAGGCTGAAGTTTGGGTTTTAAGAGAAGGTGACAATCACATCCATTCAGGAAGTATATCATGAGTGCCTCCTACCAGTCAGAGACTGAGGAAAGTGTTACTTTTACAGCAGAGAACACAAGAGAGGCCCTCTCGTCATGGAGAGAATAGTCACTTCCGTAAAGGTGTCTGTGGTTCTGTAGTATGACTTTCTGACTTGGTGTTAGACCCCATCAGTACCCATCAAGCCCAGTAAATGATGGGAGCTACCATCAGCAGCCATCGAAGAGTAGACTTGGCATGGTCCAAGTTTACAGGCAAATTTTCAGTTAGAGTGACAAGATGAGGAGATTCAGCATGACTAATGTTAATGTAAACTGTTGACATTCATTTGTAAAACAAACTAAAGTTGATGCAACAATTTCAAGAAACTTGGAAATGTTGTGACGAGCATTGTGCTTCCTATGTAGTATTGAAACCGGAAGATCTCTTAAAGTGTCTCTAAGATGGAGGAAGAAGAGCCGTGCACAGATACATACAGACCATCTTTTTTCCCAAATGTGATCCGTGTATCTTTCTTTTCTATGGATTCATAGCACGACGTGAAGAGTCAGTCTCTTTGACAGAAGTGCTCCTGTTCATTCAAATAGAGTTGAAATAAAAATATTCAAGAACTGATTATCCAAACCTCTGAAATCATTACCCCCACCCAGTTCTCCCTCCTACCGCCCACTCACCTCCTTTTTTGCCCCCTCAAATCATGTTTTTAGGACACAATCCAGACATCAAACCACTCAATAGTTCACTCATATCTAGCTGTTTTGTACAGTCATTTCCAATAGCACAGTCATTTCCAAAACATTTTCTTCCTTCTTGTACTCCTTGTTATCAGCTCTTCATTATTCCATCCCTCCCCTGCAATTCTCTTTTTTCCCAATGATTTTATTGGGGGCTCTTAAAGCTCTTATAGCATTCAGTACATCATTTATATCAAACATATTTGTACATATATTCATTTCCAAATATTTTCCACATGAGCCCTTGTTATAAGCAACTCTTTCCCATCCCCTCCCTTTTTTTAAATGAGATAATAGCTAGAATGAGAATTGCAGAGAAAATCCCCTGCAATTCTTATTCTAGCTATTATCTCTCGATAGATTCACCCAACCTGGGTTTCCCATGCCGAAAATACATACAAAGAAATATGACAGAAATCCCAGAATGTTATCAACAATAAGAAAATATACCAGCTATAAGGCTCAATCTGGGAGTGGGATGAACAGAAACTATTAAAAAGCAGATCAAGCTCAAAGTGTATCTGAAGGGAGATCAAATGACAAGGTTTGAATCATTCTCTTTCATTGCCCTGTTCATTGCTCACAGGTGAGTGATGGATAGACCAGGAAGAGGTGAAAGACCTCAAAGTGACACCCCCCACCCCACTGTTGGGCCATATAGTTTGGGATAAAATGGGCTGCTGAAGGAGGGTCCTTTTGTATATGGAAGGGAGGATTAGAATTTCATATATATATATATATATATATATATATATATATATATATATCATTTTATTAGGGGCTCATACAACTCCCATCATGATCAATACATGTGTCAGTTGTATGCATACCACATTGGCACACATGTTGCCATCATCACCCCCAAAACATCCTCCCTCTACTTAGGCCCCCAAGACCAGTTCCCCCATATTTCCCCTCCCCCCTCTCCCTCCTCCCCCTTGAACCCGTAATAATTTACAAATTGTTATTACTTTTCCATATCATACTCTGTCCGATGTGTCTCTTCACCCACTTCCCCACTGTCCATACTCCAGAGAGGTCATATGTATATCCCTGAAATTGGTTCTCCCCTTCCACTCCACCCTCCTGGTATCACCACTCCCACCACTGGTCCTAAAGGGGTCATCTATCCTGAATTCCTCATGTTTCCGGTTTCAGTGTACATCCCCTCATCTAGCTGGATTTATGTGGTAGAATTGGGATGATGATAGTGGGTGGGAGGAAGCATTTGAGAACTAGAGGAAAGTTGCATACATCATTGTTGCCACATTGTATCTTGACTGGATCCTCTCCTCCCTGCAACCCCTCTGCAAGGGGATGTCACTTCATCTATGGATGGGCTTGGATTCCCAAAGTGTACTCCCCTTCATTTATAATGATACAATTTTTAGTTTTTTTCATGCCTGACACTGGTTCCCTTCAACACCTCATAGTCACACAAGCTGGTGTGCTTATTCCATGTGTGATTTGTTGCTTCTGAGCTAGGTGGATGCTTGTTTACTTTCAAGCCTTTAAGACCTCAGATGCTATATCTTTTGATAGCCAGGCACCATGAGCTTTCTTCACCACTTTAGCTTATGCACACATTTGTCATCAGCGATCACATCAGGAAGGTGAGCACGCAATGTTATGATTTTTAGTTCTTAAAGCCTGATACTTGATCCCTTTGACACCTTGTGGGTCCCACAAGCTGATGTGTTTCTTCCATGTGGACTTTGTTGCTTCTGAGCTAGATGCCCACTTGTTTACCTTCAAGTCTTTAAGACCCCAGCACTTTCTTCACCACTCCTATTTATCTGCATATTTTTCATCAGTGATCGTGTTGGGAAGGTGAGCATCATGGAATGCCAGTTTAATAGAACAAAATATTCTCACACTCAGGAAGTACTTGAGTGGAGGACCAATGCCCATCTGCTGCCCTAATATTAACCCTATTTCATCAGTGATCGTGTTGGGAAGGTGAGCATCATGGAATGCCAGTTTAATAGAACAAAATATTCTCACACTGAGGAAGTACTTGCGTGGAGGACCAATGCCCATCTGCTGCCCTAATATTAACCCTATAAGTATATGCACATTGATCTATCTCCCCATCCTATATAAATATATTCACCTATGTACATGCCTATATTTAGACCTCTATAAATGCCCTTTACCATCCAGTTCTTTGCTCTGTTTCCTTTTACTTTTCTCTTGTCGCACTATCATGCTCAGCCTCTATTGGGGTTTCAGTGTTTTCTCTCTGTTACATTACTCTTGATCAATCCCTACTGGACCTCTCACTCCCACCTTGTCACCGATTTTGAATAACTTTTTGTTCCCTATCCCTAGGTTGGTCAACACCACCTCCTTTCCCCCTCCTTCCTACCTCCCATGTCTGTCTCCCCCCTTCCCACCTCCTGGAACCATCAGTCCTGTCATTTTAACCTCCAGACTGTTCATCCAGCCTATCTTATCTAGATAGACCTGCAGAGACAATAAGATATACAAAAAACCCCAATGTCCATATATGGGTATGTGTGTGTGTGTGTGTGTGTAAATAAAAATAACAAAATAAAAACCTGTAAATAGTTCAGGATCTGTTCATTGACCTCCAGGAGTGCCTCCCAGTTGAATCGGATGGGGTGCCACATCCTAGCCCTAAAGTATATCCTTGATGCTCCATCTGGAACTCCATGCTCTGATGCACACTCTTAGTGTTTTGCCATGGTGTGGTCGGGTCACACAGGGTATAATTCTGATCCTGATTCTCAACTGTTGCTCCTGAAAGGGCCTTGGGTCAGCGAGGGAAGCCATATTTCATAGTGGGGCTGGTTATATGATCCTCTCTGTAACATTAGCTATTCTGCGTGGGAATATCGTCCTGAAGGCTCAGTGGACCGGAGGATTCGGATTTCTGTACATAATTAATTTTTATCTTTTTCTTGTATGACTGGGAAAAGATGGAAATCGAAAATCTTTGCTCAGACATTCCTAAAAGGTGGGGGGGTGGGGGTGGTAGGGGTGATTAAGAGGTTGGGCCTCTGTCTCTGAGGATGGCTAAAAATTGTTTGATTTTAAAAAAGAAATTCTAGAATTCCCTGTAGATTTTTCCTTGCTATCTAGTCACTTAAAGCTTAAGTCATTTTGACGTTTGGGTGGTGGTTCTGTTTGTTTGTTGCTTGTGTGATGCTCTGTACAGTTCTGTGTAGCAGGGTAAAAACGGGTAAGGCCAAGACGATATAGGCTGGAATGGGGCTGTCTTTCTCTCTTGCCTCCCTCCCCTACTGTTTGGGCTGCCATGGGGCTAGCAAGAACAGGGCTCCGTGGGGAAGCCGAAAAGACAGCTGTGGAAGGGTCTCTCTCGATATTCACTGCGTACCACCAAAGAGGCCTGCATTTCAGCCCTCTCTGGCTGATGAGCTTTGTGTCAGCAGGACTCTTGGAGCAAGCAGGTGTATTTGGAGGGAAAAACTCAGAATGTAGCCCTCTGGCTGTAGTTACATCACGTTTGTTTCTCTCTCTCGCTCTGAATGCTTCTGAGAAGTTTCAAAGGAAGGTAAGCGGGGCATCTCCCATTGATCCGCTTCTGCGGCAAAGCAGCTCTGGGTTTCTGCTGGTTGTGGGCAGGGGCCGTTTCTGAGAGGAGGCTTGGCCCCCCAAACGCCCGTCCACAGATACTGCATGGCTGTGAGCACCAGTCTCCTCCCTGGCACAGGCTGGCCACAAGCTGCTGGAATGAGGCTATTAAGGGCTTTGCAGTAGATCTCCTCGTAGTGTTTCTCCTGGAATTCTCGTGCTGCTTGGTTCTCAGAGAGACCGCCGCGGAGCGTGCTGACATGTCCCTCCTGATTCCCCACAGGCAGCACAAGGGGGTGGTCACCGGACCCTGCTGTATGGCCACGCCATCCTCCTGCGGCACTCTTTCAGCGGAATGGTAAGCCCTTCCTGGGTGTTGGCGCTCTCCTCTGCAGGAGGAGGCTGGGGAGGGTGGGGCAGGGGGAGGAGGACAAGAAACCAACAATGCCTAGTGGACTGTCATTTGGAATAAGAGCAGTCATAGAACCGTAAGGCCTTTGCTTTCACCATCACAACATTCGCCTCCGTTGGCAACTATATTTGTAGTTGCTTGGTGTCTGACCCCGAAAGAACGAGCGTGTCACTTTTCTTCCTTCTCACTTAACCCCCACCACGCACAATGTCTACATGTAGTCGATGCTGAATTGATGAACCACCAAATCAACTGGGGCGCACCAGTTTTTGTGGTATACAGGTATAGCCAGTGTAGACGAAAAGTCCGTCAGATGAGACCAGGGTCAAATGCCTTCTCTCAACTCCAGGCAGAATGTGAGGCCGTGAGTAGACACTCAACTGCTTCCACCACCAGCCAATCCATGGAAGCAAGGTGTGGCAGTCTCTTCTATAATGATGACAACCTTGGAAACCCTTTAGGGTGGTTCTTTTCTGCCCTGTGAAGTGGTTGTGAAATGGAATGGAGTCCATAGCCCCAGGCCTGGTTTTATGTTCATCCAGAGATGGGAGAGACCCCCCTCCTGCCCCCACAAGGCAAGGCAGCCACCAGAGGCTGATGAGGAAATGAATCACCGTTCAACAGAATGGCACTTAGCGCAATGCCACTTGGAAAAAAATAAACAAAAAGCAGCCACTCGTTTGAAAAACATCATTTGTCAAATAGAGATGTTACAGACTTTTTTTGCGGTATTAAAGGAGAGAACTATTGTGACCTCAGCACAATATGATAAGGGACAATTCCATCATGCACACCCCGATTCTAAAGTGTATCCTCAAACTTGTTATCAGTATAAGAAAGATTTGTCATCTTTTTCCACTTCTAATTTTAAAAGATTTGCATCCATCCAAGATGCGGTTTCACACGTTTGCACCTGCAGCATGCTGCAAAGTTCATCTCCAAGCTTGAGCTGGCAAACTGGCAACAGGAGCAGCAGCTGCCTTTTAAATTATTTATTTATTGCAACCCTTTTCTTTCTTTCTTTTTTATCCTGAGCCAGTGGAAGAAACTAACCTTTCCAGCCTGAACAGTCATCTGTTACGGTTGTCCACGACAAAAAGCAATGAAGAAAATGACCATTTGAGTGGTCATCAGAGTAGGAATTGGGGGTATTTAGGGAATAGGGAAATAACAAAATTGGGAAGTAACTATCTACATGTTATTTGACATGCTACTTTTCAGTGTAATATATTATCAGCTATGTTCCATGCTATAAATCACTCTTGATGAATTCATCATTTGGAGCCTGGTGCTTATCCATAGAGTGAAAGATATCCCAATTCTATTTTTTTTCCTGCCTAGCTAGAATAAATGAAGCCTCCAACAACAAACAGAGTAGATTTAGGAAGGCTTAGATTACTTACCAATAGCTCTCTATCCTCCCTCGCCCCATGAAAAGCAGAACAAAACATACATTTAAAAGGGGGGGGGGAGACAATGGACAACAACTCTGTACTAGCTCGATTCTTTGGAGATCCGCTCTAGGATGACACTTGTGAAGTGTGGCTTTGTTCTGTGTAAGAATCTGACAGCTTTGTGGTGCAGAGAGCTAGAAGTGTACAGTTCCAGAGACGGGGTTCAAGTGCAGACCTGCTCCCACCTAGTCTGAGGCTAAGATGCACACTCGTGGGCACCTGCCTAAAAAGCGAGTCAAGAACAGTCTCTGGAGAAGTCCCGGAGTTGAGTTTTTTGTATGTTTTGAAGTGATAGGCAGTCCTGGGAGACCAGTGAGATCTGTCCCTATCTCTTTAAGAATGCATAGGCACCTGCGACCAAGTGAATATCATTCTCATCTAGTCGTACTTGCATGCAAATAGAGGAGGGCTGGTAATGCTGTGTGCTACACATTGAGCTTCTCCCTGCAAGACTGGCAGGGCCAACCCTCCAGCTTCTCCACAAGAGAAAGATAAGACTGTGAAGATTATAATCTCATAAACAGATACCTTGAGGGAACGACTGGTGGAGCTTGGGGGCCCACGACCACAGTCTCAGGGACCATGAAGGCCAATTACATAACACCATCCACAAAGTCTACAATCAGCTTCAGGGGTCTTAAAAACTTATACGTGGCCATCAAAGATGCAACTTCTAATCTCTTTGTGTTTGAAGGAAGGAAGAGTAACAAAAATAAACACCTGGAAGCTAAAGGGCCCCGTGAGCATCACTCTCTATTCCCCCCACCCCCTAGAATTAGGAAAAAAGTAGAGGATATCTGACTACTGCTTCCTCTGGCTCTGAAAGGTTGTGGATAGCATGGGAGAAAGATATGAAGCAATGCCCCAACCCATGGAGGGGAGAGCAGAGGCTCGTGATACTCCCCAAGGTGATGCTCTGCAGTCATCTTAGGGGTCTGGAATGAAATTTACCTCCGTGGCTCCATTTTCAGCCAATTGAGTGTCATAGAATATTTTACCCCCCTCCAAAGTACTAATGCCCAATCCATTGATATTACTTCTAATTTTAAAGTTTTCTTTTGACCATCTTGAATATTTCAAACTTACTTCTTTATCATATCGTCCTACCAGTTAGGTTACTGGGTCCTTACATAAGAACAGTTCTGGTACTTTAGATATATTACAGAATCTTCTCTAAAAGCATTGCACCAAGCAGCTTTTCAGTGAGCAAGGTAAATGAGTCCTTTTCTCAGGAAGATTGTCACTTCACTAGCGTCTGCTCTTGTTTCACAGTATCTAACATGTTTGACTACATCAAGATCCCAGACAGATAAACTTGCCTTTGATGTAGGTCTTCAGGAACATGCCACAGGTAAGTCAACCTTCTCAGATCTTCCACTCAGTGGGGTCTTAGGCGAGGGTCTTTCAAGAAGAACATTTAATTTGTTGATTCATTTGAGGTTCCAAACAAATCTAGTATAGTAAAGACTATATCTGATACAATGTTAAAAAATAAGGGAGCAAAGAAAAAATGTGAAATAGAACAAACTTGGAAATGAAGATTGAAGGAGAAAATAATAGAGGTTTTCAGTCTTTTTTTAGGTTGAAGTACTGAAAAATATGTGGATAAATCATTGATGTTGTTAAATTGTTATGATACCAAATAACTGCCAATAAAATAAAGGTGACATCTAAAGACTAATACGTATACATAGTATACATACATAGTATATACATTTATACATGTACTTAGTGTGCGGATAGCAAATATAGGCATAGTGTTTAGATCAATGCAGTTGTCTCATTTTTTAATAAGTCATTTTACTGGGGACTCATACAGCTCTGATCACAATCCACACATCAATTGAATCAGGGATGTCTGTATATATGTTGCTCTCATTCTCTTCTAGACATTTACTTTCTATTGAGCCCTTAGAATCAGTTCTTTTCTTATTGCCCCCTCCCCGCCTACCCTCATAAACCCCGATAGATTATACAGTGTTAATATTTTCATCTCTCACACCAACTGCTGTCTCCCTTACCCCATATTTTCTGTTGTTCTTCCTCCTGTAGAAGGGTGTATGGTTATGTCTTGATCATTGCAATCGGTTCCTCCTTTTTCCCTTCCTCTCCCCCGTTCCCCCTACCCTTCTGGTATGACTTTTATTCTGTAATTAATTAGCTTTCTTTAAGCCAGTATTTCTTTTAGTCAGTGTCATCCGCTCTGAGGTTCTAACCATTCCAACATATCCCATTTTTTTTTTACTATTTACTTTTATGTTTTTCTTTCAATTTATTTACTTTTGAACTTAAAATTTTACAGTTATATTACCTCTCAAAATACAAATTTAGTATTACTTACAGTAAAAGTAATCATGATTTTTTTAAATCAGATCAAATAAGAAGTGATGCTAACAAATATTTTTTAAAAAATATGTACTAACTTCAAACTAAACTCTTCGCTGGTAGAATGAGAACACAAAAGAATGGTTAAAAAAACCCACAGTTATCACTCTGTGAGTACATATCACTCAATTGTCTTTTACTACCAATGGGAAATGGCATATATTTGTGAAACACTGGATTTAAAAAATATATGATCAAAATATTGACAGATGCATCCTTGGGATGGTGATGTCTAGGATGATGCAGCTTCTTGCTAGACATGAAGGACAAAGGACTAAACAAATGTCTGAAACCGTTCAAGTGCTTCCTGTGGATTATTCCAAAGATCAGGGGTGCACTGTGTGACAGCTGGAGGAGCAGTGGCTGCAGGCCGTCTGATCACATGGCAAAGGCATCACACATGGAATGGCTGCTCCATCTCCGAGTCCGTGCTATGTGCCAGTCAGGGTATCTGGTTGCAAACAACAGAAACAGCTCTAGATTAAATCAAGCAGAATTAAGATTGAGAATTTACTAGAAAGACATTGGGTAGAAACTACTCTACAGATGAAAGCTTGGGGAAAATGGTTGGGAACAAAGAAAGGCCAGTGACAGTTAGCCTAGGTCACACAGCAGAAGCAGCAGAGCTTCTGAGCGGTCTCTAATACCAGGTCACCCTCCCCCCACCAATTGGAATGGGGCTGGTATGGGTGAGTACCTTACAAAACAAAGAACAAAAGTCCATGTTGCTTTTCTGCAACGCATGTAATCTTAAAAGGGAAAGACCCTGAGTGTCTGATTTTGCTGCTCCAGTGGGGATGGCAGAGAGAGAGGGAATAATAGTCTAAACCACTGGCATCCCCCACTGCTGTTCTGCATCTTGCAGAGTGGTATTCAAAGAGGGCCTGAGAAAAGACCGTCTGTCTCTCCTTCTGCTCTTCCCTCAGTTCTGAACTTGTGTATGCCTGCCTTGCTTCCTTATTTCCCCTAAAACAGGATGCTTTGAATTTTGAGTTTTCTTTGCTTTTAGTTAGTGTTATTCTTAAAATATAAACTTCCTCTAAGGTGTTGTCAACCTTCGCTGAAAATTACCAAATAAGTGAAGTGTCACACTCTCTGTGAATGTTAAGTTCACCTCTAAATATAAGCCAGCTGTCAGTCTTTGAACACGTGATTGTAAAAGTCCTATATGTTCACTCTGTTTATATCAGATGACAGGACTTCTGACTTTCCCAGAGTTGAGGTGAAACCATTCTCTAGTCACGTGTTTGGAAAACCCTATTTTACTTAATTTCTAGAGCCTCTGATAATAGAAATGTGCCATTCTCTTGAATACCTCTTTAAATTTCTCCTTGAAACCTAGCCTTATTTTTTAAAGTTGGCTAACCACACATATAAACCAATTCAAATTCAAGTTGGCCAATCAAGGTGCAAAATACTTCCACTTGAAGACCTTGTCCAATATAATTACCCTTCATCTTCTTCACTTCCAAACCGCAGCATGGTGTTTGTGCGTGAAGAAGGAAATGCACATATCCATGGTCCTAGTAATGATTAGTCTTACCTGGAGTGAGTGTGCTAACTTGGGGAGCAGAATTGGACGGAATTCAACTGTCTAGCATCTTGCTTCCTGCCCAGATATTTCTATGGCTCACAGAAATTGCAAACAAGTAAAATGCTGAATAATAATAAACGCACTGTTGTGGAGTCGATTATGGCCAACAGCAGCCCTATAAAACAAAGCCGCATGTTTCCATAAGGCATGCAAGGGTATCAATCCTCACATAACTAAATGCCTCAGCTTTCTCCCAGAGAGCCGCCAATGGGTTTGAAACGCCTACCTTTCAGTTTGTAGCTTGAGGCTTAACTGCCTATGCCATCAGGCATCCTTTGAAAAGACTAAGTAGTTGAATTAAATTACCAGAAGAATATGAGAGGGTGGTTGTTGTTTTTCTTTTCTTTTTTTTTTTTTTTCGGGGGGGGGGGGGTAGGGCAGCAGGGAAATCCTTAAATGTGAAATGCCTTTTCCTTGAAACACTGGCTAAGGAACCAAGCGACCCAGTAGGTTGAACATTGTACTGCTAAGAAGAGGTGGGCAGCTCAAACCCACTGCTGACTCCAGGAAAATTGCATGGCAGTCTGCTTCCATCAACATTTACAGCCTGTGAAGCTGAAAGGGGCAGTTCTACCCTGTCCTAATAGGTGTCAGTAAGTCAGGTTTGGGGGTACCCTGACTCCAAAATGGCTTGACTTAGCAGAACTGGTGGTCATTTGACCCTTGAGTTCGGTTACAGAAATTTTTCTGTTCTCCTCCCAGAGGTTCTTGTGTTTCTAGAATTCAGAACATTTTTGAATTTAGCCAGGAGTAAATAAAGATGGGGTACTGTGAAATACTACATGTGCTATCATGTAATTCCAGGCCTTTGGCTCGTCCTGTGCTCCAGCATACAGATCCATGCCCATAGACACCAGGAGAACAAGAATGTGCCTCGTGAGAAACCCCTCTGCATCACGGAGGGTTTTCTTAGCCCTCTGGGTATGTAGAGGAGCTATATGAGGGGGCTTCAAAAAGTTCTTTGGGTAATGGAATCAAAAGATGATAGAAAGTGTCCCCAAAGGTTTTCAAGCCTTCTTGTACAATCCATTTTCCCTCTCAAATGTAGAGGCCAGCTCCTTTTGTCATGATTTTAAACGCAATCAAAGTTGTACCCCTAAATGAAGAGGGAAATAGCACTCCTAGGCTTATTATAAAGAGCAGCTACTTACCTACCCTCCTCATTCTGGATTCCTGCCTCTCTGAGGCAACTCCTTGCTGCTCTTCTGCGGGTGTTCACCACTTGTCTATGGAGAATGTGTCTACCGCTTGTTCGCTCACTGCCATTCTGTGTTATGTATTATCTTTGGAGGTTCTAAATAAGTAGCATTTTACCAGAGTCTGCTCTCGCGTCTTCTCTTCCCACCCCCAATATATTTGCATCTATTTTTATGTACCAAATCAATAGTAATAGCTATCATTTGCAAATGAGCAGTATAATGTCAGATACATGCGCTGTATTAATTTAATTGTCTTGTTTATCCAGGTCTTTGTGTTCCACTCCCTCGTTTCTTTTCTTGTTAGTACTTTTAAAAAATTCATTTTATTGGGGCTTGTACGGCTCTTACCACAATCCATGCATGCATCCATTGTGTCCAGCATATTTGTTGCCATCGCCATTCTTAAAACGTTTGCTTTCTCCCTGAGCCCTTAGTATCCGCTCCTCATTTTGGCCCCTCCCTCCCTCCCCTGCTCCCTAAGAAACTCTTGATAACTGATAAATTATTACTTTGTCCTGTGTCTGATATCTCCCGTCACCCACTTTTCTGTTGTCCATCCCCACGGGAGAGGGTTCATGTAGGTTCTTAAAATCATTTTCCCCCGTTCAACCAATGTCTTTGTTTTCAAACTGTCCCAGAGAACATAGTATCTTGTCTATCTGCTGTGTTTTCTTCTTGGATTCTTCATTAATGGAATTCTCCATTTTTTTTTTGCCCCAATAAGTATTGGCTGGTCCCTTGAGCTACCACAAAGTCTTTATCCTGAAGCCTTCCCATTGCCACCATCCAATGACCTTTGCCTCTCTCCTGGAATCTCTTTGTTTCTCCCTTTGTGGTTTGCCTTAGCACTTCACGTTAGTGTGGAGTACATTACCTAAAGCTTTTACAGGAAATATTCATAGGAGGTAAATTAATTCTAGCTTTAAAAGTAATTCATTACATTGTTCTTATGACTTTTGACTCACAGCCGCCCTGTACACCCCAGAATGAAACACTACTACCGCTTGGTTTCGAGCACATTGTCGCAGTCACTGTGTCATCCTATCTCATGGAGGGCCTTCTTTCCTTCCCTCACCTCTACTTTAGGAAGCATGATGTCCTTCTCCAGAGAATGGTCCCTTCAAAGCTTGAAATCTGACCTTCCTCACTTATTGATACCAACATTGAAATTTGTCCGGGATTGGGGGGGGGGGGGGGGGGAGGGTTGTTTTGCTTCATAGTTTTCTGAAGGCTTTTCTTCTAGCATATTGGGAAGTCTCCCTCTTGCTTCCTGGTGCTTTATGTGTAACTTGTCTTTTCTTCTGAACGCTACTGATCTCTCTTGTGCACTGCTGTTCTAAGGAATCTTGTTAGGATCCTTTTTGCTCAGAAGTCTCACAGGATGAGCTCTTGGGGAGAGGGAGGGCCCAATTCTCCACTCTGCTGGGCGCTCTGTGTGCCTTTTTGATCTGTAATGTTTTAGTTCCAGGAAAGTTTTGATAGACTGAGTATATAAACCCTTACTTTTTGTCTGGTCTTGGCACAAGAGACTCCATTTTTAGGTGCAGCACCTCCGTTTTACCTCTCAAGAGCTCCTGCTAAACCCTCCCTGTGCCTCATCGCAAATTCCTGAAACCCTTTGTACTCAGAATCAAGGTGCTTGCCTGTTTCTAAAAGATATGCATTCCCATCCTCCCTCAACTTTTAGGTAGATTTAACAACCATCTCCCTTACGAAATCCAGCTATGTGAGCACTCCCTTCGTTTGAAGATTAACACCTGCGCCGGTCAAGGGGTTATAAAAACTTTTCCTTTTGTCCCCTTGGCATGGCTTCCTCAGCTCACACTCCTTTGAGCTGCTGAAGTCACCCGCAAGCCCTCCCATAAAGCCTGCCCTGACCTCTGAAATGGCCTCTGACTTTACTTTGCTGCCAAACATTTGGTGGCCCATATGGGGAGAGGCGTGTGGCTCCCCCCTTTCCTTTTAGGGGGTCATCCCGAGCCCCTCTCTCTCCCCAAATTTCCAGGACCCTCGGTCGTGTCAAGCAGCCCTTGGCACGTAAGTTGGTGACAGTTTGGTGAGTTGCGGTGCCCTCCCCCATTTAACCTATCTTTTCTTCTTTTTCCCTCTCCTTTCAGCCTGTCAAAGGAAACTAGCTGGAATCCATTCCATTAGTTTCCTGACATAGTTGTGGACACACCAGGAAAATTCTCCAGCCCCAGGGGTTGGGACAGAGATTAAGCCCGAGACTTCGGTTAATCTCTCTCCCATATCTCAGCCAATGTTGGGCCAGTTTCTTCAGGGGACGCCTTGTTGACACTTGTCCAACCCTTACCAGAGTCAGTCTGGTACACCAGAATTCCAACTGGTACCTCATGTCACCCTTCCAGTCTTGTTTAATCCTTTATTCCCTCTTACCCTTACCACTCTCTGGAGTATTCTCTCTGCCCCCCACCCCCGCCCCAGTCTCATTATGGTCTCCAGGGGACTATCTACCTAAAACTATCCATTCAACCTTTGTTTTCTCTCTCTCTCTCTCTCTCTCTCTCTCTCTCTCTCTCTCTCTCTCTCTCTGCCTGCTGGGTTTCTGATTAGCAAGGTCCACCGGAGTTTTCCTGCCAAGACACAGCCACAGTCACAGCCGTGCCTGAAAAACTCCCCTGTAGACCCCAGGGGTCTTGGAGAAGTGGTTACACTAGAGATGTCTGGCTAATCTCTCTCTCCTCCCATTCCATCCCATTCAGGACTCATTGGGAGACGCCTTAGTGATTCCTGTCTGGCCCGGACCAGAACTGTCTGATCCCACTTGCCTGACCAGAAACCCAGCTCTCCAGCGTGCGCTCTCTTTCCTGTTCACGGGACTGCCAGCCCACGGTGTGGCAGTAACGGTTCCTTCTCTCTCCCCATTATCCCTCTCCTATGTGGTCTTTCAGTTTCTGTCTCGGTCTGTACTTTGTCCTCATTTTCGCTTTTCTGCAGTATCTCTATGTTCCTGTTTCTTGCTCTCCTCAAAACTCTCCTCACCATGGGCACTGCGCAATCCAAAATTGATCCTTCAGCCCCATTAGGGTGCCTCTTAAAAAAACTTTTCCGGCCTGGGTTATGCGCAAACCTTAAGAAAGAAAAAAAAAACTGGTTTTTCTCTTCCAAGTTGACTGGCCTCAGTATCAGCTCGATAACCAGTCACATTGGCCCCCAAATGGCATTTTTGATTTCAACCTTCTACAGGACCTGGACGATTTCTGTAGGAGGACCAGTAAGGATTCTGAAGTCCCCTACGTGCAGGCTTTCTGGGACTTACGTTCCCTCCACCCATCAAATCCTCCTAGCTCAGTTCTCACTGCCCAAACTCTCCCCGACTCACTCTGCTGATGAACCGTCTCAACTCCTAAGCGCTCCCTTCCCCCCACCCTATCAACCTCCACCGCCGACAATCCCCTCTGCCCCTACCCCTACACCAACGCCTACCCCAAAACCTCCGACCCCCAATTCCTCAGATCCCTACCCTCTAACCTCCCCCATTTCCTCCCATACCCGGTTTCACCAGACCTTCGTGAGCAGCTCAGCCACTCTTTTCCCCCTTCAAGAGGTGGCTGGTGCAAAGGGCTTAGTTCGGGTCCATGTCCCCTTTTCCCTTCAAGAGCTTTCTCAGATTGAAACTTGCTTGGGTTCTTTTTCCGCCGATCCCTCCCGATATATCAAGGAATTCCAACACCTTTCCCAAATTTATGACTTAACCTGGCATGATATCCAGGTCATTCTAGCCTCCACTCTAACTGCAGACAAACGTGCCTGCGTCACAGACTCTGGCAGACAGCAAGCTGACCGAGACCATATCATTGACAGTACTGTCCTCTTAGAGGAGCAGGCCATCCCCAGGGAAAACCCAGATTGAAATTATCAATTAGGCCAAGGTTCCATGCTCCGGTACCTTCTCCGGGCATGGAAGCTGTCTCAAACAAAGTAGTCAACTATGACAAGCTCAGGGAAGTGACCCAAATAGCAGACGAAAACCCAGCCCTCTTTCTCAATCGCCTTCAGGAAGCCCTAGTCCGGTACACTCGTTCAGATCCAGGGTCAAGAAACAGTGCCACCGTCTTAGCCTCTCATTTCATTTCCCAATCTGCCCCGGATATTAGAAAAAGCTAAAAATGGCTGAGGATGGCCCTGAAACTCCCATGCAGGACCTGGTAAAAATGGCATTTAAATTTTTCAATGCTCGAGAGGAAATGGCCAAAGCAGTTCGCCAGGCGAGGCTCCAGCTGAAGGGAAGCCTCCAAACCCAAGCCCTGGTAGCACCCCTAAGGCCGCCAGGTCATCCTGTCCAACGCCGCGCCCCACCTGGGGGACAGTGCCTTTCGCCTGGTGCCTGCTGCAAGTGTGGCAAGGAAGATGATTGGGCTGAAGCGTGCCCCAATCCAAAGCCTCCTACCCGGCCATGCCCCCCTGTGCAAACAGGAAGGCCACTGGAAGTCGGACTGCCCGACCCTGGCTCTGCCCCCGGCCCCACAAAGCTGAGGCACTGAGATCCAGGCAGCTCCAGAAGCAGAGCTGGCAGGTATGGAGTGGCTTGCATTCATGGACTGAAGCGGCTCTGGTTCCTTGACTCCAGTAACCCTCGCCGAGCCCAGGGTTATGCTCCAGGTATTGGGAAAATCCATTTCTTTTTTAGTGGACACGGGGGCTACCCATTCTGTGCTGCCTTCCTACCCAGGGCCCACTTTCCTTTCCCAGGTCTCTGTGGTGGGAATTGACGGGTCCCCCTCAACCCCAATGCAGACCCCAGCTCTTTGTTGCTCTTTTCACAAGACCCCTTTTTCACACTCCTTTTTAGTAATACTATCATGCCCAGCCTCCTTCCTGGGGCGAGATGTCCTGTCCAAACTCCAGACTATTACCTCTTTTAACCTGTAGCCTCCACAAAACCTTTCAATGGCTGTACTGGGTAACCTGGACAACCCTGACCCAGCCAGGTGTGAACGACAGCTGCCCTTAGCTGTCTCTCACTTGCCGGACGTATCACCAGAGGTCTGGAACACCAGCATACCGTCCATTGAGACACATCACACTCCAGTATTGATAAAGTTACTAAACCCTGAAAGGTTCCCCAACAGGCCTCAGTTTCCCATTTCAAAAACCAATAGATTAGGCTTAAACCCCATAATAGATAAGCTGCTGAAACAAGAGCTATTAACCCCTACCAACCCACCCTGTATTACTCCTATTTTACCAGTAAAGAAGCCCAATAGTCAGTACAATATACAGCCCGGCTAAATTTCAGAATAGGTATCTCCAAGCTCGTGATTGTCAAACTAAAAGAGCAGTTTTTCTCCCAGTAGTCATAGGCCTCCTTGGCCTCATCTGCAGTGGCGGTAGGACTGGGTGGCGGAGCACTTGGACACTGTCATAACAACAAATGGGTTAGCCACTCGCTTCCAGCTGGCCATCGATGCCTCCGCCGAGTCCCTAGCTTCTCTCCAAAGACAAATAACCTCACTGCCCAAGGTACCTTGCAGAACCTCCAACCCTTGGATCTCATCACAGCAGAAAAGGGAGGAAGCTGCCTCTTTTTCCAAGAAGAGTGTTGCTACCTACATCAATGAGTCTGGGGCAGTTGAGAGCAGAGTCCAAACATTGCATAAGCGAAGTCACGAGCTGCAGAATACTTGACAAAATGCTGGTGACACTTCTTCCTGGTGGAATTCTTCTCTGTACTCCGTCCTTGCCCCCAGAGTAGGACCATTAATTTTTGTTATAATTCTGTTATCTGTTGCCCCTTGTCTCATCCAACTCTTGCAGAACCGACTCCGTGAAGTCACCCGCATAGCAGTCAACCATACGATGCCACAGCACTATCAACCGCTTCGTCCTGTGCCTGACCAGGAATCCCAGTGCCCTGCCTGAACCTCCCCTCTTCGCCCAAAAGCCAGCAGGAAGAAATTACAGAAGAGAGAAACTTCGCCCCCATTTTCCCTATAAAGCAGGGTCTGGAATGTCTGGTCTTGGCACAAGAGACTCCCTTTTGAGGCGCAGCGCTTCCATTTGACCTCTCAAGAGCTCACTCCTGCTAAACCCTCCCTGTGCCTCATCGCAAATTCCTGAAACCCTGTGTACTCAGAATCAAGGTGCTTGCCTGTTTCTAAAAGATATGCATTCCCATCCTCCATCGACTTTTAGATAGATTTAACGACCATCTCCCTTACGAAATCCAGTTGTGTGCGCACCCCCTTCGTTTAAAGATTAACACCTGCGCCGGTCAAGGGGGTATAAAAACTTTTCCTTTTGTCCCCTTGGCATGGCTTCTTCAGCTCACATTCCTTCGAGTTGCTCAAGTCACCTGCAAGCCCTCCCATAAAGTCTGCCCAAACCTCTGAAATGTCCTATGACTTCGCGGCCACTTTTTCCCTTTCTGTTCTTCCTATTGGTGATTTCTGTAGGTACTTAGTTTCATTGATTTTAATCTGTTTTTCTTTATTCATAAAGGTTTTTTCAAATTTATCATACCATTTCTCTTTTCTTCAGGATCAATTATTTTTGTACATTTAGGTTTGGCGGGCTCCCTCATGGATACTTTCATGTTTGTTTTATGATTGTAACTATTATCTTGCTGAGATGATTAATTGTAAAAAATATGAATGTTTTTCTCCTGATCTCCATAATCTTTGTTTACTCCAAGTTCCCATCCCCTGCTCATTGGCACCCCCCTTTTTTTCTTTGCTCTTGTCTTTCAAGTGAGAGGCTTTTCCTGAGATAATTGAGTGATCTTTTGTCTCTGTCAATGTTTATGAGTGAGACAGGGCAAGTTGGTTAGCAGCCCTGGGTGTATGGCGGTGGTTTATATCCCCAAAAGCCTCATGTTTGAGTAATCGGAGAGGGGCCTGGGCATTTCTCTGGAAACTGTCAATAGCATCTCTTTCATCTTGTATGGTGGGGCTTCTCTGCAAGACGATCTTCAGATTTGGGCAGGAAGGAGAGGGCAACCTTGCAGCTGGCATTCTGGAAGTCAAGAAGTAAAGGGGGAAGGAACTGAGCAACATTTTATTCTCTAGGATGTTTCATTGGGGTTTCTGGGTGGCACAATTCTAACATCTCAACCATTCCTGCAGTTCTCAATCTGCGGGTCATGGCCCCTCTTGGGGTAGAATGATCCTTTCACAGGAGTCACCCAATTCATAACGGTAGGAAAATGACAGGTATGAAGTATCAATGAAAATAATTTTATGGTTGGCGGGGTGGGGGGGGGGGTCGCCACAACATGAGGAACTGTATCAAAGGGTCACTGCATTAGGAAGGTTAGGAACCACTGCATTAGCCAAAAGGTTGTTGGTTCAAGCCCAACCAGTGACCCCTTGGGAGGCAGACCTGTAAATCTGCTTCCAAAAGATCACAGCTTTGGGAAAGCTTATGATACACAGTTCTCTGCACACAGGGGGCCTCTCGGACTCTGAGTGGATTAGATGGCAAGTATAGCAACAAAAATAACAAAAGTTTTATTTGTTTTCACCATGATCTTTTACATCCTTGTTTATGATGAATTGGTTTTCCCCAAACAAATTCTTGGTGGCTGGTCGCATTATGGATTAAACTTCTTTTCCAAGAATTTGAGTCATCTGGTTATGGAAGGGGACAGGGAAAGAGATACAGGGGCTTGGAGATTCCAGCCAGCCTTTCTTCATTCAACTGAGTCTGCCACTGCTTTCAGAAGCAAATGTTACTTACTACTTCTGTGGCTTGTTGGGGGATCTACAATAGAAAGAGACTTTCCCCACTGACCTTACCCAGTCTTGGATTTTAGATTTCTTTTGACAAAATATATCTACTCGTTTTCCTTTTCCTTCCAAATCATGATCCCCCTCCCCTTTCTGCTGTCTTACACTGTGTGTCTTTAGGCCTTTGAAAAATCTATGTACTGACATCTAAGTAGAATTTTATTGGGCTGTGGGTAGAGGGATGGGAGCAAAGATTAAAAGCAGGATGTGTTCAGGAAACCGATAAAGTCAATTCTTAAAAGAATGGAGAGAGACCATGGAGATAGCAAAGCAGCTCTGGTGGCACGCTGGCTAAAGCATTGGGTTGCCAACTGATGGGATGGCCATTCAACCACCCACCCCACCTCCACTCACCCCCCCAACGCTCCCCATCTGTTTCTCAGGAGAACTGCTCCATAGAATCTTGACAGCCAAGGGAACTCTTTGGCTCAGTTCTCCTCTGTTCCACGGGGCTTCTCGGAATCAGAATTAACTCTAGCATGGTGGCTTTATGAAGAGCTAATTTTCCTATAAAGGTTTAAAATACTCAAAAATGTCTCCAGTCTCACTGCTAATGATGTTTCCAATGCACTGATCGTTTGTCTGTAGGAATAATGAGAATCATAGACTTTCATCAAAAGTAGATATAGGGCCAACTTAAATACTTCTAGATAAATCAAAGTTGAGGGCTGAAATAAGTGGGAGAGGGAGAGAAGCATCAGCCAGGAGAAAGGTGGGCAAGAGGCAGAATTGGGAACACCAACTTCTGTAATGTACTGACTAACTCCTGGAGCTTTGTGTAGGAGAAGCCTGCTGGTGGACCATACATCCTGCTTCCAAGCAGAGGTCTGAGGGAGAGAAAGTCCGAATTGGAGATGACCTCATTCTCGTCAGTGTGTCTTCTGAAAGATATCTTGTAAGTACCTCCTAATGAAAGTGTCATCTTCAGCATCTTGTCCTAGAGGGATAAGATAACTGAGACAAAAAAGCTGGGAAGGACAGAATTTGAGAGGGGAAGAAATTGACTTCTCTACTAGATTATCATGGTGCCTTAAATTTAACGATCGGGTGACCCTTTGGATTATAGTGCCATGTCCAGAAAACTCTATAAAAATGCACTGGGAACTCTTGGAGAATGGCAACAACTTATATTTTAGGGACTATTACTTGGAGTTGATCACACTGCTTGGTTTCATTGTTCAGCGACGAATCCTTAAAGACTGAGATTGGGGGAAATTAAGCTTATGCTGGCGGTGGAGGGGTGAAAGTTCGAAAGAAGTCAGTGTCAGAGGTGCTGCACAAAGGTTGAAAGATCCAGGTAAAGCTTTGCAGCCGGAAGACAGGCGATCTTATTTTAAAGCTTTTGGAGTCAGGCAAAAAGCTACCTAAAGACGGGGAAATGCCAAAGATGAGATTTACCGAGGAGCTTATCATAGAACAAACACACAAGTGCACTGCCTATTGTCAATTTCCTTATCCTTTATACGCCTACAAATCAGCATAGAAAATGCCATCACATCTCTGTATTGGATCGCAAAGATCCAGCCGAGAGCAGGAAGCCACCAGGGATTGGCCTGCTCTGTAGCTGGCCATTTATTCTTCCCTGGGTGAAGTGTCATGCTTTGAAGTTACTTCTAGAGGGAGGAGGTGGAGGGGTCACCCACAGGCTCCGTAGAAAGAGTCAGATGATCAGGAGGCTGCTTCATTTCACTTCTTGAAATCCTAGGTGAGCTGCTTCTATCCATGTTGGACTTGTAGTTTAAAGGTGTCTCACTTCTGTTTCTGCTGCAGCACCTCTCCGTATCAAATGGTCACATACAAGTGGATGCCTCCTTTATGCAAACCCTCTGGAACGTGCATCCTACCTGCTCAGGAAGTAGCGTCGAAGAAGGTGTGCTTTTTAGCAGCATTCAGCTCTCAGCCTGCCGGTCTGTATTGGTACAGAATACTCTGTTGACATTTTCTGCGGCTTCCCCGTGATCCCCCGAGGGCTTCGCTGCATGGACAGCGTGGATTTGGTTTGCCTGGGTTTCTTTCTCTGATGTAGATGTGGATTCATTTCTGTCTGACTTCCAATCACACGCACACCTTTGACTTTGTTGTTGTGTTTTGATCATTTGGAGTCAAAAGATAGAACTGGCTGCTCCCGTACAGGTCTGAGACAGGCTCACCATGAGTCAGAATGGCTGGCAGTGAGCTCGGGCATTGTCTCAGCGTTCCATGCATAGAGACACAGTGTCCCTTCTGCACGTGAGCTTTCATTTTTACTTATGGTTACACATTACAAGCATACAGACCTCAGCAACTTGTGATTTGGAAGAGGTTGTCTGCCAAGAAGGTGACATTGTGCATGTTTCTCTCCAGTGCATCTCTCCACACAAGTGGGAGAAGGAGTCGCCTTATAAGAAGAGCGTGTGTACCCATTTGTTTTTCACTTGCATTTTAATGAAATGCGCTCAGTATTTTATTCTTCCCTTGGAAATAAGATCATCAAGCTTCGTTCAGCATACCTTAGTCTTTGGAGTTAAAGCAAAGTCGAGACGCCCTTTCGAGTTAGGTGAGACATGCTGGTTTTACTGTAGGGGGGGGGGGGGTCCCTGCTAGCAGAGCAGCTAAGCACTTTGCTGCAAAGCCAAAGACTCAGACTGCCCATGTCCAGCACGCCAGTGGTTCTGCAGGAGAAAGATGAGGCAGCCTGCTTTTGTATGGATTGACAGCCTTGGAAACAGCTCTTCTACTCCTGTCCTGAAGTGCCACTGGGAGTCCCACTGGACTCCAGAGCAGTGAATCTGGGGGCTTGACATCACTCATACACAAGTTGATAGCTGCGCAGAATAACCACATGTCAGTGCCCAATAGGTTATTGCATTTTATTCTAGTGCTTGGTTGGTGTGTCTTTTCTTTTTATAAAAAAGATATATTCATATCACAGGCTTTCAATCTGTTTTTAATCCTGGCTGGACTTGTTTTGAACTTGATTCGCCTTTCTGTAGGATGGTGTTTGAAAATAGAAAAGAAACTGCCAAGGGTGACTCACCAACTATAGAAGGCGCCGTCATTGTCAAACAGAAGCATCCAGAGGTGACACAGTCTGTCCCTTTGCCCCCACACACAGAAGACTTCTTTTTTTAAAAGCTGAATTTGTGGAGCCCCCTTTGCTGTGCGCCCTAATTTACTCACTACCCTCATTCTGTTGACAACTATCCCCTTCTTATCAGGCATCAAGATCTGGGTTTCAACTTTTCATTTTCAACATGGTGTTCTTTGCTAAGTGTTCCATTTTCACTGGAAGAATAAAAGTGCTTCCCAGTAACAGAAGACATGTGGGGATTAATTAAGGAGGGCTGGCAAATCTTGTCTAAAAGGCCCTTACACGCACGTTGAGAGTCCTTGTAATATGCCCTGGGTAGATCATCTCTTCAGTTATCTGGCTCGCTAGAAAGTGCCCTCCAGCACCCACGGGGAGAAACCCACTTCAGTCATGTAAATGCAAGTGATCCCCATCACGACACTTTTCTCCTGACTGTAGCCCCAACATGTTCCAGGAGGCAAAGGTGCGACATATCAGCACTCAGCGGCTTTCTCTGTGTGAGTAGAATATTGATTGCAGGAGCCTGAGAACTAGGAATGATGAACTTCAAATGGGCCACGGCCTCCCCATCATGAGCTGATGCAAAGTGTAAGCAGGTGGATGCTTACAGAGGATTTTAATCTTTAATGAATTGGCTGTTAAGAATTTTACTCCAGGATATCTCAAATTTCTTTTGGAGGGCAGTATCTTCAATGAAAAATACAAGGAGGGATGAGCCCTGGTGGCGTAGTGGTTGAGTGCGGGACTGCGAGTGCTTGGCGGTTCAAATCCAGCAGCAGCTCTCCAGGAGCAAGGCTGGGCCTCCCACTCCCACCAGAGGGCAGTGATGCCTAAAATAAATAAATAAATAAAAATACAAAGAATGTGAATTTTATATTGAAGTTACCATTTCAATGATTTGACATGTCCTCACGTGGTATGGCAGTCAGCATATTGTACAACCATCCCGATCGTTTTCCACCCATGGTAGAAACTAAACAAAAACCAAACCAAATGTACTGCCATCAAGTCGATTCTGACTCAGGTCAAACCTAGAGTCTGGAGTCACACTTCCCTATGCATCTCTGTGGAAGACCTCATCCTTTTCCCACCTCTGCCCGCTGTTTTGAAGTGCTGGCCTTGTTCTTAGCTGCCCCACTCATAAGCCACGATGTTACCAGGGCTCTGAACAGACGAAGTGCCCCTTGATTTCCCTGGTTCCCCTACCAGCCACCTCCTGGCGATCACGAAGACGCTTGGCTTTCTATACATTCACCCATCGTAGACATTCCATGCAAATAGAATCATCCATGATGCGCCCCCACCTTTGTTTTTCCCGAGCTGCTTTTGTTTTGTCTTATAAGTCATTTTATTGACTTATGTACATCCATGTGTCAAGCACATTTGTATATATATTGCCATCATCATTTCCAAAACATTTTCTTTCTACTTGAGACCTCAGTCAGCTCCTCTCTCTCTATCCCCTACCGTCCTACCTTTGTGACCCTTGTTAAATTGTAAATTATTATTTTCATATCTTACACAATTTGCACCCTTTTATATCTGTTTCACTCAGTTGACCATATGGGGGAATCATAACCTGTGCTATAACTTCCTTTCTCTCTTTCACCATTTTCCTTACCCGTGCAATTCATTGCCATGAATTGCCTTCATCCTACTGTACAAAGGTTACCACTATCCATGCCTAACTTGGGTTTTGCTTGTGAATGAATACTATGCCATTGTCCTGATGAAAGGACCCCTGGTGATGTGAAGGGTCGGGCTATTACCCCCTGTGTTGGTGGTTCAAATCCATCAGCCACTCTATGGGAGCAAGATGAGACTGGTTGCTTCCATCAAGATTCACAGCCTCAGAAACCGATGTTCTCTGGGGTTCTAGAGCGTCGCTGTGAGTTGATGAGGACTTGGTGGCCATGGATGTGCATGGATGTGCTTCCTTGTATCCATTCCTAAGCAGTTCACTGAGTTTGTGTTCACCCTTTGGCTATGGCGAATAGTACCAACATAGTGCCAAAACTGGTGTGAAAGATTTTGCGATCAAAGGGGAGAGGGGTGAGGATACAATGCTACTTCAGATAATATCCAGGAAGACTGGACAAGTAATCCCTTGATTGAGAGCTACCTGGGAGACATGGAAGAGAAATTAGACCTTGGTGGGGGAGATACTATGATCATGAAGGTGGTTTTCCTAGGGTGAGGCTTGTCCATTGGACGCTAGGTGTGTTGACCCCTGCGATTTCCCCATGTGTGGGAAACTCGACTGCATAATAAATTAAAAAAAAATAAACGTGAGCACACTGAAAACACCCGTCTCTCCCCTGGTGTGATGTCTAGCCATGGCTTCAATCTCCTGCCCCCAAGAGTTTAAGACAGGCCCTGAGGTAACCGAATTACATGATTCTTTTTAAAAGCCTGATGCATACATGAAGCACATTACATCCATACATCCCCAGGGAACAGGCTAGCCTGGAGGAGTGTTAATTCAGAAGAATACCAAGCCCTGCTTCTCCCTGTCAGGTGAAGCTCTCAGAGAGGCTCCTCCCTTGCTATTGTGTTCTTTGGATGAAGGCTCAGAATTTGTATGTGCAGTGGAGTCACCAGGTCCCTGCAGTTGATTTCTTCTCCATTTCTGAACTCCATGGCTACTGGCATACCCTCTCCTTGTTCTGAAAGCTAAGAGCATGTTGGCAGCAGCACCTGCAGTTGTCAGTTTAAGGATTTTGAAGAGACCTCCGTGTTGTAGGAGTCACGTCCAGGTTAGGTCCCTGTGACCGTGAAACAGACGAAGAGTACCTTCATTTCATACAAGCTCTGCACTCAGTTCTTCTTCTGTTGGCTCATGGCCACAATCTGGCTTGATTTTGGCCTCAAACTAAACAAGTAGGATTTCATCCAGGGATTTGGTGTTGGGTGTACCTTGTATTTATCACCTAGATAATTAGAAACTCGTTATTCTCATAGTGGCAACTTAATTTTTCATTTTGCCCTTAGCAATACTTGTTTTCTATTTTTATCTTTTGATGATGGACTTGTTCGTGTTGGAAACTCTAGTTGACTTCCAGTGTTGGAATGGTTTTGACTTGCTTGTCTTTTCTGCCAGAGGCTTGAATTCACACAATGTGCAATTTCCTATATACATTTCTCATGGATGTTCTTTAAGTTGCTTACAAATGTACCCTTTATAACAGCTAACAGTGATTTCTGTACTAAAGTTCCACTTGACTCATGGTTAAATGTACTTTTCTTATAGGATACCTACTTGGTGGGCATGTAGTACGTCTTTTCCATGGTCATGATGAGTGTTTGACGATACTATCTACAGACCAGAATGATGCCCAGCACAGGTAAGACAATGGCTTTACGCAAATGCATCTGACTCAGTTGAGAGAGTTTGCATTTGGGTTGAGCCACAGATGACCCTGTAGGGTGGTTATTTGGAAAACCTTCCTGCCACCATAGGTTCCTGATTGCAGAACAGAAGTGACCACATAGTAGAATTTGCTTACAGAACAGCTCACACTAGTGCTTCTACGTTGGCACTTCTACAGTGCTTCTTTATTCCTTCATTTACTTGGGTAAATCCTAGGTCTTAGAAGCTTCTGGTAACATTAACTGTAGACCAGACCACCCACCCCCAATGTAGTGATAGCAATCAAGGGCCACGTGAGAGACCCTAGGGAGACCCTCTAATTGACCCCTTCATGAATTAGTTGCTGTCAAAACCATGGGACACAGGCTTTTAACACAAATTTGTAGTTATTTCTAAAGAGTCTTGGATCCTGTGTGTCTTCGAAGGCGCCACATACAACTTTAAAATATATCAAATGGGATATCACATGAAAAGGTTATGACATTTTAACCTAGCTATATCAGCCATAATCAACTTGACAGTGTTCTGCCTGATCACAAGGCTAGCCACATGCCTGGACTGTGCTCAGAAGGAGACCCATCCTGCTTCTTACGCAGGCACAGTTCCTGGCCGCATTGTGATGGCTGGCGTACGTGTGCAGTCAGCCTCCGAGTTACCTTCCCTTCTCACCACTGGCCCACAAGGCCAGGAACACTGGATTCTGGAGGATTGTGAAAGGAGAACAAGCTGAGAGAGCCTCGCAGCCACCGAAATACGCAAGCGCTAACTTCCTGGGGGAAATCAAATCTCTCTCCTCCCAGCCTGAGAATAGCCAGCCTGGGCAAAAAGGCCAGCCGCAGGTCCCAGGGTGGAAATCCATGATCAGCAATCTGGCATGGTGAGCGCCGATCCTGGCCTCTGCTTCAGGCTTGTCAAACACCCTGGGAAAAACTACTTAGCCTCTTGAAGCCAAGGCAAAGCTGTCAGCCAAGCTTTCAAAGTACCTCCGCTCACCACCCACTCTTTCCCTCCCCTTTGGAAATGATTTTAGAGAGGAAGAATCGGTTGTTTCCCCCTCTGTAACCTTGTGAGTTTAAAGAGAACAAACCACCAAAATGTCCCTGGTGGGAAAGACTAAGCTTGAAGAATCATTCGGATGTTAGGAATAGATGGGCTCCTCACTCTTAGGTAAATGCTGCTCACCCCTTGACCTGAGGTGAGCTGCCTGCTAGCCCTCACTGCTGGGCAGAAGCAGGGAGAGGTCAACAAATTCCACAGCGAGGCCAAAAGGCCCATGAGGTATCATAATCATTCTAGGCCTAGCCCAGACATGCCTGGGGTGTCATAGCTCTAAGATTCTTTTCCGTGATGCTTATATCGCCCAGCAATGTGTACATTTGAAGGTTTAGAGATCATCTTCATAGCCCCAGCCCAGAGAGTTACCCACTGCTAATATTTTATTGTGTTGCTGTGCCATTCACTTGATCAGCATTCGCCTGCAGTGAAGTAACATGTAGCTAAATCTAGAGCAGAGTGTTTTACACGTCCAAGGACGTCTTTGGGGCATGCTCTAGTTGATCACTCACCATGGCACATGGAATAGAACCATGCTGTGAGGGAAGTATCCTCAAACCCATTTTACAAATGGGAAAACTGGGGTCCGGTGCACTGAAGATGCTGAACCATAAGTTGCACAACTTAACAGTCTTCAAGCTCACATCTATTTCACTCCAGAGCCCACTCAAAATTGCATTTCTTTTGCAAAAAGAGACCTTAAAGGTACACATTTCATCTTTACTTCTGTTAACTTCCTGAAAGTCTAGACTGCTTCTTATAGAGCTTGAGTTGAAATATATACAAGAAGTAGCCCTCTCTGCAGAAGGTAGGGGTTTGAATTACAAAATTCAGATGCCGTCAGGGGCTCACAAGAGTCTCACGAACTGGCTGGATTAGGGCCCAGCTTAAAGTGCAATCATTTGATTCCACAAATCCCCTGCCCCTTTTACCAATTACCAAGTGCAGATCTTAAGAATCACTAGAAAATCATCAGACAGACCTATTTTATAAAGCATCTAATTCATTCACTGTACATTCAGCACATTCAGACTCCTAGAGACACCGTACAGGACAGGGTAGAACTGCTTCTGTGGACTTCCAAGACCATCGCTCTTTACAGGAGTAGAGAAAGCCTCGTCTTTCTCCCGAGGAGCAGTTAGTGGATTCGAACTGTTGTCTTATGGTTAGCAGCCCAACCTATAACCCACTACTCTACCAAGGTAGGCTTGTAAATATCTCACTAATAACCCTTAACACTGTTACAGTTGTGGCAAGAAAGGAAAGGCTGAAAATTTGCCACAGACCAGAGGAGATAAGAGTCATCATGGCTATAAATGCAGTGCAGTATCCAGGGACAGAAAGAAAAACAAAAAAGCAGAAGACATGAATGGTGAAAAACTGGTGCAATTAAAAATGAAGTCTGGAGTCCCGTAACGTTACTGAGCCACTATGGGGTCTTTAGACCTGACAAATGTCCCAGGGTCACATAAGGTAACACAGCACTAGGGAGAAGTGAATAAAAGTGGGCGGGAGCTAGCGCTTCAACTTTTCTGCAAATGTAACTTTTCTTCAAAATGAAACAATGAATGTTAAAGACACATGAAAAATGATCCACCATGCAGTAGACAATAAAATGGCAATAAAGCTGTGAACACAACAGCTACTCGGCATAAAGCTTGGTTCCAAGCTTCCTAGAACAATAGAAATGAGTTTGCACTATCTTGAACTTCAGCCTTGAAACTACAAGTACATTGTTAAAAGGTACAAGACAACATCCAGGAGCTGAATCTGAAGGGATTGAACTTTCTCTGCATCAGATCTCAGGGTGAAAACTGGGTCAGTTTGATTTGGGGAAACAACTATGCTGCCCCCACCTCCACCTCCTGCCCCTTTCACTGGACACTTTCCTGGAGTTCTGTAATTTTCTGTGTGTGTGTGTGTGTGTGTGTGTGTGTGTGTGTGTGTGTGAGAGAGAGAGAGAGAGAGAGAGAGAGAGAGAGAGAGAGAGAGAGATGGAGATGAGCAGTTCTTCCTTTAGAAAATACTATTCCTCTTAAGAAAAAGAGACCAAAATAGAGGGGGTTTCATTTTGCTGACTGAGAACTTGGAAGAACCTTGGGGCAGGAGCAGGCCCTGCAGGGAGCTGTTCTCTGCCTGGTGCTGATCCGGGCTGTGGATAAAGCCGCTCATCTCCCACTCTGCTCTCAGGAGAATATTCTACGAAGCTGGTGGAGCTGGGACACGAGCCAGGTCCTTGTGGAGAGTGGAGCCCCTTCGGATAAGGTAATGAGGGGTTGGGGTGGTGCTCTCTTCCCCATATTTTTAGTTGCTTGCCAGGACAGTCCATTCTCTTAGGAATTTCCTTTGTTCCCCATCACCTGGCTCATTCTCCAAAGTTCCTCAGTCCAGATCCGGCAAATCTTCTGAACTCTCCTTTGAAATGTCTCTGACTTCCTAAAAAATGCAGCTCTGTACACACATTGTGCCGAGCCGCTGCTGCATCTAGATATTTGCCTGGCATTAGTATTGCATTCCCTTTCCAGCCTTGTTCACATTCTGGAAGCAAAATGCTCTCAGAACACTGGGCCTTACCTTTTGCCTAATGAGCTTTTTAAAAAGCCATCCTAGGTATGTGGACATAGTTCTAGTTAGGGCTGGTTGCTCATTTCCTGAAAGGTCAAAGCCAGTGTTTCCCAAAGCGGGCAATACTTCCCACTGTGAAGCGTTGGAATGATGGGGGCAAAGGGGATTACAAAAGCAGGTACCTATACTACATTCTGGATTGTGAATTACAGTACAAAATGTTTCCATTGCTAGGAGGTTACTGAGTAATTGGAAACTTTTTTTCTGAAAAGAAGGTAATAGGTCAAATAAATTTGAGAAACTATGATCTAAACACAAAGTAACTTAAATATTTTACTAATATGATGTAAATTCAAGGGTGGTCCAAAGAATTAGATAAAATAGAAAATCACTTTAAATGTTTATTCTAATTGAAAGGATATTTACTCCAGGGTATTCAGTGGTGCATGTTTACCCTATGGGCTAACTATGCCTTTTAGAGAATGCCAGTGTTTGAAGAAGCCCCTAACAAAGGTTGACATTCAGCACGGATCTTCCTGAGCTTAATCCATTATACTTTTCAACGTTTTGCCATAAGACTTGCCACCTTCTAACATGATACTAACCATAATACATCTTTATGGATCCTGGGATTATCATCTGCCCCTCTTTGGCAGGTGTTAAATGGCACCACTATGTTTGCTATTTCTCATAAAGGCGGAATTGTTTGTGTTCAGGTAGCACTACCATAGGAAAGGGTCTGTTGTAAAAAAAAAATTTTTTTTAAAGACTTGGCCTTTGAAAAGCAAGCTTCTTGTACTTTTTGTAGTTGTTTGCATCAGGACGCTTCAGTGGAATGAAGGAAATTTTGGAAGCATGAAACTCTTACTGATATTTAAACCAGAACTGACTTGCCCTCAGGATTTGTTCATAGGTCCTGTTCATAAGAGAGAATCAGAAAAAGTACGCAAAAATATACGCATGCCGAGTTTTAGGCAGACATGAAATCATGAAGCCTTGCCCCTCAGGGGTTGAAATGCACAGGCTAAATATTGAAAATCAGTTCCTTTAATGCAAACATTAATGCTTGTCCACTTGTCCAGCTGGAGTGGCAGCAACATCCGGTGGGGCCAGGCTTTCCGACTCCGGCATCTCACCACAGGCCACTACCTGGCCTTGACAGAGGACCAGGGCCTCCTGCTGCAAGATCGAGGAAAATCAGACACCAAGTCCACAGCCTTTTCTTTCCGGGCATCAAAGGTAAGGTGTCATGAAGTGGACTTGGTCCCTGTGGGGAAAGTGAATGCACCAACACTCCCCCCACACCCCCACCCCTACCCCCCAGTGGAACCTGACTGCAAAGAAATCTGAGAGGAATAGAAGGCAATTGGAAACCAGGCCTACAGTAACCACTGCCTCCTCCTTGGGTTTCTTGAATGAAATTCCTAGAGGACAGTGTACCTTGGATGAACATGGAGGTTTAAAGAGGAGGATAGGAAACCTTATAAAATAGGTCACTGGAATGGGCCCTGCTGCTTGGAGGCAGATGGAGAACATGATTGCTTTACTTTAATGACGTCTAAGTTGTGTGAAACCACACCCGTCCGAGGATGAATTACACCCTTCCTTCGTTTGAAGGACTGACAAGGTGGAGGCACGTGTTTCAGTGTTGGCTGCATGGGGTCACTTTTATTCAAGGTGACTCGATGACAGAGTCGAGTCGGCATGGAGGGTTTTCCACACTGTGTTCCTCATGGAGGCTGATCCTCCAGGTCTCTGTCCACTACATGGGGTTAAACCGCTAACCTGCTGTTTGTTAACCGCTAGCCTGCTGTTTGTTAAGTGCTTAATGCTGGGTGCTACTCGGGTTCATTTCCTTCATGGAGATCAAGGAGAAAACTGGAGAGAGAAGACTCAATTCTGCCGCTAGGCAGGTCACTCTCTTGCAGCTGTTTGTATAATTCCGTGTCCTGCTCACCCTTTCTCGTGACTGTCTCTTGTTCCCGGTGCACTCCGCTCTCTGTGGCCCCTCTGCACTGCTGAGGAAGAGAGACTTCCCTCTCCCTCTTCCCCCTGTCCCCGACTGCTCTACCCAGGGGAGGTGATTTCACTTAACTGTGCTCACAGTTTTGTTCTGTTTTTAAGTCTAAATGAATTTAGATGTGGAGCTGGAACAGAGCTCCCTGTAATCGGAAGAAAGCTTTGGTGCTTGTCCTCACAACCATGTCCTCCTTCCCTCCCTGACTCCCCATCTCCCCTGTCCTCCTCCTGGGCCCGTGTTGTAATAAAAGAAGATTGTTGGTGTATAATTTAACTTTTTTTTTTCAAAAGAAAAAATGGCAAAATAAGAAACTTGATTCCACTGGAAACCTATGTTAGTTTTATTATTGTCCCTCTTGTTAGAAATAAACCCTTAGCAACATTTCTTTTTGGACAGAATTGTTTTAAAGAGTGAATATCTTGGTGGTTTGGTTAGCCCAGATGTGGGATTTCACCAGTGAATGGGTAAGTAGTTGAGGATGTTTTTTAAAGCCCGTGTCTCCGGTGTCCCAGCCAGATTCTCAGTGCAGTCAGTTAGATCTATTTGGACGGTTAGAATTGCATGGTGAATCGATTTCTGATGGACAGTTGGATGCTCGGTCACGTCACGATTGTTCTGGAAAGCTCAGTCAAGCACAGGAAGGGCTCTGTCCAGACGTACACACCGTGATCAGGGCGACTACACTCAGAAAATAACTGAGAAACTTCTGTGGGCGTGTCAGCTGTTGGCCTTTTTCTTTGCCCTTATCTGGACAAGGACCCTGATTTGTGAAATCTCAACACGGTTTCAGTGAAGGGTCATTGTGGATTCGGTGCATGTGGGCCTAGGTGTGAGATTGGCAGCTGAGTTTTGTATGGAGCTGCTGTGTAACCTGTCAGAGGGTCTTACAACCCTGCCCTTCTTTGAGCTCCCTCTCTCTCTCTCTCTCCCTCCTATGATCATTTCAGGGAGGCTCCTCCCTGTGGCATATGGGCTTTTCTCCCCAGAGCTGTGCTCCACAACTTGCATATGGTTTTTCCCACACATATTTCAGACATTTTAAATCTGGGCGCTTCCTGCCTACATCTCCTTCAGAGTCTCCTCCTGTCACCTTCCACCTGTGTTTTTTTCCCAGGAGGTGTCAGATAATCGTGTGGCGTCTTTGGAGTTTGTCTCCTTCATTTTGCCCTCCCCCGCCCCCTCCCCATGTTCTAGATCCTGCTGTACAAGGGAGACTCTACCTCAAATTTGTGCTTTTTTTAATAAAACATTGTGACTTCCAGGAAGTAAGGGCAGAGCAAGATACTGAAAGGATATGAGAAAGAAAGCAACCCACGAATCCTCAAAAGCGAGGCAGGTCTTCCACAAAAGACAACTGGGGTGTGTGCAGGAGATGGAGGCATTGTGGGAAGGTAGAAAGCAGCGATAAGCCACAGCTCATGACCACGAGAGGGACTGTCTCCGAGCTTTACCTTGGCCCTTGCTCCATGGGTCTTCCTTAGCCCTTTCTCTGCAGCCCACTGCAGAGGTGCTGCCCCAGAGCAGAACAAAGCCACTGAGGTCTTTATTGTTTCAAGAAGGGGGCTTCTCAAAAGGCAGCCGAGGAACCTGGCAGCTTTCCAGGAAGCCGGCAGGATCGGGTTCCCAGGGGATGCTTCCCTGCTATCTCATCCTCCGACTCACGAGGTGGAGCCGGCTCAGTGTTATGCCCTAGTCTCTGGAGGAAGATGGCAAAGCTCAGAGCGCCTGAGAGCCGGCATCAAGCTCCTTCCGCTTGGCACCATTTCTGGCCAGCAAATCCACTCTTATCCTCAAAAGGCTCATTTCTGATCTCCCTGAGTCCCTCCATTTCCATGCCCAGGACGCCGGGGGCGCTGAGGGTGGAAAGACGGAGCGGTACCCTGGGGCCCCTGAGAGAGCAGAGCAGGTTGAAAAGTCACCCGTGAGTCACATTGTTCCTGTGCCGCTGGCAGCGTGGTTACATTTCTTGGGAATCGGTATATTTGAGGCTTTACATAATCCTTCCTACAGCAGTATCCAGCCGGTCTAACTTCATTTTCATATGAAAGGTCCTGAAATTAAAGTGACCTAGGCCCCCTGGCAGCCCACATGGTGTCCTTGGTACTTGGTGTGGGTGGGGCATTTGGCATCGTAGACCGCAAAGTTGCAGAAAGGAAGACAGACGTCTCGGGAACACACAACTCTTCATCCACCCCACAAACAGCTGTTGGGAAAGGAGACAAGGGATGCCTTAGTTTCACTCCGAGTCTCCAGATTTCGCCCTTAAAAATCGTATCCTTCCTTGGCCTGGGGAAGTCTCCTGCTTACATTCAAGCTCTCGAGTGCATCTCTTTACTATAAGTGATAGCATAGCGTCCTGGAAAAAGATGTGTGTCTCTGTTTCTCAACAATGGGGACACCGAGTCATCAGTGTGCTCTCACACATTGTAGGTGTTTTGTGATGGAGGAGACACATGGCAGCACATCGTTGCCCTGAATAGCATTTCAAGGCCCCAGGTGTGGTGGGTGGTGCAAGAGTTGGCAGGCCACAAGGTGGAAACACACCTGGCCTTGAGTCCCATGCACTTGAACACAGTCCTTAGTCTCGAACCAAGAATGCACCTCATTTAGTGTCTATTGTAAAAGATTCTCACCTGTCCTTCCAACATCACTGTTGCCACTCCACTTGTGGTTGACTTAAATTCAATTATTGTGAATACCTATATTGATCTAAACAAGGTATTTGTATTCTAACACTAGATCTGTGCCTGAAATATCTTTTCCCCTCCAAAATCTCTGCTATTTAGCTCCTTATACTTCTGGACAACCTTCAAATACCTCTTTACAGCATGGAACATCCCCCATCTAAATTTTAGTAGGCTCCTGTTTCCTCATATCCACCAGTCCCTGGGCCAACAGCTTCCCAATATCAACCAATCAATTAATCTCAATCTCTCTCTCTTTCTCCCACCCCCTTTCTCACACACACACACACACACACACACACACACACACGAGCACACACGCACATGCCTACACCTACACCTTTTTTTCCTGCCCCAGTGATTACGAGTTGGACTGTGATCTGCAAGGTCAGCAGTTCAAAATCACCAGCCACTCTGTAGGAGAAAGACAGGGCTTTCTACTTCCATGAAAAATGCTGGACTCCAAAACTCACAGAGGTAGTTCCACCCCAACCTACTGGGTCTCTGAGTCAGCATAGCTCTGATGACGATGAGTTTTGTCTAAGTGTGAGTTTTGTTTTGAGCCTCTATCACAAGGTGTTGTAAGTGGTAACTTTGGAATCTGTTTTCCTGAAGTGATGCATTAATGTGATCATACTCCGAAACAGTGAAACTCATTTCATTTTTACGGACATCATCCTCATAGAAGTCTTTGGTTATCATTGTGTAATCACTTTCCTGTCAAATCACCATCTCTGTGAAGATTAAATGAGAGAGATTCATTTTATTTTGACAGCTGAGTCAAATATCTGTGAACTGGGTTTTCCATCCTTTTGCCATGACCCAGGCATTGCCAGGTTATCCCCCAGCGGCTGTCAAATCATGTGATACTGACTTTGGTCGGGTCATCCAGACTGTGTAGGGTATCGGATCTCAATGAACCTTCTTAACACTGAGTTCATTCCAGGGGAAAGTGCATCAAAACTGAAAATGAGCTTTGCTACATGTAGCAGCCTATTTCATTCCTCTTTTTAATGACTGTACAAAATGTCTAAAATGATTGAGCTAGAACCTCAGATCCCATCTGTTATATAAGAGTATCAAACTGTTGCTGCTCTTAATTAGGAGAAAAATTTTCTCGATGTATAAAGCACCAAATTCAATTGTGTGAACATCGATCATCTACCGATTTGTGTACAATGTCCTTGATCAAAAGCCAATGTCCTTGGCTTCACTTCCTGCCTTTCAAAACCCAACTACTCTGAGTCCTAAGCATGGGCGCGTCCCAGTACTTTGTGCTGCCTCCTACCCCTTCAGGAACCCAGGGCACATTGGGTGAAGCACTCAACTCCTAACCAAATGGTTGGTACTTGGAATCCACCCAGATACCCCTCAGGAGAAAGATGAGGTGGTCGGCTTCTGTAATGTGGAACCCCCAAAGAGAAGTTCTACAAGGTCACCACAAGTCAGAAGCCGTAGTGGCAGTAGATTTGGGTTTAGGCTTGTACGTCTTTTCAGTTCTCAAAAGATCGGATGGTGACCCCATGCCACGTTCCCAGGCAACCCTGAATGAGGTGGCAGCTGGGCTCATGATGTGAAGGATCACATCATGAAAACATTATCATGGAAATAGCGCTGTGGATGCTGTCCATTTTTGCATCATGTTTCCATTTTCTCATCAAGTTGTCAGTGAGGTAAGGGGGAGGTGATGGCATAAAAGAAGGATGAGGGGAGGAGAACTGATACACTGTGTTGGTACCTTCTAGGGGCAATTCCATTGACCTTTGTTTCACTTTAAGCCTCATGTAGTAAATATCGTCAAGTATTTTTTAAATTAATTTAATGTGCTTTCCCACATCTTTGTTGTTAAGGGAAGACAGCATCAAGAAATCACCTAGGAATATCATGGGTCTCAAGGTTGGTCTTCAAATCCAATGTGAAATTTTTAGTTTAAAGCCTAATTCTGCCATTTGATAGCCAAACTTATTGCTGCCTTTGGGAGGGAGGAGTTTTAGTGAATCCATGAAGGGAATTAAACGAGACCAGGCTGATTCTTTAACCATGAAATGCGAATTTAAAAAAAACTTATTTTCAACTCATAGCAACCCAGAAGGGCAAAGTAGAACTGCCAATATGGTGAGTTTTGTGAAGATTTGTGTCCCTGTCACAGGGACAGAGTCTCATCTTTCTGCTTAGAAGCAGCATAGGTGGAATGCTATCCTTCCAGTGGACTTTGTAACCCATGACACCAATAGAACTATTTCACTCAAAGGAGCAGTAGAGGAATGCAGTGAGAAAGGTAGGAAGAAGCTCCAGCACAGTAACTGCTACTAAGGAAATTTTCTTTGCCTAACAAGGCAGGGGAGCTCAACTGCTTTCAGCTTGATGCCCATGCTGTGGTTTTCTTTCTTGCCAGCCTCACACTGCCCTCAGGTCTGGCCAGACACCTAGCAGTGTCATGCAGTGGACGTTTCTTTATGGCATCCTAAGACATTTAATTCTGATCAATAATTGATGAAGAGACTGTAGTGTTGTAGAAATGAAGCCACAAATGATTTCTCTTGAGATGCCTAGTAAGAAGTAGACTAACCTTGACTTCTTTGATGGCTCAGCCAGCTTCCAAGAAGGGAGGGGGGGGGCTACATCTTTCTACATCAACTTTTCTTCTGTAACAGTTTTAAAGTTTAAAGTCTGTTGTAAAGGTACCTTCTTGATTCCTGTAGACAGAAGTAGTTTGCGCTACTCAATAAAATGAATTTGAACCTCTAGCACATACATAGGTAAATATATTTATATGATGATGATGGGGAAATAGTTCTATATGCCTATACTTATAGGGTTAGTGTTAACGACAGCAGATGGGCATTGGAGCTCCACTCAAGTACTTCCTCAATGCAAGAACACTTTGTCCTATTAAATTGGCATTCCATGAAGCTCACCTTCTCAACATGATCACTGAAGATAAGTGTGTGCTTAAGCAAAAGTGGTGAAGACAGCTCATGGTGCCAGCTATCAAAAGTTAAAGTATCTGGGGTCTTAAAAGCTTGAAAGTAAACACGTGGCCATCTAGCTCAGAAGCAACAAATCCCATATAGAAGAAGCACACCAGCCTGTATGACTACAATGTCAAAGGGATTAGTTATCAGGCATCAAAGAACTAAAAATCATATCATTGTGTACCCACCTTTCTGATATGATCGCTAAAGACAAATGTGGTGAAGAAAGCTGATGGTGCCTGGCTATCAAAAGATAGAGCACCTGAGATCTTAAGGGCTGAAGGTAAACAAGCCGCCTTCTAGCTCAGAAGCAACAAAATCCACATGGAAGAAGCACACAAGCCTGAGCGACCACGAGGTGTTGAAGGTATCAGGCATCAAAGAACTAAAAATATGTATCATTATAAATGAGGGGAGAGTACAGATTGGGGATCCAAAGCTCATCGGTAAGTGAAGCAACATCCCCTTACAGAAGGGTCGCAGGGAGCCAAAGTACAATGTAGCAGCAATGAAATATGCAACTTTCCTCTATTTCTTAAATGTTCCCCCACCCATTATCATGATCTGAATTCTACCTTACAAATCCAGGTAGAACAGAGGGTGTACACTGGTATAGATAGAAACCGGAAACATGGGGAATTCAGGACAGGTGATCCCTTCAGAACAGTGGTGAAAGTGGTGACACCAGGAGAGGGAGGGAAGGTGGAGTAGAAAGATGGAACAAATTACAAGGATCTACATATAACCTCCTCCCTTACATATGAGCAACCTGGAAGTGAGTGAAGGGAGACATCGGACAGGGTATGATAAGACAAAATGATAATTTATAAATTATCAAGGGTTCATGAGGGATGAGGAGTGGGGATGAAGGGGAAATATGAGGAGCTAATACTAAGAGCTGAAGTGGAAAGAAAATGTTTCGAGAATGATGATGGCAACAAATGTACAAATGTGGTTTGTGTGCAATAGATGTACATATTGATTGTGATAAGAGTTGTATGAGCCACCAATAGAATGATTTTTAAATGAATTTGGACCTATTCTGTTCCAGATATGATGCTAGATGCTAACCCAGCCACTGATGATTTACCCATCTCTAGTCCATCTATTATTCACACCACAGCCCCAATGACTGTTCTAAGATGCAACCCTGCATGATCGCTTGCTTACATTTCTCAGTAGCTTCTGGGCAGAGAGCAAAATGCTATCCCAATTAGAGTTCAACATGTTTCTATGTTTGCTGTCCTTTCGTTAGAAGACTCAAAAGTCTTCTAGAAGACTTTTCCTAGAAGAATTTATCCAAAACTTCCTTTCCCCACATAAATTCTGTTGACATTGCAGTTTTGAGAAAGAGAAACCTATAGGTTAATAATGGTGCTGTCTTTTTCTGAACTTCCATTGCCCCACATGGGCACTCTGTCCATCTTACTAGAAGACCAAACCTTTCACATCCCCCATTTCCTCCCCTGTCTCTCCTACCTGAACATCATCACGTGTGAATCTTGTCTTCCTGACTCCTATGGCTGTTATTCCCTCTGCCAAACTTGAATATAGACCTATTCACATTGTTGCCCTGTTGGTTTGCATAGAGGACTTCTCATGCGTATGAATCCAGAGCTACTTTTTCAGAAATGAATAGAATGACCTTTGTAAATTCAGCTTGAAACTAGCGTTTAAGCAAATGAAATGGTGTTATAACTAATTATTTCACTATGATAATGGTAATAGTGGCCATTAAATTAATCATGTTCAAATGACAAAATATGCTTTCCTATTCTGCACCATTCTTTCTACCTGCCACTTGGAGCAAATTGCTAGGTACTTGAAGCATCAGTTTTTATTATCAATAAAGTAGAAGAAACAAAAACAGTGAGGTATTGAATGATTTAGCAAAAAGCAATGTTTGTAAAGTGCCACGTATAATACATGTCACTTTGTAGGTCCTCAGCACAGTGAAGTGGTGACTTGGCCTAAAGCACTGGGCTCAAAGTATGCACAGAATAAATATTAGTTCTAGTTTCCTTCATTCTAAAAATTGTAAATCAATCTTGAAAGGAGCAATTCATTCATCTAAGCTAAGGACAACAGAATTATGGTCACAGAATTTTTAGGGCAAGCAGGACATAATGATGAGTATCAGTCAGCATTTTTCTAAGTCAGGTACTTTGTTCATTCTCAGTATTAACTCCTCATCTAATATCTAAGGTTGACACAAATAAATAATATAGAAAAGTATGCACTCCATCTAAAAAAGGCAAAAACAAATGGCTTTCATACAGTTCTTTTAAACCAAGCATTGTGTCCACTCTGAAAACAAGTCAAGTCTTGATATTGAACAGTTCTCACTCTGGAAGATGGGACATCAAATGTGCTAACAAAGTCGCCTATGGAGGAGAAGGATAGTAGCTTGAGACAGGTGAATCTCAAGGTGATGAGAACAGACAAGATGGAAAGGGGCCCTCCAGCAGTGGAGCTGGGAATGCCTGGTGGTTGAGATGGAATGCTAGAGTTGAGATGGGGGATTTCCAGCAGACAGTGTCATCTGAACAAAGACCCAGAGGAAGAAAGTGTTTGATATATATTGATTCTGCAGTTCATGATCTAATTTGCTTAGAGCATCTAAGAACTGTAGAAATGAAAATTGTGTTTTGTAGGAACTTGAGAGTTATTAAAAGGAAGTAATTGGATTAACCTTACCTAAGGAAGGCTCCATTTCTACCAATAGGGTAAGTGCTTCTGGGCCACATTCCCAGTGAAAATGGAGAGTGGAACATAATGTTTGAATGTGAAGGAAGACACCGTCTGCTGCTATTCCAATCAGGCTTCTTTGCTGTTCTGTATCATTTCTTTGCTAACATCTCATTCCTCTACCTAGAGTGGAACTGGGTTAGTGTATTGACTTTGATGCTGTTTTATTTTTTAATAATTTTATTGGGGGCTCTTACAGCTACTACAACATTCAGTACATCATCTGTATCAAGCACATTTGCACACATGTTGCCACATACATTTCCAAACATTTTCCATTTGAGCCCTTGGTATAAGCTCCTCTTAAAAAAAAAAAAGCTAACCCCCCTTTTTTAATAAATCATTTTATTGGGTACTCACACACCTCCCCTCATAATCCATACATACATCAATTGTATGCAGACCTCATTTACACACTTGTTGCCATCATCACTCTCAAAATACCCTCCCTCCA